>JAOTQQ010000001.1:68871203-68913492 GCA_026546715.1 Gallinago undulata | reverse complement strand
CCAGAGAAGCTGTGGCTGCCCCATCCCTGGAGGTGTTCAAGGCCAGGCTGGATGGGGCTTTGAGCAACCTGCTCTAAGCTTGGTGATCTTTAAGGTCCCTTCCAACTCTAACCAATCTATGATTCTAAGTGACAAATGTAAATTATTAAAACTGTTGTGGCCACGATACTTCGAAGAGAATCTTGCCTTACAAAACCACTCTGAATGAGGAGTGAAGCTGGGAAGTCTTGTGGTATTCCCGTGTCCACAACAACATTTGAAATTCACAGCTGACAGTATTCTGCAGAGCAGCTTTGTCCTCTCCCATTCCAAACACCTCAGGAAAAATAAAATTTGACAGAAGAAGCCGCTGTGTGGTTTGGTCCCCACCGCACCGTGCGGTCAAAGCCTTAAAACCCAGTTGCCCCACACAAGATATTCCAGACCTGAAGAGCAGCGGATATGCAGGTAGATCTTAAATTATCTTTAAGTAACTGGATGTAAGATGAGAATTTCTCCCTGTCCAACGATTTCCTTCATTTCCACTCACCGCTGACAAGCACCTGAGATTTATAGTCTGCCAGAAAGAAGATAAGCTGTGGAGGAAACACAGGTTACTCTATAAAACAGTTCCCTTCTCTCCTAAGAGCAAGAGCCCTTGGATGATGAGCAGAAGTGAATAATGACTCTTCCTCTCAAGGGCTGGGGAAAGCTGCCCAGCAACAGCTTGTGGGAAATCACATGCGTTTTGGGCTCCTGAGGTGGTAGGGGTCGTACCCTGATACCTCCTCAAGCAGCCCAACTAAAGCAGAGGGCGAGTGCCCTCTATCTGCAGGCCGCTGGATGCCTTCCACCATGCAGGATCCATTTTCTTCTCTAGCAGAAGAGGACATGCAGCACTGCTAGGCCTATATTGGCCCAGATCCTTAAATTAGGTGTTCAGGTAGGACTCGGGCACACAAATCCTGCCTAATCCCAGCATGTGTCTTTGCTGAACACCTGCCTTAGGCAACTAAGTTTTTGCCAGTACCTTGCCTAGCAGCCTTCTTTCTGCTTTGCCTATGGCTCAGAATTGCTGCCATCGTGGTAAATCCAAGCACACGGTACCTGAAATACGTAGGATTCTCAGGCAAGACATTCCTCCCCATGCCACAGAGGCCCGGTAAACTGGCCGCTTTCGGGCCACACCTCAGAAGGATTTACAAGATTAGTTTCTGTGCAACTCCCAGCAAACAGGTTGGTGGCGGAGTCACCACCGTGAACACCACCACAGAAAACCTCTTCAGCCTGAAGGATGAAGGGCATTTAAAGCCGTGCCAATTCGCTTCCCACGAAAATGCTTTTTGCTCCAAGCTGTCAGCTAGTTTGAAGCTGAGGCTGTTTTATGAGTGTGCTGAAGATGCTCCTCCTCTCCCTTTGAAGTCACATTACTTTGCAAAGATAATTATTGGGCTATGGGGTGGTGAGATGACTTGCAGGTCTCATGAATAGGAAGCTCATCCAGGGAGTGATGGAAGATACTTGTTCTACTCCACTCTTTGGGGACTTTTATGTTAAACAGTCATCAAATAAAATTTGGTGTTAGTTATGGAACATATGAAAAGCACGTTATGGCTGTATTTACAGGAACTAATCCTGCAAGATGCCATGCACTATGGATTTGTGGTGATCCCTGGGACCCCAGAGTTTTACCATTTTGTGGAACAAAGCCCGTGAACTCCAAACAGCGTGAGGGGAACCACCCCTGCACCATTTGTGCAGGCCAGGGACAGCAGTTTTTTCTTTCTGAAGGCTGCTTTTGATTCCATAGTTAATACTTTTGCTTCAAAGTTAATCTAAAAGTTTGATAAAAAACAAATCACACATCCAGTTTTCACAAAGTTCAGTAAGAGTAGGTGTTTTCTACAGTCAGATAAGTGCTTGAGTGCTTTTAAAAGAGGGATTCGAGAACTCTTTTTTTTTTTTTTAAAAAAAAAAAAAAGCCATACCACCAAGGGGAGTAAAAATATCTTTTAAAAGCAATTTATATCACCATAATAACTTCACGTGTAATTTAAGATACTACATTTTGTTCCTTTCACATCATTCTGTTTTACTGTAAAAATGAACGAATGATTCCAAATGTGAAATTGATCAATCTGATTCATGAGACTCGGAGAAATCCATCAGGACATGCTCCCATCTGGACAATGCTTTTTTCCCCAGAAGAGTTGAAGACGGAACTGACACAACTGCTCTCTGCTTTCTGCACGATCTATCTGCTGCTCCCGTCATCGATGGAGGATGTGGATGGAGGATGGGGAGCGAGTTATTAACCTGTGTGTGAGGCAGAGCCACCCATCACTGAGAGCTTGAGATAAAGTAAAAACCCAACTCCACTGAGCTTTTTCCTGTCGTTCTCTGTTCTGACCCTACCTTTTTTCCCTCCTGTTCCACCTCCCCATGACAGTAGCTTTCCTAGCAACTCCCTCAAGGTCAGGGAGCACTAAGGGAGCAGTAAGTTTATGGATGTAACAATCAAACAGAAAACATTTTGGGTCAATAATGTATTCATAATCAAAATATTTAAAATTCCTGAGGCAAAACAACCCTGCCCACAAAACAATCCCTTTAAATGACATTAATTAAAAACCAGCATTGGGAGAGCATTAGTTGAATAAGACTCAGAGAAATCCACTCACACCTCTCCCAACCTGTATGAGGTGACAATGAACATATGATGAGCCAAGGAAAAAAAGGCTCTGCATCTAAGTGTAGCATCTGACAAAACCAATAGCTTCTGAAGCAGGGAGTGGACTGCTGCCCTGATGCTCCACCTAAAACCTCACGGAATTGTGCTTGTCAGGGTTGATTTTGTGTATTCTGTCAATACGAATCAAATTGGAGGTTATGTCATGGAACCTGTGACTTCACTTTTTTTATGCTACTTAACTAGCAAGACAACATAACGCTTGTCATCGCAAGGAAAGACTGTTGCTGGGGGTGCACTTTTATGTGACACATTCTGAAGGATGGGTTCCTTTCTGCCCCATCCCTAAACGTGGTTTTCTTGCCTCTGCAACAACATTAAGCCAGTGCTGAACTAGTAGAAAATAAATCACAAATCCTCTCAAATAATTTGTTTCCCATCAGATCAGTAAGCTGATTCAACTCATCCTGAGGTCACTTGATAACTAGATCCAACACATGGGGTAGGAAGAGAAGAACCAATCCTTTTAGGCTACATTCCTTAATGACAGAGGGGGGGTATGTGTGAAAAATCAACAAATACGCTGATAGACGTTCTCTGGAGCCAGGGTATCTCTGTGTAGATGAAAGAAATAATTAGGCTAGGTCAGAGGAAATAAGAAAGAGGGAAAAAGCTGTCTAACACAGCCTCTGCAGAAAGCTCTGTTGGTAGAATGGAGCCTCTCCTTTGCTGTAAATAAAGAGCTTGATGACATTTCAGGGCTCCTGTCCGGTAGCTCTGAAGGCTGCAAGTTTTTCTAGGGGTCATTGGTACAAGTGGCACAGTAGTTCTCTTCTGGGTTAGCGTAAAGCATGCGTCTGACTGAACAAGCATTGGGTCATTAGCCTCCCTGTCATCAGCGTGAGATATTCTAGGGGCTGTTCTCACAGGCAGTGAGATACAGAATTAAAGTCTGCACTTACTCAGGCAGTGGAAACAAAGCATTTATTTTACAGTTTAATAAGTATTGCAATCTGTGCTGGACAGAAAAAGGAGGTTTGCTCATTTAAAACCTATTTTCTTTTTAGCTGAAATTAGTGAGTTCCAGGTATAGCTGTCGTGTGAGAGTTTTGTTACCTTTGGGACGCTGAATCCTTATATGAGGCTGATTTCTTTTAAAGATCCTGTCAGACTAATACAAAACAAACTCCAAAGCCAGAGTGCAAGATTTGCTTCTCCTGGGCAGGCAACATCAGAAAAACAAAAGGGTTTGTTACTCTCCCAACCAGCATCATTTCACCAGAATCATATTGACCATTCGGTGCAACTCTGAACAGAGAACACTCTTTGTAACAAGTCTCTTTTCAGAGATATTTTTACCTGACTGTCATAGAATCATAGAATGATTTGGGTTGGAAGGAGCCTTGAAGAACATCTTGTTCCAACCCCCCCATGTCCATGTCATGTATACCATGATGAGCTTCTCGCCTAGCTTTCCAGCCTGAAATGATGGATACCATAAATGGGACCTTCACATTTCTTTAACTGATTATATAATGTTCAATATCTCAAAAACGATTGAGGCCTCAAGACCAAGACCTGCTTTGCTGGAACCTTCTTTTCTTCGTTTTCATACCATTTCACAGCCTTCTTGTTTAGGAAGCCCTCAAGCCTACCATAACAATGGTTGTCTGTGACTTTTCACACAACAGTCAAATTACAGTTTTTAATCACATTTATTACCAGGATTAGCTTAAAATAATATTACGAAGGAAGGAATTTGTGAGGGAAATACAATGATCTCAGTATTCCACTTGTTCTCTCACTAGCAGTTATTAGCCATGGCTGGCTGAAGCCAGGAAATTGCATCTTTCAAATAACCCTCTCATTTGAATCATGCAGAAGAAAATCATATACAGAACAACACAAATAAATTCTCTGTCCCTCAGCTCTCTGTTTCACAGATCTCTTCAGTATCTGGTAGACGTCAGTATCTGCTTTTCTTCACACAGTTCCCTTCATTGCTGCTGTCCAACTTCTCAAAAACCTGCTCTGTTTCAAATTATGGGAGATGAAGAGGCAGAAGATGAGCTGTGTTTCTCCTAAGAATTGTCTTTGTTCTGTAATTGCTTGAACAAATGAGGAGAAACTTCATCTGGAATATCTGGGAGGGCTTCACCTATGTTTTGCATTATCCAAGATACACAGAGCCCTGTGGCTGCAAGGGCTTTGGCTTATGTGATCTTTCTCATGTGCATTCTTCCCCACCTCCCTTTTTGTTTTTTAACTTAATGGAGCTAGGAAGGAATTGCATTATCTTTGTTTTTAGTACTACCAACCATATAATTAATTTTAAGCTATCCCCATTAAACTTCCAGCGACTGTTTTCAGAGTAAGGTGAAATAATACTGTGTTTCACCTTTGAGATTTTTGTAGGCATCTTGCTGACATTTTCCATAAAACCATTATGTTGTGGATACCTTGGTCCTGAAGTGCTTTAAATGATACTATTTTTGCAAGACATTTAACATCATAATCAAATCATGATCCATTTTCTGTAATTACCACAGTTGGTACAATACGTATGTCAGTCCTTTGGGACTAGACAGAAGATTACCATTCTAGCAGTGATATTCTTTAATAGTGTTATAGGAGAATAACACGAAAAGTACTCTATTTTTAGTTTGCAATTTTCCCAGCATCATAGGTAAATTCAGGCCACCTCTTAACTTGTTGATCTAAAGTTTCCTCGAGTACATTTAGACACGTTAGTACCTGTTCCAACCCCTGTTATGTTGTTAACCTTTTATCATTCTAGCACTTTCTTTCTGGCCTGGCCTGTTTAGTAGAAGTTCTATTCTTATTTCGCTACATTTTCACGTACTTAAGCTTTCCTACCCATGTCTTTTTCATTTTATCTTTGTGAACTCCTTCTATAGCTTCAGCTCTCCCAATGGGAGGTAAGACAGAATTTTGTTCTTTCACATTTGTTTCCTTTACAACTGATTTATATTTTACTCACAGTAAGAATATTTTGTTCGCTGCATGACATGAGTTTTACCTACTTGAGCTGGATAGCTACATCACTGCGTTATTGAAACTTTACTTGCAAAATTGTGTCGAACTCCTATACATTGTATTTCAGGTACTGGGATTGGATTTTTCAGACAAAATGAAGTTGTCTCCCAAGGCCACTTATACAGCAGCAGTGGTCTGGTCAATATAGTCAATATTCTTATTCTGATGGAGGTACCTATGTCTTCCCCATGCAGAAGTAGAGACCTATATTGTAAACTGCTACATTCAGAAGAGACAAATCCCATCTTAAATGTAACTATCGTTTGATCAGTCCCCACAAAGAAGTGCCTGTAAATAATATTTCTTTCAAAGGCACTTGTAGTCACTGATGGGAAGCTTTTGCAGAACATTTTTGCTTCTTTTGAATATAGCTGTACATATTGTTCCAATCAGTCTCTTCCCTTATTTCTTGAAAATTCACTCTGCCTTTTTTGCCTTTTTTAGGCTTCATCTCTGAATCTTCAGATCTGTTCTGCATTTTGGGATGTAGTTCTGTAGCTGGCTTCCCTTTCAAAACTTGCAATCAGATCTAGCTCTGTTCTGCAGCCAAATTAATTCTCACAGCCTTTACTAAGCTAAACCTGCCTTCTTTTAGAAGCCTTTTTCTGTGTTTTAGTCTCTTGATCCCTATAGTATTCAGATCTCAGATCTGATTTTGAAAATTACAGGATTGACAGTAATTTTGAATGCTGTAAGCACCCTGAAAAGTTTCCTTATTGGTTTCGGATATACAACTGCTGTGTCTCAAATAGTCCAGTCTTCCCGAGTGCAATATTTTCTAAAATCTCTATAGCACAGGATTTCTCATTTGCAATCTGGTGCTTCTAGTCTTGCAGTACTCAGGAAGAGAGTTACCTTAATTCATCTTCCTTTTCATCAGTCCTATCTCCTTTTTAAAGAAAAATTGTGTTATTTGCTTGAATCTCTCCCACCTTATCCTCTTTTTCCGTGTTTCACCTTTACATTCACTTTTACAAAGCAGAATTTAATCTGCTTTGAACTTTTTTGTTTTCTGCTTCATAGTGTTCTCCACTTACCACTTCTTCTAATCCTTTATTTCTCCATGCCGTCTTTTGTTTTTGCCTCTGCTAGTGCTAACATCTAAGACTTTTAAGTTGTGTTAAAGAAAATGCTAGGTTAGTGATAAAAAAGGCATCTTTAATACAAAAAAAAAAGAAAGGGTAACATGGATATACCTAAAAGTAATAAAGATACAAGAGAGGCAGAAATGTATGAAGGAGAAACTAAAAATGCTCTTGTAAGCCAGTTGCTGGCACCAAGTGTCACTCACAACAGTTGCTCAGATGAAGAACGTTCCATACCCCATGGCAACTCAGTGACAACCAGAAACCCACTGTCATTTGCTTTGCTAGTTCATGGATGAGGTTTTATGCTGGCATAGTTCTGTCACACCCTGTATAATACTCATGTACTCTTGTTGTTCACATGGTTTTCAACCTTTCTTTGATTTGGGGTGTTCCCTTTTCCAGGCCAGGCAGGAACCCTGTGTGGCAGGGTTATATTCACTGAAAACATGGTTATCTTTCATTAAATGCTTAGTAGTTCATGGATCACACGCAGTCTGTAGCTCCGCGGTTAAATATTGCTGTTAATACATCTGTTTCTTTCCCCCCAGTTATTTCCATTTGTCCCAGCTTGTACCAAAGGTTAACCCAGGTTGATTTGTACTATTTTCCTTTTATCCTTGTACTTTCAGTTTTCAGAAATCAAATTTTCTTTATTGAGAAAGATTAATTTCTTTTTTTTTTTACAGATTTTTGCATATGTAAAATATCATATTTGAACTATTTATTCACTTAGAGTTAGCATCCCTGCAATCCCTGTAGGTGTGTGTCTGTCCCCCCTTTATTGCCCCTTGGGCATTTAATACCCGAAAGCTTCTGGGGTTTTTTTGACTTAAGAATAGTGGTTGTCTCCTGCATCAAGTTCCCTGAACTTTAGAATTCGGTTACCTCACCAGTCATTTCCCTTACCATCAGAAGAATCTTACAGAAAAATAGCACTTCATTCTTGTTCAGTATTTTAAATGCTGCTTTTCTCTCATACTTCAATTTTCTTTCCCTCTATTTCCTTTCTGCCTTGCTGCTCCGCTGCTCCCACTAGCTTTACTCCCTTTTTTTCCTCCCTTTCCCATCTTCCTTTTTCTACCTCTGAAATGGCTGATGCCCATTCTGCGTTCAACCCTACTTCCTCCTCATCATCTTTGCCTCTCCTAGCATTCCCCTTTTAACTCAACCTCTTTCCCTCCATTTACACTTCTGTTCCTTCTAGAGAGGACCAGCATAGCACAGAAGCAGGTCAAAGCTGTGACAGGATGACCTCTCCTCTGCTCTTTGTGTTCCCTGAAGGCTGCATCTCCTCTCCAGCGCTGGCTGTGCACCAGCCCTCTCTTGTGATAACTTGTGCAAAACTGCACAACTCCAGCTGGTCACCAGAGGAGCCTGATGGGTGCTGTGGGTAACGAGGGTTTCCTCCCTCTAGTCTTTTTTTCGCTTCTTTTTTCTACCTGCCCCCTTGTTTTCTATGTTTAATGTCCATGCAACACCATTCTTCTCTCACTCCTGTACTAAGGCCTCTATGACAACTGGCTTTTGGCTTTCCATTTTGCTTTTTCTCTAGCTGAGGATTTCATTTTCTACACTGAGCTCTCTGCTCCTCTGTAACTCCAGATCAGCTGCTTTATTTCTCCAGATAAGCGCTCTGTTTGTTTTGCTTTCCTTAGGCCACTTCAGTGTGCTCCTGTTTCTTCCATCAACAAAGCTACCGAGAGCATTAAGCTCTACTGTAACTTCTTAATATTTCAGTTTTTAAAGAGGGCAAGAGTGCATATGGCAGACTTGCAAATTGTAGAAATTAACTCTTGATGCTTTGCTACCCTGCATTGTTATTCATGAGAAAACAATGGCTACTATTCTCAAATTAGGAAGAACACAAGAAAATCTCCGTGAGATCAGGCTGCTGGGAAAAGCTTGAAAGAAAGACAAGAGAGCTCTTGGGAAACTGAAAGAAATTAAGTAATCCTGAATCTTAGGAAATGACAGGAAAAGAAAATCAGAATTCCTGAGTCAGGGCAGGGGGAAGGGCATTTAAATAGATCCAGTAACAAAGACAGCTGAAGAGGGAATTGCAAAAAGCACAGAAAAATGAAGCAACCCTGCTCAATAAAAACCAGGAGTAAGCAGCAGGATGCCAGAGGCCATGAAGACTCCTGGTGTTTCACAGCAAGCTGCAGCAGCGGAGCTCCCTGCCACATGGCCACCCTGCTAGAGAAGTTGTGTAAACCCTAGTGGGTGTATTAATCTGAATTCAAAATGTCCTAGTATTTGTGGTAAGAGATGGGACAATGCAGTTGTTATCGTCTGTGTGGCCCTTTAATAATGTTGAAAGAAAGTTTGCAGGGGAAAGGACGTGCTTGATTCCCACTTGAGGATAGGCAGATTTTTTTCCTAGCACTACTGATAAAGATTGCCTGTTGCAACCAAAAAAAAAAAACAGGCAGAGAAAGAATATGTTTTTTTTAACAGGAGTTGTTCAGTGCTGCTTTCGTGATCATGAAAAAAAAAAAAAAGTTTCTAGCAGTTCAGCTGTTCCAGGGAACAATTGCTTAAATTTTGTTTACCACTAGTGAAAAGATCATATAAACCAGCAGCACACTGTTTATGCCACCAGCAGAATAAACCAAAAAAAGAAATGAGATAGCCAGATTTCCAGTATAATAACATTAGAAATGCTCACACCAGAACAACTTCATACAAGAGGATAATAACAATAAAGAATAGAAGAGGCCATGGTTATAGGCTGCATCCAGCACAGGTGACACGGAGGAAAGGCAACGGTATGTGACCACATCATAGCAGCATCCAAATAGCTAAAAATACTGAAAACCACCCAAAGAAGACTGAGATCAGTGGGATAGACAACACCATATTACACAAAAGATAAATTGAAATGGATGAGAATTCAAATTAATTCTGGAATGGCTGTGCAATGGACAATTGTTCCAAAAAGAGTAGGAGTGATCCAGCCATATATCTGAAAAGACTATAGTTCACCCAGTAAAGTTATGTTTGGTGTTGATTGACAGTTCCAAGGGAGCTGCTAGAACCACAATACAGAAGAATGAATGTAAGTTGAACAAAGATGAAATTGGTTTTGGAGCAGTTGTCACTGGGAAAAAAAACAAACCCCCAAGCTTGTTCTGTTGCAGACTTGAAAGAAACCTGATTCAATTCTGGACATGTGCGGTGTTGCTGTCCTGCATATATATATATATAAGGTGTTTATAGCCAGTTCCTAAGGAAACTAGAGAAAGGAAAGAAAAAGTTCCAAGAAAAATATGAGAAATTATCAGCCACTCTTACTGTGACTGCCAGGAATGAAAGAGTTAGCTGTAGAAAGAGAGCTTGGTTACACTGGTAATAGAGAGGAATCTATAAATAAATGCATTTCACAGGTCTTCACAGGATTGGAAGAAAGAAATAAGATTGAGATAATTTGCCACTTCCTTTGGTGTCATAGTTCTTTATTGCTTTTCAGTATCAAGGCTCTATAGCTATTTCCAAGACAGGAAGTATTGGATAAGTACTTTTTAAGTAAAAACCCAGTTACTTCCCTAGGCTTCACAGAACTTCATGCAAGCACGGTTTTGGAATGCTACTTGCTTCATTCAGCACATCAGATATTTGTTAGGATATCTGAAGCCAAAATACTATTAGAAATAGGCGACAGAAGAAGTTTTTGGCACATGCTTTCCTGTGAAAGGATCGATGCTGACTAGAGCCCTTGCGTTTACAGTCACATCCCTTAAATATCTCTCCACGTGCCCTTCACGTTCCGTTAGTCTTCAGAAAGAATCAGCCTCTTGAGGGCCAGATTCCTGTGCAACAGTTGTCTGGTAAAGTCGACAGAGAGCACAAAACTGATCAAAATGTATCCCATCTGTAAGTCTGACAAGACAGCCTTGCCTTATAGAGGAAAACATAAAACTCTAGAAAATCTGAAAAGGAAATGAGAAGTGTTTCAAGCCTTAACATAGATAACATTTAGACAGGATCCTAAGACTTTTAATTTTATTTTTTTTTTAATTTAATAGATTCTGTAGGTACCAAAATCTGTAGGGAATCTCGAATGAAGGTAATGCATAGAATCTAATTTGCTCACCGAAAAGGTCCATTCTCTCTGTGCTTCAGCCACTGTAGAAAACAGTGTGTCTTTGTAACATTTAACAGCTGTGTTTAAGAAGTAGGAACAAATGAAGAGGAAAACCAGAAACCTGTCACGTATTTCAAGCATTACAATCATATAAACAAACCCAACCCAGCATTATATCCCAGTAGAAAATGAAAGTCTTAGTAATGACACAGCCATTTGAAGAGCTTACTGAGTATTTGGTATGGTTTGTTTCTGTTGTAAGAATGCCTCTTTAAGCCTTTAGTGGCACGGTCAAATCCAAAATCGTTAAGCGAATTTTTTTTTTGCCTGGAATACAAATGCTGTTACTGCAAATTTGGCAACTTTGTGTTCAAACTGAGCAATTCCCAGAGAGCGCAGTCGTAGGGACGCAATTTTTTGTCAAGAGCTCTGGTTGTGCAACAACCCAACAAGAAAAGAGCTTAGAATCAAGGAAAGAAAAAAAAAACGAAAAAAAAAAAAAAAAACAAACACCAAAATAAACCAACCAACCAAAATAAACCAACCAACCAAAACCCCGGGCCTTTACTGACCTTACAACAACAGCAATTTCAGCGTCAGCCAGCTGACTGGAACCAGTTAGAGATGCCCGGTTAAAAAGCCTGCTGGAAACTTGCACGAAGCTGAGAGGAGCTGAGGGAAAAAGCCTCTGCCAGGGTTGCTGTCATCTTGGCAACGACCTCCCTATCAGTGACAAAAATGTGTCTGAAAGAATAGTGTGTTTTTCACAGTTTCAGTGCTTTGAAAAAAAGTGCTTCGTGGTATCTGCAATGGATGCTGATATAAACAAACATAGGACAAGGATCCAGCAGCCAGGTGGATGGCCTTGACCACGCAGACGGGCTCGTACTCTTGTCACACGACGGTAAAATATATAACCTGAAGAGAAAAAAAGCCCAACAGCCTCTTTTCCCACCCTTAATGGATTTCAGCAGCAAACCAGGCCACAAAACTGTTTTTCTGGAATGGAGATGTTATAGTTATTTTCCTTCTCTAAATATACAGAGTAGGCAATAACGCTTAGGGAACCTCATCCATATAGAAATAGAAATCAATATTGGAATACATGACACTCGTGAAGTCCTGATTTGGCTAAAAGCTCTTAATTTCCAGTATAGCCCTTCATGGCATTTGTGCTGCTAGCAGGAAGCTGCCCAGCAGTGATTTATCAGCAGGGAAAATAGATATCTGAAGCTGGGCTCCTGTGCCCGTACTTAGTTACCAAAATAAATTGCCTGATTTTCAGGCTTGCCAAGAACCAGAAGCTCCCAAGAGCACACGTGTGACAGAGAAGGAACAATTACACAGCAGATCAAAGCTAAAGCAGACTAACCACAGTCCGCTAAATTACAGAGGAAACCAGGCCTCTAGTGTCAACTGGAACATATTTTATTGATTTTTGCTTTTCAATTCCAGGTCTCCAGTCTGTGACCCACCAAGAAAGCTACTACTTCCAGAATCGCCTGCTGGAGACCAAATTTGATGAACTGGAGGCCAATTCAGGGAGTTTTCACCTGACCTTTTAGGACAGGTTTCTAAAGCTGTGCTGAATCACTTCCATGTCCAAATGTCTTCCAATCCAGGATAATATAAAGAATTTCAAATGGCTGTTTCCAGATGTCTAACAGAATGGTTTAAGAGACGTTAAATTTATTTAGATTAGCTTTCTGTTGGAAGGGACCATAACATTTTGATATTCATGCATTATCTGCAATGTTTCGTGCTTGATGCAACCGCAAAATTAAAGGTCTGTCTTCAGAAAGTGCCTGTTATTATCAGAGCTCCATGTTACTTCTTATAGCTCCAAGTTGCCAGAAGTGAAATCAGATTACCTTGGGCAGATGCTATTGACTCTACTCACTGTCACTCAGTCAGAAGAAAATGGCCCCAAAACACCTCAATAAATCAGGATATTACAAAGAATTTATTCACAAATAAAGCCTCAGGCTCCTGTGACTACAAGCATTTCATGTTTCAAGACATAAATGAGAAAAAAAGTGGTAATAAATTCAGCCATGTTTGCTGCGAGAGAAGTTTTTCAGTTTGGTTCAAAGAAATCCAGTTGGAAATGACTGAGTGAACATCCAGAAGACAAAACCCAAATGTTTCATCTTCATCACACATCACCAGTTACATAAATGGACCCAGACCGTAACCACAACGAGGTCAATGGGGGCCCAGTCTCATTAGAGGCTATGCATGCTACCAGAACAAAAATAATCTCAAGTAATATTTACCACCCTAGAACCAACAGGCAGTTTAACCTCAGAATAATAAACCTAATGTTCTATGTTTATTCTGACATAGTAGAAAAAAATACTGATGCTGGTTTCAGCTGCATCTGATCTGACATCATTGCTTTAAAGTAGTGCTAGAAGCGCATGTATAGCATTTTAGAGCAAACTGTGTGCTAGTGAAATAGAGTCATGGAAGGTCATTTATAAGAAAATTACACAGTAAATCTGTTTCGGTAGAAGAGCAAAAAAATCTCTGCTCATTATATCCCATTTTTGTTATGTATTCAGCTTAGCTCTCCTCTTCCACTATAATTTTTCATCTTGATGCAAGTATGGCTGATTTTAGGAAGACAAGAAGTTAAAATGCTTAGTCTCAAATGGGCCTACACTAACTTGCCGCATTCAGGTTAAATGCTATTCAATTCATATTACAGGAAAGTGGATTAGACCTGTAGATCTTGTAATACTGACTGTATCTGGCATGACTTGACTCTATTTTCAGCTTAAATTAGTGGTGATGGAGCATGCAAGGTTTCTTCAGTGACAGATTTGCTGCTGTTGAAGAATGACCTGGAATTTCTACATGTAAATCTATTTCTTTATTACCATAAGCTTATGATTATTTTTTTTTTGGTGGTTGTCTTTAAATTTTCATATCTGCATGCAGGGCTCAGGCTCAGTCTCATCTGTCTGCTCTCCCATTGATTGCACACTGTTGACACTGTAAAGGTCTCAGCTCTTGCAAAAACATGACTCATATGGAGAAAAGTTTCCTTCTGGGAAGCTCCACTTTGTTAGATCTTGTATGAGCCAGCCTCTTCTGACCATTTCAGCTTAAATACTAGGACATCTTTGTTCAAAGACTTCAGCTCTCTAATTCTTTGCCAAATCCTTCTTATGAAGGCAACTAGGCTCATAGTTTTTCTAGGAAGCCTCAGCCACAGCCTTCTGCTTCTCTCTTTAATTCCTAGACTCACAGTTCTTATTTCATTTCAAGACTCTGCCACTACTCTCTTTCATTAGCTTCTTCAGAATGCAAGTTCTTAAGCTCATTGGTGCTCAGGTCTTTGTCCATGTTCCCATGGACCAGGTGAATCTATCTAAGCCCCATTGGAAGACCCTTCTCCTTGCCCTGGGCTTGTCACGTTTGGATTAATCACCTAACGCCCATTCTCCTATTGTCCAACCACTAAAAACATCTGTGTTTAAATCCTACACCAGTGGTCTGTGTCTTACTAATACTCTGGTGCTTATCTGAATGTGGAGAATGGTAGCATTTGCACAATTTGCACAGATTTCAGTGTGAAACTTGCAGGCTGCCAGTGAAAGTCCTCAAATCCATTCTGCACATTTTTTTTTCTTCTTAGAAATCTGTGCTGAACCTGCAAACCTAGTATTCTAAAATACTCGGGAAAATACCCAATGAAACAACCCATTTAAGTCTAAAACCTGATGCTGGAATTATTGCTTGTTTTATTTAAATGAACAACTGAGTTTTAAACATCCTGAAAAATTGGAATCACAAAATCACAAGTTTATTTTGCTAATTGTGCAGCCCCAGTATTTGTTATTCAAATATCAAATATTCAGATATTGTTATTCAAGAGTTGAATATTCTTTAAAATAATCACACATCCTAGTGTTCTTACATTTTTTCATTTTTCCCCCCAGTTCTTATTCATTAGCACCATTTTCTAGTTGTTAGATAACAAATTTTTTCTCTGCTCGTGTCATCCAGTTTGTGGAAAAAAAAAAAAAAGTGACCTTATGTATATTCAGCTTCAGTATTTCCAGAAAACCCAAAAGCTTAAGTTAATTCCCACAAATTAGTAGAAAAGCGTTTATATTGATTTTAATATTAACCTAGAGATGCCCAAATAAAAATAGCAGGACTTTGTAGGGAATAGCTTAAGAGACAACAATTTTAAAAACAACCACCACCAAACGCACAGAAACAAGCAGACAAAACCCCCAGCAACCTTACAGTATAATATTTTGATATAATAAGGCAGGAGAGAGAGATGGGTCAGATCTCCCATTTCCTGTGCACGTAACTCATAATGATATTTGCTTCTTAGCAATGTTGCTTTACAGATAGACCCCGGAGCCTCTCGACAACAAGTGTACTTGAAGAAATCAGGATCAGTTAAAGGAATGATTCATGAGCATAAAGAAGGGCTGCATTTCTAACAAATATTCAGCCACCTCTGCACGTTTTCTGTCCTCACCTCCTGCTTACCAATTAGCTTCTCTTTGGGAGTTTGCAGGATTCCCCGTGGAAATGGAAGCGCTAGTCCAGTCGCCAACCACACCTTTTTATTTTTAAATACCTATATTTACACCAGGTGACTAAGGCTTTTCTCTCGAAGTTAAACAAAATGTTTTCCTACATGGTGGCTACCCTGTATTTTTTTGTTTCCTGCTTTAAAGCACCGCGGAGACGACAAATTCTTATTTTACTGGGCATAGCAGGTGGAGCCACTTACAGGCGTGTGATGTGGCTTTGACGTCCCCTTTGCCACCTCTCAGTGGAAGCATAAGGACTTCTCACCGCTGGAATTTTAAAGCAAGATGACAACTGTGACATACTTATCTCTATAGGATGCAGGAATGGAGAGTAAGCTTGAAGTTGCCCCATCCCTGGAGGTGTTCCCCATCCCTGGAGGTGTTCAAGGCCAGGCTGGATGGGGCTTTGAGCAACCTGGTGTAGTGGGAGGTGTCCCTGCCCATGGCAGGGGGGTTGGAACTCGATGATCTTTAAGGTCCCTTTCCAACCCAAATGATTCTATGATTCTATGATTCTATGATTCTATGAAGTGCGAATGAATTTCTTACTCATGGGCAACTACTCAGAGCCTCTAGAACTTGCCGCGTAGGGTTGGCCGAACGGGTTGCGCAGCAGAGCCACGGCAGCTCACACACTTATCACGAGGGAGCCTTCTCTCCCTGAGAGACGTTTCCACAACGTCACCAGGCTCCGAGCTGAAGAGGAGGTGTTGGAAAAAAAGATTTGAATTTTTTTGGTAACAAGGAGAGTAGGCAAGTCATAGACGGGGGGAGGAAGTGCAGTTGTGACTTGCTGAGAAGATCAGATCCTCGGAGTGCGTTAAAGCCTGTGATACAGTAACACTTCATTTCAACAGAAGAAAGCACCCTCAAGTTATAATCTAATTAGACACATTAAGATTCATTTGCATGTTATGGGACATATTTTAGGGAAGAGCTTCTTTGATCTTTAAAAAACAGGCCGATAAATGGTTGTCCTCTACTGTGTCTAAATCAGGTAACTTGAAGTTAATATGAACTGAGTTTCAGTATGCTAGAATTTACATAGAGATGATTAACATTTCAAAGGGAACAGACCAAACATTAAATGCAGGCATGTTATGTGTTTATGACTGGCAGGAGGGCTGGTTAATTGCTGTCCTAGGATATGAGTCCTAGGTGACTTCATAATCTTTCAAAAAGAGTAGACAATATTCAGTTGGATTCAAGTACCCCCAAAATAGGTTATAAAACACACTATAGGCTGCATATAAGTACTTGAGAGAGGGGGATGAGGGAGAGAGATTTTACTCTCTAATGAAGACTATTTTCCTGAAATACGATCATGGATTTTTATTCAACTCTTTCCCTAGGTTAATATAATCAGGTAATTCTTCTAATCTGTATTCAGGACATTTGAGCTAGAAATAATTTAGGAATGAGAAAAAATATTCAGGTCTCTCTTCACCTTTGCAGAGCCTGGAAATTGATTGCAGGCTGTGGGCCCAAATGCTTCATCTTTTATCTGGGAACAAGTTACAATCAATCCTCTGGTTTAGTGCACATGCTTATGTGAGTGAGATTATTAAAGATCATATATAACGGGGCAGCCTCTTTATGAAACACCAGCAAAAATAAAAGGGGCGTATGGCATACAGCTCCCTTCTCTACAGCTGCATTTAAGAGGGGGGAAATTCCCCTTTTTCTATGTATCTTCCAGAACAGTTTCCACACTAAGCTCTGCCTCCGTCTTGGCCAGTGCACTGATTATTTCTTTTTTTCTGTTTCCATGCACCTCTCCTTTTCTTCTGTACAGCCTGAGGTCCTCGATCTTGATGTCCTAAGTTATTTTCCTATAGTTCATTTATTTTACAACTCTACCGTCTGTCTGCCTGCTTCTGATGGCATTAGGTGGCCCTGCACCTACAGTATAGGCATAACAGGCTTTTCATATATGAGCCAGTTGCTTCACTAACATAGAAACCATGCTCTGCTGGAGAAACAAGTGCTTTGGGGTAAATATGGGCTCTTTCTTATATGGAAAACCCTAGCTGTCACTCATTGCTGCTCCCATTTTGTACTTGCAGTCAGAGAGCTGGGTGAGAGGATAGCGCAGAATAATACCAGCATCTTTTCTTGTGTGTATTTATTTTCTCCAAATAAGATTTAATAGATTCCCTGGGTATTGAGAAAGCCTTTGCGTGTGTAAACGCATAAGGGAGATGGGCAGACAGGCTACAAAAATAAAAGAGAAAGGAAAGATTATGGTAGAAAATAGAAGTAAAGTAAAATCAACTCATAGATTTTTTTTATAGTACTGTATTATCTAGTCAGCATAGAATCATAGAATTATCTAGGTTGGAAGGGACCTTAAAGATCACCTAGTCCAACCATCAACCTAACCCTGACAAAAATCACTAAACCGTATTCCTAAGGACCTCGTCAACCCGTCTTTTGAACACCTCAGAGTGTGCCTCAGGGATGGTGCCTCAACCCCTTCCCTGGGCAACCCATTCCAATGCTTGATAACCCTCTCCATGAAGAAATGTTTCCTAATCTCCAATCTAAACCTCCCCTGGCGCAACTTGAGACCATTGCCCCTTGTCCTATCTCCTGTGAGTTGGGAGACGAGACTGACCCCCGCCTCTCTACACCCTCCTTTCAGGTAGTTATAAAGCATGATAAGGTCTTCCCTCAGCCTCCTTTTCTGCAGGCTCAACACCCCCAGGTCCCTCAGCCTCTCCTCATAAGACTTGTGCTCCAGACCCTTCACCAGCTTCGTTGCCCTTCTCTGGACCTGCTCCAGCACCTCAATGTCTTTTTTGTGGTAAGGGCCACAAAACTGGACACAGCCCTCGAGGTGAGGTCTCACCAGTGCCGAGTACAGGGGGACGATCACCTCTCGGGTCCTACTCACCACACTGTTCCTGAACATCTACAGCCCAATGTCAGTTACAGTCGCTTTGTAAGATTATCAGTGTTGAGAGAAACTGTTTCCCTTTGACGTTCCACCGCACCAGTGACCGTCACTATTATTTTCGGTTTTGTACCTGGGCAACAAGTCCTTTGAGCCTTCCCAGCTTTTTGGAATTCCCACTGCTATTAATAAATACGGACAAATTATATGGGCCATAACAAGTGAAAGGCCAACTGTCTAGATGAAAACCAGGTCACTGCTAAGCTTGTCTTTTTCTTGGGAATCCACAGATTTAGATTGCGCTGTATGGCTTTGAGGAAGTGTTTAGTTGTATCTTATCTCACTTTGTATCTGTAAACACAATAATAGTTAATAACAATACTATATGAGTATTGCAATTATTAACTGCTTTGAGAGCCTCAAATGAATAGTGTTAGGTAAGGACACAAGGTTATTATTAAATACAAGTATTGCCTGGGGCACTAAATATGCAATCTTACATTCATTCATCCATTCCATTTGCACCCAGAAAACATACTGGGCCGAAGCCTGAGGTCTCCATCCAGGTTTTAACCTAATTTTCACTTGGGCTTGCCCTAGGTAAAAAACAAGGTAAGCAAAAATTACTAATAATGCTAGCTGAATGAGTCAAGAGATGCTTCTTGGCTGAGCTGACCTGTTCATTACAGAGGTGGACAGAAAAGGAAAATAAATAGCACCCTCCTCACCCTGTTTCATTCCTTCATGAAAAGTAAGGAGGGCCTGAAACACCGCGGGTTTTTTTGTTTCTTTTTGTGATGTGCTTTTTACATCAGAAATTCAGAATCTTTATACACCACTGCCAGACCATTGAAAAAAAAAAAAAAAAGATGATAAAGGCTTAGAACTGAGGGCAAAGGTTTTCAGTTAACGTTACATTGGAATCTTTTTGCCAGATACCCTTGCCTATTCCAGCCTTTATGCTGCTTAAGTTATTGCAAAGAGCTAAAAAAGTAGCTGCCTCTGGCAAGGTGGCGATTCTCCTTGTGGATAACTGGTTTCAGCAGCCACGGGGCTCCCGTTTCTGTGTCCTGCACCGTCCCCGCTCTTGGTCCCCACAGAAGGGAGGGTTGAGGCTGGTCCCTGGAGCCCTCACACCTCTCTCCGTCCCGCTGAGCTTTCCCTCTGGGAGCATTGCCCGTTGGTGTAGGTTAGAGCATCCCTCATCAGCTTTTCACCCTTCACCGAACCCACCGAAAATTTCTGCCAACGTGTGGTGCCTGTCCTGAGGATAGGAACGTGTGACAAGTACGTGTGACTGTGATTTTGCAGTAGTTTTTGGAGAAGGCTGCCCCTCGCGCGGCGTGTTTGGATTGTGAGCAGGGTAAATATTTCCCTCAGAGAGGTCGGCCTAGTTAGCAGAACTACTATGCGTCCAGGCAGAAGCAAATTGTCCTTTTATCTCGACATGAGAAAGGTACTTCAGGTGCAGAGCCAGAGTGAACAGCAAAGTGCCTGCAGGGAAGGGAGCTGGTCAGTGGGACCATCCATCCCGGTGCTCCCCTGGGAAAGCCAGGCAGGCAGAGTCTGGAGGTGAGTGAAAGACTGGATGGGCTCAAACACTCTTGAAACAGGGCTGCTGAATTTGAATATTTCTTTCTCTAGTGCATTATTCCAGCTACTAAAACAGAATTGTTCATTATAATAATGTGCCTACAGGAGAGCCGGGGAGGGACTCTTTGTCAGGAAGTGCAGTGACAGGACAAGAGGCAATGGTTTTAAACTGGAAAAGGGGAGATTTAGATTAGATATCAGGAAGAAATTCTTTACAGTGACGGTGGTGAGACACTGGAACAGGTTATCCAGAAAAGCTGTGGCTGCCCCATCCCTGGAAGTGTTCAAGGCCAGGCTGGATGGGGCTTTGAGCAACTTGCTCTAGTGGGAGGTGTCCCTGCCCAGGGCAGGGGGTTGGAACTCCATGACCTTTAAGGTCCTTTCCAACTCTAACCATTCTGTGATTCTGTGATGTGCCTATGTCACATTATACATGCTCCAAAACTTTGAGTTTAGGGAGCCACGTGGTGTGGTTCAGTTGCACATGGGTATGGACAGTGAGGTAGAGCACGAACCTGGTGCCTGTAACTTTCGTGGCAGGACAATAAAAAAATAACTTGCCCTACTGGGTCCTGTCCCTGAGAACAAAGAAAGGCCCCTTCCTGGGGAAAGGGTGGCTGAAGTGTGAAAGGCAAGGGCCAGTGCAAAACTTTCAGGACAAGACTGGGAGAATGACAGGATTATACCTGGGGATATGGGTGTCCATAGCCTAAGAAAAGGCAGAAGCAGAGAGGAATAGAATGCCTGTTACCATGACAATAGGCAACAGTGCATCCCGTCTGCAGAACAAAAAAGATTAACAGTCATCCAGGAAAGATTCTCATCCAAACCCTACCTTTCCTACAGTCTAATGAATGGAAATTTAACCTTTTACTTGAAAGATTGTCAACTCATTGGAGTCTCACCTCCCTATCCCACCAGCAACAAATACATCTTGTAGCAATTTCAAATTTTGTGTATTGTAACATCGTATCTGAAAGGATATTAGAATTTGATGATAGCTGTAAGTGTGATGTGAATATGAGGAAGAACTTCTCAAGGGAAAAGAGTCTCTCTGTAGTTTAAAATTTTGCTCTATCACTCCAGTGAATCCTAAATAAATTTGTATTTTTACCCCTTGATGCTACTATGTGGTTGGTCCATTAAGCCATTATTGCCTTTCACATATGCAATCATTTGCATTAAGTATGAAATGGTTGTAAAATACTATCACACCGATGAGGTGATATTTTACCTTCCCTTTGCATTGTTATAGTAATGATTCTTGGTTCAGGGCCCTGGTTAATAAAATTTAATAGCTTTTTCCACTGGAGCTGGTTTTGTGATCTTTCAGCTATCTCTGCTCTCATGGGGTGAAGAGAATGATGTATCTAACACTGGCATATTCTAGGACCTCAAACTGTCTACCATACGCCTAATGAGAAATGTGAGCTTAAAGTTGAGCCAATGGGTAGAGTAACCTGGGTCATGGGTTAAGCTTGATAAAGGGACCAGCTAATTAAAAAAATCAAAACGTGAACAAATTACTCGTTAAAATATAATATTTCACTGGATATTAACTCTATATACTGTAAATTAATTGTTTATTCTTATTTATTAAGTAATTTTGTTTAATTCATGTTTGTCCGGCACAGGGGTCTATATGCACGTTATGGAACAAATAAAAGGAATGAAAATGCACCGATCTAGATGTACAGGCACACAAAAAGGAGCAAGTTAATTTGAGTCGCTAGGTACAAATACCTAGGAAGGCTTGTTTGGAATATTTATGATAAGCTATTAGTCATCTTCCCAAATATCCATTTAGATTTTGTTAGGCTCTTAGAGGAGATATAATCAAATATTTGTGAAGCCTGCACGCAAGCACTGCCGGTGGAATTGTGGTTTGGATTCCCTCACATGAGGGCAGGGATATGTGGGTTGCTGCTGTGTGCTCTCTAACAGACTTTGTGAAGCCTTCTAATTTGAAAGACAGCTATTATTTCCCCAAAGTCTGCCACAGTGAGTGTTCACATCCTGATTTTTCATTACTTTCATTTTTTGGTGACTGAAAGCCTCAGTCTGTGTGCTGCAGAGGTTTCATTCTAATCAGACTTTTCTGTTTCTAAAATTTACTCAGCTACTGTTTGCATTAGAAGCAAAAAAAGAGAAAAGAAAAAAAAAAAGGGCATAAGGACTGTACTTTCCAGCCAGGTTCCTTTTAGATACATAACATATCCAAGTCTCTTTACTTTCTCTTCATACATGACCTCATTCATAAGACACATTCGTTGATGACTCTTAGGAAGTGTCCCATTAGTTTTAGAAAAGTACTGTTTGGCTTCACTTACTATCTGGCTTTTTAATCATGATATGTATAGACAGCCTATTTTATTAAGTTTAGATAAGGTTTTATTGTAATAAAGGTTGTAAATATACATTTTATTTCACAGCGCTCTGCTTGCGCTGCATACAACAGAAGAATTACAACCTTACATATTAGTATATATATTCTGTATAAAAATCTATAAAACTACATGAATTATCATAAGAAAGAAGTAATCATTCAGTTTCTCAAACATAATAATCTTTAAGTACCAGTAGGAGGACTGTAAACTACATCTAAGGGGCAATTTCTGCAGTGTAAAAATTGGCAGATGCAGAATTTGCCGAGAGATACTAATAATTTACCACTTAGACCCCATGTAGTGTTCTGCAGAGGATTCTTTGCACAGTAAAGTGAAGAGAGGCCTTTGTGCCATAATGGTAGTTATTGTACAAGGCTCAGTATGCGTGTAAGCATTTTCAAACACTTCTGTATGAAGTCTTGGAAATTCAAAATGCCTTGGCATGAAAATCAACGTTGTAGCAAATTCAGAGCCCTGATCCAGTCAAGCACAAAATAGGATCAATTTATTGTTGGTATAAGAATTTAATGTATTTCTGAGTATTGGGCTAGGAATAAGTTTAAAGCTGAGTATTAAGATCAGCACAAGAAAGCCATCAAAAATGTTGTCCATATTTTAGAAACTCTTCTTTCTGACTCTGGCTAAACCATAATTCAGAATACAGAAATATGGAAGGAGAATTCAAAAATCACAAAGCCCAACTTTTAAGACACTGCCTTAACTCCCATTTACTTAAACAGTCTATGTTGGTTCTGTGGCCCCCAGATCTCAGGTCCAGGTGCGTATCCAGTCATGTCCAAATTCCTCTTCAGGATGAGACCTGGGTGTGTACTGATGAGACCTGGATGGATGGGCTAGGGCAGAGCTGCAGTGCTCTGGAAAAGTTCGAGGTAACTGGCAGACCAGGATTGTAAAACATGCCATGAAGCATAACTACCCCATGGTCTGGGCAATGTCACTAAGACTTAGGTGCTTAACATCTCTAATTCCCCTGAAATTCCTTTGCTGGTGGCTAGAAGAAGGAAACCACAGATCTCAGGTTTTTTTTAGTTTTGTTTCTGGTAGCATTCAGCTATGTTGTCTTTCCTAGAGATCTTTAAAATTCAGTTTATCTTATCGCAAAAAGGCAATAATGAAACCCACTTGCAAAATTAATATTTAATTTTAAGATAGCCAAATCACTTTTATCCAAATCATCCAAATATGTAAAACATCACTCCTGTGTGCCCCATTGCTCGAGGAGTGACTGGGTGCTTGCTGTATTACAACCCTGTTCTAATGAGCTGTTCTTGTAGTTCAAGATAGAAAATGTAAAAAAGTAATCAGCTGGGATCCTGATTACCTTTGCCCATGTTATACTAAGACCTTTCTGATGAAACAAAAAGTTCTGAATAATAGCATCTGCATCATCATCAAAAGCCAAGATTAAAATAAATGTTCAGTTATGTTCAGGAAAGTCTGATGGCCTAATTTTCCAAAACATTGTATGGCTGGGAGCAACCTTTGCATTCAAGGTGCAATTGATAAAGAAAGAGAAAAGTAAGGTATTTTCTTGTAAGGAGTAGTCAAATTGAAAAAAGTTAGAAATCGACTCTTAGAAAATGAGTCCTTCAATAAGCCGTGGTCAATAACAACTTTAGCAGAAGGGAGACTAAATTTACTAGCATATATGGAATGAATGATTTAATCTATCTCTGAATGACTGCCAATGCTGGGGTGGAATACAGCAGATGTTTTTCATGGAAACTTTAGACATAATTTTCCAACAGAAAGTAAAGCATAATATTGTCTCTAATTGAAATAGTAGGAAAAACTTTAGTGGGTCCAGTAACTACTGTCTTCCTCCTAGTAATATTATTTACAGCCTTCTTTCCCATTTCTTTTTTAATCATTTGTCTGCTAAGGAATCAGGATATTTATGAGTAAAGTAAACAAACTGTCATAGTAAGCTAGAGTGGAATTAATTCTGCAGAGTAGCAACAGAATTAGCAAGTCTGAGGTGAGCAAACTTGTGTACTATGCAAAGCCTACGTATTTAGACCTTGTTACTTATCTCAGCTGGTAACTAGATGGGAGAACAAACACTTGAAAAAGCTACTCCAAAATTGCAGCACCAGGTATTAGAGGTGAAACGACAGTGCACAATTTAAGTAATTATCAAAGATGAAGCTCTACATTTGGTAAAGACACAGACGAGACAAATGAGGCCGTGGAAACCGTGACCTCTGATGCAAACACTTCTGCACAGGACCTCTTTGGGGTGTACCCAAGATGGGCTCTGTCCCTAGGGCTGTGCATTGTCAACTCAAATCCTCTGAAATATTCATGTTTTTAACTTAGCAACACCTATGCTAAGATGCACAATAAAAGATTGCACCCGTAGAGGCCTTTTTTCACCTCAAATTTCCTAGGACCAGACAAAAGAAGAATTATTTAGTACTATGCAAAGTTATGGGGAAATCTTTCAATAGATATAGTGTATATGGGGAATCCACATCATTAAACGCTTTCAAGAGTGAGCCAAAACTTTTAAATTAACATTTATATTGTATGATCACAAAACAGAAGAATGACAAACAACAGTACATTAATCCTGTTGGTAATCTTATTAATTTACTTGGGATAAGTATCTATGCAGGTCTTAGAAGTCAAATACATGGATGTTTTGATAGGGATTATCCCATAGTTCATGCCACAGAGATACAAGGGGAGAGTGCTTGATTAGAAAGAGAGAGCTGAACCGTAAGCCAGTCCACAGCCCCTACACTGTTGCTCGCTGTAAAGCTCTTCCAACTCATTTAAAATGGCTCAGTGATGAGGTTTTCATGACTTCCTCTGGGACATTATTCTACAGAATTGCAAATCTCAGAAACGGGGAGTGTAAATATTCCCTCAGTTAATTTAATTAAGCTACTCTCCATTCTTGCCCTTTCACAACCTAGTAGTTTCTCTCTTTTCTTACTTTACGTACTCTTCTAAAACTATATGCTTGAATTACCACTAATCTGACTGGGAAAAAGGGAGGAATCCTTCTTTCTCTTGTTTCTCCATGCTTGACCTGGTGCTTGGAAGGAAGTACTCCCTCTTGAGTAGTTCAGCAGTATGGGCGGCTCCAGCCATATAGCACTCCCATGAGGAAGCAGAATAACCCCAGATTAAGGTACTGGAAGTAGGAGCCAAGGCATTCATGCAGGTTGTTAAGCAAGTGGTAGCATGTCTCAGTAACCACGCTGAGATACTCAAGATGCTCCTAGTGGATTGGGCAGGGTACGGGGAAGCAGCATCCGCTGGCGCGCTCTGCGCAGAACAGTTTGCTCTGTGAAGAAGCCAACTTGGGTATCTTTACTCTGCACTGAGGAGCGTAAGCTCCATGTCTGTGATAGATGTTAAACGAGCTCAGCTCTGTTAGCCAGCTAAGAAAGGAAAGACTAAGGGGCACTGGCGGAGTCCTGGTGAGAAAGCTGCTGACTGGCGTGAAAATCACAAAAGATGGTAGTGATACAGAACCTTTCTTGGCAAAAGCCTGGGATAATGTCATCTTAGCTCTGTAAATTTAGGGTAAAAATAGGGTAAAGAAAAGTGAATATTAAAGCTAAGGTTTTCATAGCAATAATGTATTGTGTCCGTTGCTTGGTTACTTATTAGGCTGCTAATTTTCTACTGTTTTTTATATTCAATAGGCTACATTCTGCTGCCTTTGTAATAATTGGAATCAGATCACCTCCTTGATCCAGTAGAACTACTGAAATTTCACTCCTGTTTCACTGAAAGTGGGGTTTAGTCCTTATCTGTAAGGGGGAATTAGTGTTTACAGGCTCTTGTCCACGTATGAATAAGAATTGTTATGCTCAGCTATCCCTGTCACACTGGTGTTGAGAAAATAGTATGAAACTAAGAGGATAGGAATACATGATGGGATTCAACCCTCTCTCTCTCTATCTATCTTAAATCAGAGCAGTCAAGGTTGACAGATGTCCAATATCTTTTGCCCTAAATACCTTTTTTTTTTTTTTAAAAGGAAATGCTCTTTTGCACTTCCTCGCTTCCTGCTTATAACTAAAATCCAGCTAAAATCCAATTCAGAGTATTAGTAGATCTGATGGTTTGAAATAGGAATCACTGGCTCTATTAAAAAAAAAAGGTCAGATGATGGAGGTTGCTATAGTTAAGTCAGTAGAGCTACATCGATGTTAAGCAATTATAAATGAAGGAAGAACCAAACTCTAAATACAGTCTGCAGGATTTTACCTTTAATACACAGCTGTTATTTCTTCAACTACTTTTTGTACTTCTTAGATCTCCACTCATGCCTGTTATCTCCAATTCCTTTTTCTACTTGCCCCCAACATGTTAAAATCTCAATGTCTACCCAGTGACCTTCTCTATCCACAAATACTCTTTTTCCCCCCTTTTAGCTCTCTATTTATTAACTTCCTCTTAAATTTGCTAGATGTCAAAAGCTTGTTAATCATTCTCCTTTCTGCCCTTTACTACCTTCAAACTTCTCTGCCTGTCTCCTGCTGGCACTGGTACGTGTACTCAGTAACTTAGAGGAGGCAGTTCTGCTTCTTCAAGTTCAGTAAATGGATCAGCTCAGCAGGGAAGGTCAGGAGAATAGCATGGCAGTGACAAGGAGAGGCTTTTAAAATTGTCCAATAAGAAATGGAAGAATGAGCATCTAATGGTCAAGGAAGAGAGGGTAAAATCAGGTGGCAAAGCTCTCCTGGATTTGCTTTATTATGTTAAGAATACATCCCCATGACAAGTGATGTGCAATATTTTCTTATAAACTACATCTTATATTCAGCATTTTACCCTTCATGCCTGCAAGGCATGTTTTTTAAATTGGGCTTATGACCTTTCTGATTCATGAAATATAAAAATAGAAAGTTCTTATAGAATTTTTTTTTTCTGGTAGTGTTGAATTTTGAAAGTGTATCTAGTAGTATAAAGATTTTTCTTATGGAGTTACAAGCAGTGTTTACTGTGACACTTTGTGAAGGGATGCTCTATTCTCACGATGGCCTTTTCTCCAAAATTCTAAGTAACCACAGAAATAATAATAATAAAAAAAGCTAACTGCCTGTTACAGGCAGTTTAGCTGCCTATAGTTAAAAACATCCTGTGTTTAACTACATATTCAGATTTTGGTTTTGCCATCATGCTCACTGTTTCATTAACTTTTTGTTTTGGTTTTGTTTTTTTTTTTTTTCTTTTTATTTATAGGTCATCTTTATAAAGAGTGCAATTTTGCACAGGATGACCTTTACCAACACTGTTTCCAGGTTTGCAGAAAATGACATTTTGCTCTCAACTGAGGTGAGATTCATGCAACAAAAGCTGCTGCTCTGCAGTTCTGACAGCAGTTGCGCACTTCTTTCTCCCTGGACAGTACAAGCAGATGCTTTCCACCGGCCTGCCTAGAAGAAAGTGTGGCTACCCACTCTTAGTCAAGACTACTGTTGGGACACCACAGTTATCCTTTTCACAAAGGCGTATTGCACACTAGAGTTGTGGTATAAACCAAAATGCTCTTGTGTAGTTACGCAGGTTGCAATATTGCCCTCGTCATTTTATACTTTAATCAATTTATCTGCGCTATGCCTCTCGGGTAGAAATCCCACAGTAAAAATAAGAGAAGTTCCCCTGAGGGTACAGATTCATCCTAATATGTTCAAAACCGTCTTGTAACAAAAAGGAGGCACAATCTCATTAAGCCATTGGCTAGCCTATATTCCAAACCTTTTGGAGAAAATCTCTACCCAAAACACTGCTAAGATTGGAGAGTAATTTCAAAGCAGAAATTGCCATGTTTGCCATCAGGTCCCTGAGTAAGGTGAGAGCCAGTCACGTCTTCTCCTCAAGCTGAGGGCTTTGGCTGCCTGTGTTCAAAGAAAGCCCTGGTAGGGCACTGCGGTGACTTTGGGTGAGACTGTTTGGCAAAGAGCAGGGTGAAGAAGAGCTGGGAGAAGCCTGGCTGGGGATTGCCCTGTTTGTGCAGGAGCTACATCTAAGCCCAGCCTCTCCCTCTTGGTCCTCACCTGAGATACTTCACAGCCTTTCTCATCCCATATGCAGATGAAGAAAGATAACCGAGGAAAAGACCCTGGGTCCCGCACTTGGGCCACAACAACCCCAGGCAGCGCTACAGGCTTGGGGCAGAGTGGCTGGAGCTGCCTGGCAGAAAAGGACCTGGGGGTGTTGGTCAACTGTCGGCTGAAAATGAGCCAGCAGTGTGCCCAGGTGGCCAAGAAGGCCAACAGCATCCTGGCCTGTGTCAGGACCAGCGTGGTGAGTAGGACTCGGGAGGTGATCATCCCCCTGTACTTGGGGGATGTACTCCCTGAAAGGAGGGTGTAGAGAGGCGGGGGTTGGTCTCTTCTCCCAATTCATAGGCAACAGGACAAGAGGAAATGGCCTCAAGTTGTGCCAGGGGAGGTTCACGTTAGATATTAGGAAAAATTTCTTCACTGAAAGGGTTATCAAACATTGGAATGGGCTGCCCAGGGAAGTGGTTGAGGCACCATCCCTGGAGGTGTTCAAAAGACAAGTTGACATGGTGCTGGGGGACATGGTTTAGTGATGTTTTTTTGTCAGAGTTAGGTTGATGGTTAGATTAGATGATCTTGAAGGTCTCTTCCAACCTAGATGATCCTATGATTCAATGATTCCATCATTCTATGATCCCTCAAGACATTTGCAGTAAGAAAGAGGATTCCCTTTAGGATATTTAGCTGTCATTTGACTTGCAGGTGGAAGTTTGATTTTACAGATGGAAATAATTTTGTTCTCTTTAATGAAAAAAAAAAGATCCTAAAGCTGTTCTTCTTAATTCAAACATTAAATTTCAGTGCCATGATAAAAAAGAAGAAGAGAATTGTTAACATGCAGATACAAAACCCCGTAGTTATTTACACATCTCTTATTAGCATGGTTATGAATAGGTCATTGGTTTGTGAATAATATCTTTCACTCATTTTTTTTATATATATGGATCAGTTATTTACAAAGGGTTGCAACACTACAGAATCACGGTCTGATTTTATTTGTGAAGTTATTTTTAAATGGTCAGATTGCTTCTAATACTTACACGTTTTCCCTGTATTTAGTCAGCAGTAGCCACTGCTGATGTAGTTCCAGATCTGTTAGAGATTTGGCATATGCTTAAGTTTTTACGATATGAGTGTTCCTGTTAGCTTTGACAGGGTTAGTCATTGGGCATAATAACGTGCAAAAGTCTTACTGAGAGCTGATGCCAAGTCCTTTGCTGTCTAACACTTGGCAGGAGAATGACCCCAGGCTGGACTGGAATACTAGGGAGCACAAAAAAAAATAAAATATATAGATGCAGTTACTATTCTCCTGAGTCATGCAGCGTCTAAAAATATTTTAAAACTTGTACACTTCAAAACTAAAGACTGCATTAAACTGCATTAAAGCCTTCAAATTATTTGTTATTTGTGTAAATACACACCTCTAACTTTGTTTTTCTGTCTTTATTGAGAAGTATTGTTTCTTAAGTTAAATACACTTCTGTGGTTAACCTTCAAGGGGAACATCCATTTATTAACTAATAGGAAAACTGTAGTGCTTGATGGCAGCAGGAACAGCATCCTATTTCAGTTTGAACAGCTGCTATCACCATGCCCACACCTGGCAGTCCTTTTTGAGTGAACACAAAGAGAAAATATGTCCAAACACAAAGATGTGACTCAGCAGCGTCCCTAGAAAGACTTTTATGACCCGTGCTGAAGCCGCACCCCTGTGGCTCCCCGTGAGTCAGCAGAGCAGAAATTAAATTTTCAGTGAGTCCCGTGAATTCAGTGAGCAAACAGAACTCGTTGTTTCCTGGTAATTCAGCTCCTGTTGTTTCGCTGATCTTGGACAAGTTATTCAGATTTCCAGTATTTCATCGTGGATGCGAAATGAATTTAACAAGACCTAATTGTCACACAGCATTCTGTAGACATCAGTGGGACTGCAGCCGTATAAATGAAGGCAGAATTTAACACACAGCTCTGCCACCGTATTTTGGGGTTCTCAGATGACTTTTGACCAAAAATGAAACATAAATTATGCAGGAACCAGCTAACATTTAATTAAGTGAAGCCTCTTGCTATTTCAAGAACAGTTTCTGAACAGGCAGAATTAGCGGAAATATTCTGCTGGTAGAAGCCAATAGCTTCTTCAGGCAGAGCTGGTCTCTTCCCAGCTTGATAAGGCTGTGAAATCCTTCTGTGTTTTACGAATCTCCCAGTTTCTCATACCACGGGTCCCATATTTCCTTTGCTTAGCGCTGAAGAACCAGTGCAGCTGACAGGGTAAGATGATGGCTATTATTTTTTTGTCTCCCCTGCCATGGGCAGATCTGCTTAGTAGTTTAAGCCACTTTGCAACTGTACAAACACACTGTGAGCAGTAGGAATGCGTTTACGTCCCCAAAGACCCAATCTGGCTTGCAAAAACTTCCACCAGCCACACAGATGTGCAAAAAACAAAAATCCAGCCTCACTCCTCCGGTTGCACAGGCAGAATGCGGACGGAGCTGGAATATAAGAGATTAGCATTTCTGCACTGATTTTTATTCACATTCTTGAAGAATTTTACTCACATTGAGTGGCGAGAATCGTGCCAGTTTGTATTTTGTATTTGGAAACAGAGCCAAAAAGTGACAAAGTGATTCCTTCAGAATCCTCCAGCAAGTCAGTCTGAGAGAGAAATGTGCCGGTTTCACTAGACCATATTGGCCTGTATATATCTCATTATTTATGAACAGCTGTGACTATTAGAATCTATTATTTATATTTCCGTGAAGCTTATTTTCTCCCCTGCAGTAGATACTCCACGAAAGCAGAATTGTTGTCATTTTTTTCTGCAGGTACTGTGATTCACTGGAGCATTATGGACAATAATGAAGCAGCCCTGCAGATACTGGTAGGCAAGTATCTTTGTAAAGCCCTTTAAAATTCGTCCCCTAAAACCAGTGTAGCCCTTTAAAAAAGAATTAAAATGAAATCCAACATTTTGGAAGGCCAACGGAATCCTGAGCTGCATAGGGAAGAGCGTGGCCAGTAGGCCGAGGGAGGTCATTCTTCCCCTCTACCCTGCACTGGTGAGGCCACAACTGGAATACTCAGCCAGCATCCAGTTCTGGGCTCCCCAGTTCAAGAGGGACAAGGAGCTACTGGAAAGAGTCCAGCGAAGGGCAACATGGATGATTCAAGGATTGGAGGATCTCTCTTATGAAGAAAGGCTGAGAGAGCGGCGACTCTTTAGTCTGGAGAAGAGAACGCTGAGGGGAGACCTTGTTAATGCGTATAAGTATCTCAAGGGTGGTTTGAAGGAGGAGGGAGCCAGACCCTTTTCAGTGGTTGCCAGTGAGAGGACAAGGGGTAACGGGTATAAGTTGGAACATGGGAGGTTCCACTCAAATATGAGAAAAAACTTCTTTATAGTGAGGGTGACAGCCCTTGAAGAGGCTGCCCAGGGAGGTCGTGGAGTCCTCTTCCTTGGAGATCTTCAAGACCCGCCTGGATGCAGTCCTGAGTAACATGCTCTAGCTCTAGGCAATCCTGCTTCAGCAGGGGAGTTGGACTAGATGATCTCTACAGTCCCTTCCAACTCTAATAATTCAGTGAAATTCAGTGAAATCGCCTGGGTCTGCGGATTTTCCCTGACGAAATAAGTCAGAAAAGGTTTGTTCCGCCTGCATCACTGACCCCACCCCATCAAACCTTCCCAAGCGGCCTCGGTGTTCATCCTTGATGCCAGAGGTTTTGATTTACATGCACACCCTGTTGAGATTTACAAGCTGAGAGCTCGTTACAACCTTCAAAGAGGGAGAACTTGTCACCTGTCCTCCCCGGCAGCGGCCTGAGGTGACAAGGAAATTTCACAAAGCCCGGAGGGTTAGCTGTAGGCCCAGAATTCCAAAGGGTCAGAGGATGGCACCCCGCTAAAGAAAACAGTAATAAAACGACAGAAATGGTGACTGCCGAGCCTGGAGAGCTTCCTAGGATGGAAGAAGTGACAAGGGGAGCGGTGCTGCCTTCCCGGTGATGGGTGGTGGAGCTCTATTTGAGGAGGTTGTGGCAAAACAGGCTGCGTGGGGTGCACAGACTATCTGGCGTTGGCTGGGGGCGCAGACGCCTGGTTTCAATTTGCGCGAAGCTGCTAATTTCTAAAGGACGAATTAGCATATCTCTAATTTTAACTGGGGGCTCGTAATTAGTACTTTCAGAAAATGTGTTAATTGCAGCAGGCTTTGCCAGAGCAAAAAAAAACAGGTTCTTGTTCTTCCCCGGTCATCTGGAGGGAAAAGCCCCTTTGGCCAGCAGGAGCAGGCCGGGCACAGTGACTGTAGCATATTTTTTTCAGAAGGAAAAACAACTTTAACTTTGAAGCCCTTTTTAACTTTTCCTCCCTCTCTCAGGAAACAACTCGATTTCCTCTCGCGGAGAGCAGCATTCTGAATTTTTCCCCTGAGTGACAACAGATGGCTTTGAAAGAAGTCTCCACTATTACAACAATATTTCAGCCCCTCAATTGTTTCCTCCCCTTTAGAAGACAAGTAGCTGATTTTATCCAAGGCAGTTTCTCCTTCGCGGTCTTTTCCAGCTCTGGAATCCAGATCCTGTTTATCGAACTCCTCTGGCTTATCTTTCAGTTTCCTCAGCTTCAGGAGTCCTGTATCTGGATGTAGAGTCACCTTACAGCCATCTCACGGTGTCTGTCCTGATCGTACACCAAGAGCTGAGGAACCATCTGACTGTTTCCGCGGTCTCCACAGGGTGTAGGAGTAGGTTTGGAAGAGAGTGCTTCCTTGTGATGTTGAAACATGAAGTTTCCACAGCAGCACAGTGCATTATCCACCCCTGACAAACACTTGGAATACCTTCCTTTGGCTCTGGCAACACTCCTCTAGCTTGTCAAGCCAGTAAGACATTTTTCAACTGAATTGGAATTGAAACATTTACTCAGTTCCCAGAGGGGATAGTTGAGTCGTCTAAGCATCGCGTTTAAAATACCCAGACACTCTCAGCCTTGCAAGATCCACTGAGCCATTCACTATTCTGAGATACAGACACTGAGTTTCATACGATTTCATACTCGGTATCTTTTCTTTTCGCGTGAGATCTTGGAAACCAAGTGATGCACCTTGTGGTGATTCGGGGGGGGATGGTTTCTCCTTTTTTTAGGTATGCACAAGAGGAACTTTAAAAATTATAACCATCATTTTCCCTGGTCACCATTGTTTGTTGGATCACACCTTGCAGCCGTAACTGCTTTATAGGTGGTATGCTGTCAGTGCTATGTAGAACAGGACACTGAACCTTGGTCTCTCAAGATACAGCCTCAGTTTCTCACCGGCTACGTTTCCTCTGCCAGTTCTTGACACTGGTTGAGCTTGTCCCCATCAGCAATTGCTTTTAAGTGGTTAGGCAGGCTGTGTCTATAATTTGTAAAGTAATCTGTAATTCTTTGGAATGGAAAATGTAATATCATGTAATATCATGAGCCAGACACTCGGCATACTTCTATTGGCTTGAGACCTGTTCCCGATGAGGATTAGGAACAATTCCCTTGGAGAAGAGAAGGCTGAGGGGAGATCTGATCAATGCTTATAAATACTTAAAGGGTGGGTGTCAAGAGGATGGGGCTGGTCTTTTTTCAGTGGTGCCCAGGGATAAGACAAGAGGAAATGGGCACAAACTTGAATGTAAGAAGTTCCACCTAAACATGAGGAGGAACTTTTTTACTGTGAGGGTGGCAGAGCCCTGGAAGAGGCTGCCCAGGGAGGTGGTGGAGTCTCCTTCTCTGGAGACATTCAAAACCCGCCTGGGACAAGTTCCTGTGCAACCTGCTCTGGGTGGACCTGCTTTGGCAGGGGGTTGGACTAGATGGTCTCCAGAGGTCCCTTCCAACGCCATGTGATTCTGTGATTCTATGATTTTGTGATTTCAGTGTTAAATATGGTCCTCTGACATCCCATGACATGCTCTTCAAAAGTGACTTAAGTCTAAAATAATTGAGTTCATCTTGATTTACAGGACTTTTCATTTCTGAAGTTTTACACTCCAGAGCTCAACTTAACTAAACAGGGCAGCCCGTTCCCCCGGCGATGACTCTTTCAACACTGCGAGATAAACAAGGGTGGCACTTCCAAAAGAACACTAGATTCTCATATCTGCCTCACATCAGACAGATACCAGCCTCTCTTTATTCCCATGCCACAACATCTCCATTCATCACACCGTTGTTTGGTTGTGAAGGAATAAATGCAGCTTAGGAGCCAGGACAGTCCTGATGGGAGGAAATGTGTGATTTAAATTTTGATTTAATGGCCAGACCATGGCTTTTTTGGGGTAAAAAACATGGGAAGGAAAGGTCTTAGAGATTCCCTTAAATCCTTGAGAGAGCAGCCAAGGCCAAAGGTGTGTGCATAGCTCTGAAAAGCCAGGGCCTCATTCTCTGCCTACTGGGTAACCCGCAATCCTGCTGAAAGGCAGAGCATCTACTGTATTTTCCCACCTTCTGGCCATACACTTCCTTTAGAGCTATGGGAGTCAGCTAAGGTCTTTGTCCTGGATACGTTGCTGACATTGCACCTCTTTTGTGGTGTGGACCATACAGTTTACCAAGCCTTGCTATACCCTTTCCACTGTTTCTCCCCTGGAGGATGAATCATAGATCACAAGGACTGATGGGGAGAAGGAAGAAGAGGTGCACAGAGGTATCTGGTATTCTGGCAGAAGAACAACAACTGTTCTCATGGGGATCTCTGTGTATTGATGTCTGTATTCCATTTTTAAACCAAAAACCCCAAACCCAACAAAAGAAAACAAAAAATAATACAGTTTTGCAGCTCAGTTTTGCTTTCACCCACTTGCTTTACCTATGTAAGCTTCCCCCTTTCTCTTTATAACCCCAACTATCATGACTTCATTTGTTAGTTTTTCTTTTTATAACGAATAACCTGTGATCTACTGAAAGAAATTAATAATGTCAGAATCCAACCAGACCAGTAATGGGAGATGTAATCCACTAAATAATGCTGCTTCAAGAGTGTTAGCTGTGTTTTTTAAAGGCAGCCTGGGATTTTCTGTAATTGTTCATTCTCACAAGAGGAAAGCTCATCTTGTGTTGTATTTGCTGTTTTCTTTTTCTCCAACTTTTTACAGTATTCCTACATATGTAGGAAGTGTGATTTCTTTTTTATTCTAAATGTCTACAGCACATCAATCTGTGATTCTGTGATTCTGTAATTAGGTGAGCAACAGAGTAATACCTTTCAGGATCTTGATTTTAATTGTGTGTATATATCATGAAGAAACTAATATGGGTAGTTAAGCTTCTGTGACATCTGGATTTCACAGTTGGCAACGTTTTGATGTTTGGCTGCTTGGCTTCACAGCAGAGTGACAATGAAAATCCATTTAAACCAAAAAAAATTAGGAAAAAAAATCTGGTTTAAATGTTTCCCCTCCTTTTTTTTTCTTGTTGTTTTGTTGTCAAACAACACAAGCCTGATGATTATACAACAATCTCAGAGTATAATGAACTGATGCTCTGAAATAAAAGCTCCAAAAGCATTGATTATTTTCAAAATGCCTGCTAAGATCCCCAAGTATGATAACTAATGAACTTTAACAGGTAACAGAAATCCTAATTGAAGTAAGAGGGTTGCGGTGCTCACTAATGAAATAAAACCGATTATTTGAAGTATCGGTTTGAACCCTTTGATTTAATCTTGATTAATTTTAGGAGAGAGCCTCCAGAAGTTCAGTGACATTCTTCGTACTGTCATAAGCGTTTGGAGAACCGTCGAGAGTGACAATACCTCCTCAAGAGTTTTCAAAGAAGTTGCCAATCTTGCAAGTCTTCTCTATGGTTTGTGGTTTGTTTGTTTTTGGTTTTTTTTTGCAGACTCAGCGCCTAGCACAAAGAAATGGTGAAAAGCATAAGGGAATGAAACAGCTCGGGTGTACTTCCCAAACAGAGGAGGCAGGAATAGGATACAGCTGCTCTGATGCCTAAACCCAAGGCGCTACCCTTCAGGCCTTACCGACTCTTACCCTTTCAAGCACTTCCATTCATATTTACAATGGAAATGTGATTGCAACAGTGATTAAAACCAAGTTATTCTGGGTGAGCTAGAAAAGACTAATCACAGAAATAAACGATAAAGAGTATGAATTGCATGAATGTGGCTGTTTGGGTTTTGGGTTTTTTTCTTCTATTCTTCATGCTTAACACGGTCCAAATGCTAAAAAAGAATCTTATAGAAGAAAAAACCCACTATTCCCATGATGAAGGAGAGTAGTTATCTTCTACATACCTTTCTTTATGTGCTCAAATTGTTGGTTATACTGATTTTGCATCCCTATGTACCAACTAGCTGATGAAATTTGTGCCACCTAACAAAGCAGTGTTTTGGATTGCCTAGTGTGCACGGACCGTGCACCAGGAGGACGGTGCAGGAGTGAAGCAGGGGCCCAGGGAGGCTGTGGAGTCTCCATCCTTGGAGGCCTTCAAAATTCAGCTGCACAAGGCCTCCAGCAACCTGATTTTTACTTTTCAAAGTTGACCTCACTTTGAGTGGGAGTTAGGGATAGAGGACCTCCAGAGGTCCCCACCAACAGGTGTTGTTCCGTGGGTTTACTCGGGGGAAGCGGTGTGTGCCCTGAGTCTGGATTAAGTTCCTGCTGAGGGAAGTGGAATCCCTTAGGCAGCATTTCATATTAATGGGAGCATGATTTTCTGCGTGTTTGTGCTTGAGTCAGGAAACTGAAAAGTAAGTTTAGAACCAGATTTCACAGTTTCCTAATCACTTCTCCCTTTTACCTATTTGCTTAAATAAAACCTGAAGAAAAAAAAAAAATGACCTTTATTGTGGTTTTTCATTTGCTTTCAATTAGAAAATGCAATCCTTCCAGCCTATAGAATTTGCTAATATTTAAAAGGATTCTAGATGTGCTCCCTTAACTGAAGAAAAAATATTAAAGTTTTTAAACTAATCTGGAGAAAAATTCACTTTCTAGTACCCTGAATTATTTTAGAAATCCTTAAGACCAGGAGGAAGGTTTCCCTCAGAACCATTGCATATATTAAAGATGAGAACAATGCAAATATTTTTTGTATGTCCTACTGATTGTCTCAGGCTGAAAGTTAAGAATGCTGTTTGCCTTGGAAAACATACATTTTAAATTATACCTGAAATGATAGTATTTTCTTTTCAAGATTAAAGATTTTCAGGTTCCTTCAGATTACTCTAGAGAATCAGAAAACATGAGAGTGAAAGGAAGAACAAAAATGCAATAATGCACTAATAGTCATATTCCTTGGAAAAGAAGCAAACGCTGCAACTGAAGGAAAGTCAGCAAGAAAGGGAGAAAACAAGCCCCATTCTTTGACGTTCTTTCCCTGCCAGCACTCACATTCTCTCCAGTGAGACACTTGTGTGCTCAGGGAGAGTGCAGTTACTGCTGCCATTTGTACCCTTCTTGTGCCTGGAGGTCTCTGTCAGGGACTGGCCCCGACTGTGTATATGCTGTTACAAACACACTGAAGAGCTCACTGTCAAAGCAGTCCAAAGCAATAGCTAAGCAGAATATGAGAAACAACTGAAAAGCAGGCAAAGGGTGGTCGGAGGGAGGTGATTATGATCACAGCTGAAGCAGCACCCAGTGCAGTCACAGACTAATCATTGCTGAAGGGCTTTTTGGCATCTAATCTGTGCAGCCATCACTGGCTTATAGAGCCGCCAGCACTGCAGAAAGTGAATGTCTTTAATATGTTTATCTTCACTCTCCCTCTCTGCCATAGAAAAGCATTAGCTTCATTCGACACAGCGTTCACATACTTAGCTTGGTTGGCGTACTCCACCCTCGGAATCACAGAATCACAGAATGGTCCTGGTTGGAAAGGACCTCCGAGGTCACCGAGTCCAACCACACACACACACACACAAACCCCTGCAGTCTCAGCCACCACAGCATGCCCTGAAGGGCCACATCTACCCATTTCTTAAATGCCTCCAGGGATGGTGACTCCACCACCTCCCTGGGCAGGCTGTTCCAGTGCCTGACCACCCTCTCAGGACAGTAATCCTTCCTCATATCTAAACTAAACCTCCCCTGCCCCAACTTCAGACCATTTCCTCTGGCCCTGTCATTATTCCCTTGGGAGAAGAGGCCAACCCCCACCTCTGGTAAGAGCTCCCCAGGCAGATTCTCTCCCTCTTCCCTTTGTCCCAGCCCTATGGAGTGCTGGGAGCATCCAGGAGCTCCCAGCCTACCTGCCAGAGGGGAAGCCCCCTTCAACATGCCAAGTGTTTCAACCCAGGATGTCCCCAACTCCATGGAGCTCCCAGCCATGGTGCCCTGGATCCATGCCAGGGCATTGCACCCTGGCCGTGACACCAGCAGCAGACCAGTCGGCACCAGACCAAACCCATCTATTTGCACGATATCACAATCCTGTGGTTTTTAGATAGCAAAGGCAGTGGTAATACATTATGACAGCCTATATCTTCCCCTTCCTTATTCTATCTCATTTAATTTGAGCAAATTAAGTGTTTAGACATACATATGGCAGTTCCAAGTGTTGTACTTGCTTTTGTTGGTGTTGTGGAGGTTTTTTTTGTGTTGGGTTTTTGTTTGGTTTGGTTTTTTGGGGGTTTTTCTTTTGTTTTGCTTTCCAAATAAATGGCAAAACCCTGGCAAGCTTGATAAACCATTTATTTGCCTGATTTGCAAGGCAGGTTGAACATGAAACCAGACCTCAAGGTCTCTCTGTTAATTTTCCTGCGCTTACTATTTTGGAATGCAACCGTATGAAAATCTTGTGAATATATACCAGATTGGGACTCATTTGCTGAAATACTCTTCAGTTTAATTTTGCCAGCCTCTTTCCAGTTTTAATAACTGATTATCTTCCTAAATACACAATGCAGATTAATTGACTCTATGGTTTAACTACAAAAACCAGAGGCACAATCAATACTCTTTATCCAGTTTATTAGGCCTGCATGACATTTAGGTAATTAGAAAGCAAAACATAAGGATCAAAAGAGCAGAATAATATATTATTAACTGTAAAAAGGATTCTCTTTTCTTTCCCAAGTGAAGTGGTATTAAAATAGCTTAAAAGAGGTAAAAATAAAAAGTTTGGGAGATGCATTTTGCCCTCCACGGACTGTTGAGTCCCTGGGCTTTCAAAGCCATTTCAAAGGTTTAATATAATAATTTAAGGCTCTTATTCCACACTGAACAGGAAAACAAACACACACAAAATTGGAAAACTTCATGCTGATAAATAAGAGCGAAGATCCTTGCCCCTGCAGTTTGCAGCCAGGCGATATTCCTGCTGAAACTGAAAGTTCAAGTGTACACATTTGGGTATTTTCGCCTTTCCTCTCTGAGTCTTTTAATTAGGATTTGGGCAGATGTGGTATGCTCCTGCTCTCCAGGAAGACCTGACATTCCACCAAGTTGTTCATGTTCAATATTTCCACCAGGCACACTGACCCTCGGCGAACAGCTCTGGAAGGCTGTTATTGCTGCGTGTTGTTACTTGAGTTTCTACTCAGTTTTTGCCTATTAGCCTGCAAAATATTGAGCGCTGCATTGCGTTTTATATTCTGGAAGAATACCAAAACTTTCTGCTTTATGTTGGCCAGGGAACTGAAGGCCAAGACACAAACGTTGCTCTGTTCTATCTTGGCTCGGTTTCTAGGAGAGATGTTTGTATAAGGAAATACAGCAAAAATAATAAGTATTTCACTTGGAGAAGCACGTAACTCCATTTTAGTTTCACTTTCTGCACTCTGTTCAACAAATGGGGAGTTTTGTTTGGACTTGCTCAAAGCAGGAGGAGCAAATAACTATTCTGCTGGTAGGTTTGCCAGAGAGGAAATACTCCTAACACCCAATGCTTGTGCGCGCCAGACCTCAAGCTGGCCCTAGGCATCTTGGCAGAGCTACTCCCCACTTCTGTCTGTCATATTTCTGCAAACACGGAACCTTCAAAGGTCTCCACGTATTTGGATTTGTGACCTCCGTGGGGGGTGGAGTAACCAGGGTTTGCCCATTTTGCCTCACCGCACTTTGCACTCAAACCACCAGGCAAGGGCAATGGAGTCGCTCTCCCCTCGCAACCTCACAATGCACAGGTTTGCATTGATTGAGCAAGATTGGCTGCCCGGATATCAGCCCCAGACAACTAAAAGCAGGTAAACAGGCAGAGCAAACATAAGTCCAATCCTAGGTTCTCCTGATAATCAGATACCTGTTAGCTCAAATACCCAGAGGGGCTCTCCAGCCTATTTAAAGCTGGAGGATTCGTATATCTGCTAATACTACCCGGGGACTGTGCCATCTGAAAGGCTTCCTTCATGCCCTCGTGGAATATCTTTGGGGTTTGAATTTCAGGTGTAAACGTGGCTGCTCCTGACAGTTCTCTGGAAGAGGCTTACCGACCCTCTAGGGTACCAAATGGTGATTTCCCCCGACATAATCATGCGGGCAGAAGCATGTTGTGCAGATTGTTACTAACGGGTCCAAGAGTGTGAACATTGAAAAACTCTAGCTGCTTTGTTTTCAGCTTGCTAAACCGCTGACTACCTCCTGTCTCCACCTGGGTAGGGCCTTTTATCTGTTTTATTGATATGTTCATGGTGAGCAGACCAGGCACTGGTTACACAGACTCACTGCAAAGGGTGAGACTGTGGCTATGCCACAATATATCACAGAATCACAGAATCACATGGGGTTGGAAGGGACCTCTGGAGATCATCCAGTCCAAACCCCCTGCAAAAGCAGGTCCACCCAGAGCAGGTTGCACAGGAATTTGTCCAGGCAGGTTTTGAATGTCTCCAGAGAAGGAGACTCCACCACCTCCTTGGGCAGCCTCTTCCAGGGCTCTGCCACCCTCAAAGTAAAGAAGTTCCTCCTCATGTTTAGGTGGAACTTCTTACATTTCAGTTTGTGCCCGTTTCCCCTTGCCCTATCTCTGGGGACCAATGAAAAAAGACCATCCCCATCCTCTTGACATCCACCCTTTAAGTATTTATAAGCTTTGATCAGATCCCCCCTCAGAAGAATCCTTGTGACAGAGTGAAGCCTGATACGAGCTTTAGGTGTGCAAAGCCCTGAATAATACAGAGCCTTTAACATCCTTAGATATTTTGAAACAATCGTGTTTTGCTTCTCTAGGCTTTTTTTACTTCTGTCACGTTGCCATCAGTGGCCAAATGTAATTGCGTAACTACTGACTCATTTCTGTCAGGTTACTCTTTAATGTCTCTGTTTTTCATCTGGTACAATTTTGGGAGTAAAATGCTATCTGCTATTTCAGAAGAAAAAAAATCCCAAGATTTGCAGATGAATTGACTTTCAAATTCTTGACTTAGAAGTGTAAATGTTTTTTAATTAAGTCTAAATACATTTTTCCTCTTGTTCTTTCCATTCAGTCTTTCTAGAGTCAACAAGTTTCCCACATCATGTTCCTCATCATTTTTTATGTCTGCTTTTTACAAAGCTACAAATTTGAGGGCTGGCTGTATTACAAACATCTTAGGCACTACAGGGAGCAAAATAAAAAGCCTGGTGAGCATGCTTAGTAGAGTTCAGAACAAGTTTTACTACCACCTGCTATAGTTAGCATCCAGAAACAATACATCTGATCAATTTACTTGTCATACAGAAATCTAACTGTACACTAATTTGCAGATGCAAGTAATTTGATACAACACAAGATTATAGATCTTTCAATCACAGAATCACAGAATCACAGAATCACCTAGGTTGGAAGGGACCTTTTAAGATCATCTAGTCCAACCAATAAAAAAACAACCAATCAAACAAAAAACCCACACTCCACCACATTCACACCACACAAAACACCACCCAACACTAATCCATATCCTCGAGCACCATGTCAACTCGTCTCTTGA
>JAOTQQ010000001.1:68847302-68865860 GCA_026546715.1 Gallinago undulata | reverse complement strand
TTTCTTTCTTTCTTTCTTTCTTTCTTTCTTTCTTTCTTTCTTTCTTTCTTTCTTTCTTTCTTTCTTTCTTTTTCTTTTTCTTTCTTTCTTCCCCCCGCCCCCGAAAGCTTTCTAAGTTTCTAAAGCTCCAAAGAGCTTTCCAGTCATTAACTCCCACAAGATTCAATGGAGGCAGGCAGTGTTATACAAAGCGTATAGAAAATCGGTGGTACACACTTACAGGCTAAATTGGGGAATGGTTTGAACTTGTGACACTCTGCCTGTGTCTATACTAGTCCCATCAAAGTGCTTCTGGGAGGCTCGCCTTGAAACTTGTCTTTCTCAGGACTCAGTAATCTTATCTGCCTTTGTGGCAGGTGCCATTAGGGCTTTTTTATGAAGAAAACCAGAGTTCAGAGGGTAGATGGGACAGCTTGAGGTCCAGGGCCCTTTCACACTGCATGCAACTGCTTTATGTTTTGGATATTGCTGTCTTATATATATATATGTCTTATATATCTTATATATATGTCTTATATAAAAGTGCTCTATATGTCAAGGTTTTCCTAATAATTCTAGGAGATCCTCTCCAGAGCTGGCCCTGGGAATACTCTAGATCTCATCTCCTGTGGCCAGGTACCAGTTTTGGCTTTGACAGCATTCCTGGGTTTACCTACAATGCAGATGTATCCATAAGGCTAGATTTTCAGAGGGAGTGAGCACAAAATATGTCAGGAACACCCCCAAAAATGGAGTGAAAATATATGCTCTTGTCCAAAGTGCTAGAAGAAATCAAAGATAGAAAAGAGAAAGCTCTGTTTTGGGTACAGTTCTTAGCAAATGTGGTAATAAGAGATATAGCTAATAATTTTGCATTAATGGGCATCCAATAGCTTTTTAAAATTTTGGTTGCACCACAGAGGTTTTCTGCTTTGCTGCCCTTAGCCATGTTGAAGCAGTGACTAGTATGTAAATGAAGAAAAGTTTCATAAAAAGAATAGTAAATCTTCTCAAACGTGAGCTATGAGACTGAGATTGATATCCCCTGCTTAAACACACAGACCTGACAGTTTTAGAGCTGTGTGGTAAAATATTACAGGGCAAACCAGGTTTATTATTCACGTCGGAAGGCAAATACACAGGTGTATCCAGTTTTACTTCTTTTCTTTGTGTCTTTTTGCCAGTCTTTTTTCTTATTATTATTACTTTTAATAAATGTTAAATCTTTGATTTTTAAATAGTTGTCCTCATGGATCAGGATCCAGATTGGTGACTAAATTCAGATAGCAGAAAATTTTTTTAACATACAGTAAACAGGCACAAGTTAAACTTTGGGGGGCTGAAAAGATATGGCAATTCCTGGAAAATCTTCAAGCAGGGAATCTTGCTGCTGCCTGGATAGCGTGAAAGGTCAAGAGGAGAAGAGATTTGCGCTGTTTATAAAATTGGATATTTAAAGCCTGAAGAAGTTTTTAAATTGCACTTAGTTGAGTCTAGTATAGGAAAAGGCTATTCTTTTCAAAATGTAATTTGTCTGAAATAGGCAGTGCCCAAGAATGTGACTGAGCAATGAAGTCATTGTCTAAAAGCTTTTCTGAGTGATGCTCAGACTACTCTAAGCTTAGTTAAAACTATCCATGGTGAGTGTTTTAAAATGAAAAGCTAAAAAAACCAAGTGTCTAGATAGCTCTTGAAAGAAGATTCTCCAGAATTTTGGAGACCCTAAAAACTTAACAGTCCATCCCCAAGCCAAGGTTAGCTATAAACATTCATGAAATAGTCTGAAGACTGTTGCTCTCTGATAAACAGGCCCTGAAAGCTAAATTATTTCCTTCACCTTCTCTAACCTACATCCAGTTATGTTAACTTCTTTTTCTCTGGACCTTTTTTTCTTTTACTTGAGTTTCCAACTTCTTTTAATAAGAACAGAAGAGTACGCGAGTGCCCAATGTTTAAGATAGCGGGGTAATCCTCAACAGTTGAACAGTTCTCACAACACATTTGAGAGTTCAGAGAGAAGTCATGTTGCCAGTGGGACTTGCTGGCTTCCAAATTTTGGCAGTGCAGCCGGATTCTGTTGTGACAAGTGAAGTCTGAAACCATCTTCACTGAATTTCATTGAATTTTTAGAGTTGGAAGGGACTGTAGAGATCATCTAGTCCAACTCCCCTGCTGAAGCAGGATTGCCTAGAGCTAGAGCATGTTACTCAGGACTGCATCCAGGTGGGTCTTGAAGATCTCCAAAGAAGGGGACTCCATGACCTCCCTGGGCAGCCTCTTCGAGGGCTGTCACCCTCACTATGAAGAAGTTTTTTCTCATATTTGAGTGGAACCTCCCATGTTCCAACTTATACCCGTTACCCCTTGTCCTCTCACTGGCAACCATTGAAAAGAGTCTGGCTCCCTCCTCCTTCAAACCATCCTTTAGATACTTTAGTATTGATAGGTATTGTTAGTATTGATAAGGTCTCCCCTCAGCCTTCTCTTATCCAGATTAAAAAGTCCTAGCTCTCTCAGGCTTTCGTCAAAAGTGAGATGCTCCAATCCTTGAATCATCTTCATTGCCCTACGCTGGACTCTTTCCAGTAGTTCCCTGTCCCTCTTGAACTGGGGATCCCAGAACTGGATGCAGTATTCCAGTTGTGGCCTCACCAGTGCCGAGTAGAGGGGGAGAATGACTTCCCTCGACCTACTGGCCACACTCTTCCTTATGTAACCCAGGATTCCGTTGGCCTTCCTGGCCACAAGAGCACACTGCTTGCTCATTGTCATCTTGCTGTCTACCAGAACCCCCAGATCTTTCTCTTCAGAACTTGTCTCCAGCACGTCCACGCCTAACCTGTGTTGGTGCATGACATTCTTCATCTTGATATCTACGTGCTTCCTAATCAAGTCTCTGTTAACTTCCAAGCAATTGACTTCCTGACCTGTAGTCCCAGCTACTGCTCCCTCCTGGGAAAAGGGACAGAGGAGTAAATGTTGTGGGTAGGCTGAGTATGGATGAATACACCTTGTCCACTTCTGACTGGGCAAGACCTGTGTGTCTTTTCTCAGGTGCAGCAGTTTTAGTTTATAGTCTTTGCTGCACCAGATATAACAGACGTCTCTGATGACAATGTTTTCTGTCTGTCTTCGTCTTCTGTGGTACATTAGGATGAACCTGCTGACAGAGAGGACTGCCTCTCTGTCGTCTCTCCTTCTTCATGGACTAGGGGAAGACTGCAGATGAGGAGCTATGACGTGAAGCCTTCTTTGAAACTCTGCAGTAGGATCTTAAAAGCGGACAAAACCTGCTCCCTTCTCTTCAGGCAATGTTTCAGAAGAGGGAAAAAAAAAAAAAAAAGGAAAATAAACAAGGTGGTTCTTGAAAGGAGAGAAACTACTTCCCAGCATCTCCAAGGGGTAAGACTGATGACTACTGTTTTCCTGTGGCTTGTTAAATGTGCTGTTTTTAGACATGCTGCTGATTATTTTTTTTTGCACACTAGTTGTTCTAAATCTTATGAAATACCTCGTGTTCTCTCTGCAACATACTGGCAACTAGTAAGCTTAACACAGGTTAGGGAGGGGCAGGTGCTTAGAAGTTATGGATCCTTACTTCTGGATAACCAAGTCCTTTACTTGGTTGGGACCCTTAACCTTACTGGGCTTCAGTTCCCAACTCTGTAAAGAAAGGATAAAACCAGCATGTTAATACATACTCACTAATATATGCAAAAAGTACCTTTCTGAGTCCTACTTGAGACAAAGCTCCCCTTGAAAAATTACAGCTGGTTTTAGAAGGTTAAATTACAGTCCTCGCCGTAAGCATCTATTACTGAACCAATAATTATGCCGGTAGTAGTCATAACCATTTAGGTATAAAGGCCTGTAGCCAAAATGTTGATGCTACTCTTATTGTTGCGTGACCTTTCCTACGTTTCCAAGAAAGCTTTGCTGTACTGAGAAGAATCTCCTGACCTAAGCTTTTCAAAAGATTGGCAGACTGTTCTGAGTGGGAGGCTGCATGAGAGCAAAGGATAAATATTTGCAATACAATGGAGATAAAGAGGAGGCTGGAAATGTTACTGCAGAATCAAGGCTTTATTTTACTTTTGAATTTGGGTAAGTGCCAAAAGGACTAAATCATCACATTGGAAAACGCAAGAATGAACTTTCTTAAAAGAAAAAGACAAGTTACTAGCTTCAGGAGTACAAATTTTGTTCTGAATACGACTCTTGCATTTTTTTTCTCTTCTGAACCTGAAGTAATACTAATGGAAAAAGGTGTTTTTATTTCCAGTCCATATATATCTGCCTTTATAATTTACATAAGTATTGTAGTGGAATATTAACTTCCATTATTTATGAATCTATTGAACTTTGCAAGGATGTGCTGACAGTTGAAGGATTATCATTTTAAAGGTAGTTCAGTTCACATCATAAATATCCTAAAAGGTCACTAACTTACAGTAACGTCTGAAGAAGAAGGAGCTTAAAGTCAGAGTTGTTTCTGTCAATTTGGAAAAAGTTTCATCAACATTATCAGTCTAGAAATCAAAAAGTACAAATTTATATCGCCCTCTGGGAATGTTTTTATATGGGTGTTTGTGAAGTTCTATGCTGCCATGGGTATTGTTTTACTATGTGGGGTTCCTCCTCTTGGTTCTTAAAGGACTTCTTCACTCTGGGGTTACCAATGAACAGAACTGAGATCACGGGATTCGGGCTACCTTTGTACAACATCTACCTTGCAACATCAAAATCCACTAGGTTCTTAACATCTTTCTTTCTTTCTGGGGTTCTGATGATACTTGAAGTATCATCAATAAAGGTACTCCGTGTTTTCTGGCAATTGGTCAGCTTTACATTGTGGAAGGAGAGGAATCAAAACTACGGAAGCAACTCAACTTACTGTTTGCCTGAAACCCTTATGCTGTAGGAATAATGGCAAGTCTGCATAGCAGGTCAGTCTAAGTAGATTATACATGATTTATTTCCACTGAATAGAGATCACCACACCGTTGTATCACTGCAAAACTTTTATTAGGCCATGGAAAAAATATTCACTGGTAAAACTGGAAATGATCTGTACAAGTGCGCTGACTACAGTAAGGAATATTACTTCATTTGTAGCTACTGTTCAGGGTTTTTTTCTTGATAATCCAACGGCAAATAGTGATTTATTTCCATTTACCTGTTTGCAACAGAGAGGGAAAACCAAAGCATTTATTAACTTGATGTATTAAAATGGATAGATAGATGATACTGCAAAAAAAGAAAAAGATATTTCATTGCAGTAAAAAAGGATGCCTGTAAAATTTCTTGTAATCTCGTTGTTACACATATTGTGTTATCTTCCATAATAAACAGTACTAGCATAGATTCATAAGCACTCTTCAGGACAAAGATGCAAAGGGGGAGACTGACAAATATAAACTCATGCATTTTGGCTGGATTATTAAGTTTTCCTAAGACAGTTTAAAACAGCATTCATTGTCAACAACTAAGAATATGGCCCAATGTCTATATGAGTCATGCAGTCACCTTTGGAATGAAAGTCAGAAGCATCCTATTTTTTTATTTAAGCAATTCCTAAATGTGAGACTCTCACATTGTATCAATTCGCTTATTGTTTCAGTATTTTCATTATCACACTAAAGAAAAATTACTTTTGCTTTTTTAGCAGCAGAAAGCATGCACAGCAGTTGCAAATTGCAGAATTTCTGGTTTGAGGTTAATTAAAATGCTATAAACTTACCAGGAAAAAAACAAACATGTGGTTGTCTTTTCCGCCCCCCCCTCTCATAATTGAAAATAAGGCCAAGTAGTCAGTTGGTTCTCAGGGGTGACGTATAAACTACTTGAGCTAAGAGAACAGCAAAGAGAAACACGGGGCTGTCCAAATGAAACGCCAAAGAAATTTAGGTAAATAAACTCAAGAAATAAAGATGGAGCCACAACATCAGATTCCTATACTTAAACTCTTTCTTTCCTTAGGAGACAGTGTGTGATATAAACCCACGGTTCTTATTGAAAATGTGTTAGTGACTCCTCTTAACTATTTCAGAATTAGGATTACACCCACTACCTTCAGTGGAACTACTTGCTAGATAAAGGATGACAAATCTGATCCTAAAGTGGTAGACTCTCTTGATGAATGTGCATCCTAATTCTCATTGACATTTAAGTGAGTGAAACATATGTACAGAGAGAATAAAATGCCAAAATGTGTTGCTTTGCCAAGTTGCCACAGTCGGAAGCTTTCAGTAAATTTCCATGTGTTTGTTGATAAATCCTCCATTTTGAATAAAACATTATTACATTTTTAGAGTAGATTTAGAGTGACAGGCCCTTAAGGCTAAGAAATACCTTGATTTTTTTTGAAACATCTGTGAAAGAAAGTGATTTCCTCACTTTTGTCTAGATATCTGCAAAAAATCTGAATTTTCTGGTAGCTCACTTGCTGTACGAATTTACATTTTTAAAAGCTCAGAGGCAAATATCACTTCAGAAGACCTAAATGTTTATTGCTAGAAGTAGAAATGAGCTTGGTTAATTGTTAAACAATGGACAATTTCCTGGGTGATTCAATACATCACAGGAGATAGATAACCCTGAGTACGAACTCAGAAATAATTGAACAGGATAGATTACAAACACAAGCTTAAAATGCAGAGAATGTAAGAGAGGAATTCACTCTAACATAAAGACTATTGTCTTTATATTTAGTTATAGGATTTTTTTTTGGTATCGTTCTACAGTGTGCTTCAAAGCTTGTGGAAGTTACTGAAGATAGAGTGAGATGGCATCTAATATTTGGAATTAAACCATTATTTAATTATTTAACTTTACAGTAGTCAAGAGAGAGATCTATGCACCCTAATTAAAACTTAATACTGTGAAACAATAACAAACAATTTTAATTAGTAATAGATTGCTTGATAATACTAGGTAATGTAATGCCAGCTCCTTCACATCTTCAAGGAGTGGTTCTGTGATGCAGTTCACATAGACATAGCACAGCAAGCCCTGAGCTTGTAGCCGTTTCATCTGTCAGAAACCTTGTACATAAATCAGGGGGCTCCGTAACAGCTACACAAAGAGTCACAATATTTGGAAACCAACACTACATTTCTTGGTTAAAAAAACCAACATTCCCACGTGGATCTATTAACCTCTCACACTCTCTATCTGCTCCCCCTATCAACTCAACCTGAAGAATCAATCAGGCAAGTACGTAGGACAGTAAGGAGAGCCACAGCTCTCAGCAAGGGGCTGTGCTCTCTGACCACAGCTACCAGCAGATGCCCAGAGAAGATGTAAAGTCATGGTAAACACGCAGTTTATACCTCCAGAATATTCTCTCAGTATCCACCACCATGACCCAAGAGCTGCTTTACTAAAGTAAGCAGAACCCAAATTCAGGTCCAGATAGTGGCAGAATTATATACCAGTTTTTGGAAACATTCTTAAATGTATTGCCCCTTTCAACCTGTAAGCAGTTGCTCATGATTATTATCTATCAATGAGTATATTTGGAAGTCTCATTTACTAAGAAAGGAATAGGTACAAACCCCATGGATTCTGTCGAATTGTTAGTCTGATGGCCCATATGGTCCTCACCTTCTGCTAAATCCTCTGTGTCTCATCAGCAGTTATCTGCCCATCCTTCTGACTTACTGGAGTTATCAACATTCTCACCTCTTCCCTTTTAATGTTTCCTCTTGCTCCTTATATTCCAACCACCTCTTTCTCTCAAGTTAGACTCAAGTCCCAGTCTGACTAACAGAATCCCTTTAACTCGCAGCAACAGTTCTCAAACATTACTTAGGTTGCAATCAGTGGCTCCTGAATGAGAACTTGGGTCCCTCAGAGGTGGTCTATCCAGCTGTGTCACGGGGTATGAAGGTATCACCTTAGTTTCTAAGCCTTGCTCGTATCCGTTAATAAATCATAATTATGTAGAGTATTTCAAAAGCTCTTGCAAACTAGAAAACTTCTGAAATGTAAATAGATTAATCACAGTTTCCAATTTCTCCAAATATCCCATAAAAGATGTGTTATTTTAAACAGATGTGATCACTTCTGAGGTCCACATATATTTTCTCTTTGATATCTTTGTCTGTATCAATTTTCTTAGCATTTAATTCACCAACATGGTGTTTGCATTACTGAAGATGTTAGTAGATGCAGTAGATCCAGAAGCTCCTTGTAAAATCTGTGTGGTCAATGAGCAGATGAAAGAGTTTTACGAAATACACATTAAGTCATTAATCAAAATAAAGTTAAAAATACATGCCAGCTTTTAATGTACATAATGAGTGAAGAGTGATGGAGTTTTACAAACCTCTTTTAAAATATATTAGCATCGATTTACTGATCATATGGTTAACAGTATTACTTCTTGCTTGCATCTTGCTTTTGCTAGTTGGGTTCAGCATCTAATTTTCACCGCATACAGTGGTAACCATGCCACCTAACAGTTTGTGTTCATACCAGACTTTCTGCCTTCGGGAAGGGTGACCTGTTGTCTTGGCTGACAGTCCCATATGGCAACTTGAGCCAAGAAAACAGCAGCAGTGGGGATGTTATCTGCAGAGGAACCAACTAAAGTCCCAGAGAAGACACTGCCTTCTCACTGTATGGACTAATCACGGCAAGCACACTCCCCAGTGGATACAGCTCCTTCAAGAAGTCTGACACAAGGCTACACATCCATCTGCTGCCCAACACCCTCCTTTGTCCTGCCTGCCCACAATGGGGACCTCCTGTCCAGATCTCCTGGAAGCAGCCTTCCTGCAACATGGTGTGTCGTTCCCAACGACACGCAAACACAGCCCTAATCTTAGGAAGGATGACTACAGGCACCAGTTCAGTGTACGTCTGTACCTTCAGACATTACACAGGGCCAGCCCTTTTTCTTTGCTGTGTTACCTTCCCAGACCCACCGGAGGAGACGCACAAGCAGTTGGACCCTCTTGCAGATTGCCCAAGAAGACAGAGTTTCCACTGGAGAGCTTGGAGACACTGGGCATGTGGAATAACCCACACAGGCCCCCATATTGTTCTGGAGACTTGCTAATCAACCCTTGCTAATATTTTTTAAGGAGATGGTAACTGTTCCTGGAAGATGGAATGGCCTGAGCTGGAGAACAAGAAGAGGACCCTTGGTATAGTCTCTCTGCCTCTCCTACCTGACCTATTTCTGATCACATTCCTTTAGAGTTAGGATTCTGAGCAGAAATGCCTGACCTTATCTTAATCTAGGCACTGAGGTACCTAAAGTGAATATATTCTCCATTTGTAGCCCGTGCCTAAATATGCAGATTGTAGGAAAGCTTTTGCTGCGATTGACTGATTAGGGATTAAATATTTAAGATTTTTTTTGTTTTCTGTTTTAATCCTTAGCAGAGAGGGAGCTACTTTGGAGTAACCTGCTTTGAAATAAAACGTATAATATTGAGTGTTCTGTTTTACTCCACAGCAGGGTCATTTCTGTGCATTTCATAAGATCATGCTAGCATTTCATTATTTTAAGGCTGAATTTGTAAAACATTAACACATGAATAAATCTTTATATATTTATTATCTGAAGTGATCCCAAGCGGCAGAGAAGTTTTGATTTCAAATATGGACTTTCACAAACTTCAGGGTTGTCAAATCAACACTGTTGGTTCGAGCCATTCTAGTAATGACTATTTACAGGAGAGATGGAGCGACTCACAAAAAGAGCTTTCAAGCCAAACTGTAGCAATATATTTCTAGCAAGTAGCTAGTTTCTTTTCAATTGTCAGCTTCTCACCGTGATCAAAAAGAGTTCAACAGCAGTGATTTGTAGCACTCTTCATCAGTGTTTCACAATTCATCAGTTTCAAACCTAAATAATGCTGTATCCCACTGCAAATGTTCCTATAATCCTATCCTCTTCCAGTGACCTGATCTGCAGAACTACAGGGGAAAAACCCCCACTGTTCAGCACTAAATATAAATCCTGCATGAAACAGTTGTCTTCCCCTTTATCTTTTCCATTGCTTTGTTATTGCATTTAATGATCTGTCTATGACTTCCCTTATTTTATTTCTTTTAATAACCATGGAAGACCAGACAAATCCACTGTAATACACTCCTCTGTTTGAAGTCTTGCACTTGATAATTATAGATAAAATGATGCTAAAGAATATTAAAAAACAAGTTTAAGGGAGCAAGCATGCAATGTATTTGTAAAATTATACTCTGTTGTGTCTTGCTGTTTATTATAACCCTCCCTCTTTGAATGTCATACAAGAATTCTGAGATACCAATTGGTGTCAAATCTTATCATTTTATGGTGTAAATTCTGTATATATTTTAAAATTTGAATAGTTTTATTTTTAAAATATTATTTAAATAAATAGAGTAATACATCAGTTCATATGCTTCCTGTCCCAGTGCTTATGTCTTTAATACTCAATTGATATACTCTTTAGGTCTGGTTTCCAAAAATAATGAAAAAGCAAGGCAGGAGTTTGAGTGTCCTATTTTCCTTGAAATACCTGTTATTGCCTTAGTTTTGTTGAAATTCTCAGCATATCCTACAGAATCTTTCAAGGTGTTGGCTTCCATATGAATCACCACAATATCTGAGAAGTACCTCCTCTCTTTGCTCTATGATGGGTTCCACAATACCGTATCAGACTTGGTGCAACTTAATATCCTTTAGATATGAATTCTATATCTACTTAATATAGAGAAGCAAATTTTACTAATGGAGACCCTTTAAGCATCCCATTGTGAGGCTCTAACATGTGAAGTCTGCTCTAATTTTTAGGAGGCCAGATTCCACTGGCTGGCCCCACATCAGGTGATGTGGTCATTTTGCGCTGACATGCCCAAACTTTCTTTTGTCCCAAACAGGACGATCTCATTCAAAATTCTGTTCAGAACAATCTCTGGTATATGGTATCCCCTGAAATGTGCCCAGCATAAGGAAAGAGTGCTGGCAATTAGCATATACTAGTTAGTATGTAGCGTAAGTTCAGTCAGAAGAATTGCATCATCTCTGCTGTAGTTTTCCAGGTGCAGGTTAAATTATACAGGGATGTTTAAAAAGTCTTAAAAATAAGAATTTTTCAAATGTTATCCAAATGGGAGATACATAAATCAAAGAATCAAAGGATAGTTCATGTTGGAAGGGACCTCAGGAGGTCACCTTGTCCAACCTTCTGCTCAAAGCAGGATCAGCTTTTAGATCAGACCAGCTGCTCAGAGTTGAGTTTTGGGTCCAGCTGCATTCTCACTACCCACAAGGATGGACAGAGCACAGCCACAACTGTTAGAACCCCTGAAGCCATCTCTTCTCCAGGCTCTCAGCCTCTCCCCACAGGGCAGGTGCTCCAGCCCCTGACCCATCACGGCGGCCTTCTGAACCCATAGCAGTTTGTCAATGACTTTCTTGTAGTGGGGATCTGAAAATGGACATGGAATTCTGGGAACAATCTAACAAGTGCTGAGCAGAAGGGATGATCCCTCTCTTCCCATGAGCTACTGTCCATGTCCCTGTTGGTATGGTCCAGGAGGCCGCTGGCCATCTCTGCTGCTGGGACATGGCTGGTGCCCAGCTGGCTGCCCACCAGGCCCTGGGACCTTTCAGCAGAGCTGCTCCCCAGGCAGGCAGGACCCAGCCTGTGTGGCTGCTTGTCCTCTTCAGGGCAGGACTCTGCCTTTGGCCATGCGGAATGTCACTGGGCTCCAGGTGGCCCCTTCCTTTGACCTGTCTGGGTCTCTGACCTAGGTGGACAGCGTGTGCTCTTCTGCAGTGTTTCAGTTAATTTTATTGAAAAAAAATTTCCTTTTTCTCCTTGAAATTCCTCTACTAATATTTTTTCTTGTGTCCTGCTTCTCTCTTCTACGCCTCTGTCACTCATGACATAAATCCAACAGATGAACATTGCACTCCCCCAGATGCTTTTCAGCTTTCTCTTGGCTTTGTAGCCTGTGAGACTATGTCTCCTGAGGTCTTGGAGGGCGTGAAGTATTTTCTACTGTTTCAAAACATTGTCTGAGCTATTTATTACAATATGAAGGGGGATTCATCAGCATGATTTAATAATTATTTGGATTAGAGGTAAAAAAAAAAAAAAAGAAGTTTTAAAATCTGTGGAAAACAGCCATCCAACTTTCAAAGAAAATTTTAGAGGGAGTGAACCTGGTCCTTCTATCTACCCTGAACGTGCTTTTGCCATAGGACAAGCCTTTCACTGCTACTGGCAATATCTGCTCCTCCAAGATCTGAAATAAGCTAAATCTTTCAAGCTGGTTGATTGAGTTGGCAGTTTGTGAAAGCACAACATACAGAAGAAGGCAAGAGCCTGATATATTTGCTGACATTTCATCTTTGTTCTTGTATTTGTTAGACTGACAAATAGCTGCGGAATGCAGATGCATAAGGAAACCTTTTTAAAGAGAGCACTGAATCAGTGTTCGAGGATGATGTTACATACGATGACAATTTCCTGGCTCTCTGTGATGTTTCTCCTGTCTGAAACACTCTTCTGTATGTCATTCCCCATAGCTTGTTTTCCTTTACCTCAAGTTACCTCTTCCCTAGTTTTCTTATATAATAAAGCACTCCAAAATATACTGCTTATACCATTCTGTTCTGTTTTTCTTATACTGCCACTAGTGTCCTCCCTCCCACACATATGCATCTTTAATACAAAAAAAAAAATTTAAAAGGGGGAGCAACATCAAGCCATTCAATCTGCTTCCCTAAAGAGAGTCATTGTTAGCTGCACAAATATAGATGCCTGTGAATAAAGACGCTAATGCTTCATTATCACTGCAACAGAATAATTGGTACTCTAATTTACATCCTCCCAACACTATCTATCTATCAAGATGTAATGAGATATTTAACATGTTGTTACTCTATGTATGCACATGTTTTATACATAACAACCTGTTATCTGTCAGCTTAAACCAGTGCTGTACACTACAATTAGATTCTTCCCTCTGTAATTATCCTAACATATGTCTGGGCAACCCCACTGAAGTCAAGTAGTGTGCACTGGATATAAATCATGACAGAATAAGGCCATGAACTCTTTCTGTTTGGTATTTTATATTATTTTGCTTTCTTGAAACTCCAGATATTTAAGAGAAATGGATTTTTAAAATGAAAAATCTATTCATTCTTCTAAGCAGATGGCATAATACTTATAAATGCTTTCTTTACATTCTTATTCAAAAGGAATAAAATGAGCCATCCCACAGGGTAGAATATGAATAAATATGTGTTTTCCACGGCTCCTGGTTTTATTTCTGCTGAAGTCAGTATGTGTTTTGCCACTCATTTCCAAGAGTGCAAGATCATGTCCAAGTAGCTTGAATTCATATCTCCTTCTCAGGTGGACAAATACTCCAGAAATCTTGAAATTCCATTGCCTGTAAGTAAACTGTACTCAGAGATGTGGAATTCCTCCATAACCTGAAAGTTCTGCCATCACACAGAGTCCTTTTGATTCTTCCACACAAATGGCTGCCCTCGAAAACAATCTTTCTCAGTAAAATTAAAGCAGTTGCTTTTTCCTTGCTCGCGATGATATTGGCATCTGTTTTTTTTCATGATCATACTCAGTAAGAGGTTTTCTGCCTTTTGTACCTCTTTTGTACAAAGAACTGCAGTGAACAGTGTATTTGTATACTTAGTAGAGATAATGTGTGATAGCATCAGGGATGAATTATAGCAGGTTATTCTCTCCTCCTTCCCTGGCACCTTCTGTGTGAGCAGAAGGTATTATTTTCTGACATCAGGTAAGCCCACTGATTTTCCAAAATGCTCTGGTACTTCAAATTCAACAAACAGATAAAAAGAAATTATTCAGATTAAAAGCAAATGATTAATTGAAAAGAATGAAGCATGTGCATTATTTTGAGAAAAGTTAGGAGGAAACAACCCCAACTACACAGAGACTGATAGGACTGTTCTGTTGCATAGGTATGCTGTAAATATATTGACAAAGCCTTTTAACCCTCACTTTAATGTTGTTTATTTTCCTTGAAAAGGCATCCCTCTCCTGCAGAGAATGTCTGGGTTTTAAACAACCAACTGTTGTTTAACTGGAGTGAAGGGGACCTAGTGCATCCAGTTCTTTTGGATCTCTCATAATCTGGTCAGTTAGCTGCTTAGATATCAGCAACCAAGCAAACTGCTACACAATCTTATTTTCTTAAAGAAAACCCTTACTTTAATAGTGAGTGTGATTCTCACAGGGATATTATGTTTGGATCTTTAGGAACTTCAGACATTAAGTATTTTTTAAAATTAGACTTTTTCACAGTTTTCAGCTACTTTTGTTTTGTAGACAATAGTAGTTGATACAACTTTGGGTACACTCTTAGTGTGGAGCAGCATTGAGATACAATTAAACAAATGCTCCAGAAATTAGTGCACACCCCTTTAGCATTCCAGATTTACATCTTAATTTTCCCTCTGTTCAGAAATTTTAAAATATATTTCCATGTGGTTTTATCCAGTCAGCCTAATGTGCGAGGGTGTATTTTATATGTATAGATACTTTGCTGAAATACAGCAATCTGGAGCTATTCGATAAATAGGTCTGTATGCTTTCTTGTAAAAACATTTCACTTTCCTTTCCAATTTCAGATCGCCTTACTGGGACTCTATTTATTCTCCTACAGACAAGAATGGTAGACAGATCGGTCCTTTCTTCTATGCAGTGAATAATTTGGAACAGGCTCTATCATTTACTCAATATCTGTATCATTCTCTAAGTAACATGTTCTCAAATTGATTGACTTCTAGTCGCTACCACAACATGAATGTTAATACAGGGCCACATTTCCTATTAGGGCAGATATCAGCCAGTGCTCATGGAAAGCAAATGTAATACTGGCTTGGATGAGCATCTATGCTACACAGTTCAAAGTTACAGTCATCAAATGTCTGAAAGGAAGTATATCAAATACCTAAGTGGGCAGTCAAAACAGCTCAAATTGCAACTATCAGACACTTACAACGAATTGCTCATGAATAATCAGGAGGCTAAGAATTACTGACAGAAGCTATTCGGAGAGGAGTTTTGAACAAACCCAGGAAAAAAAAAAATCACGCTCTTTCAATGACAGTTCACAAACAGAGAGATGACATTTGGCAAACAGATAATTCAACATGAATTACTCACTCAAGACTAGTAGTAATACCTAGCAATTATATAGTGCTTTACACATTCAGTGGATTGAACAAACTTTGACATTAATTAAATTGAACTGCCTCTTCTTGTCTACTCTTTCCTTAAAAACTCTCCTTAGTAAAAAACTTAGCTTGGCACACACAGAATTTCACACAGGCAGACTGTGTGACTAGCAAAATCTCCATCTTTATGTGTAAAAGCAAGTACATAAAAAGAAATAAGGTTTAAGTTTGAGGTAAAAACACAAGGCTAGCTTGCCAGTTTATAGTACACCATAAATTAGGAATGATGCACAGTTGTTGTGACAAGTCTGGGGACGGACTTGCGATTTCTCAATTACTGTCCTTATTACTGGGAGGAGGGGGAGAAGGATTTGTCTGCTGGGTGGGTACCAGCTGAGACCCCAACAGCTGACTCAGTGGGGCTGTCTGGTGCAGAGCCCCTACACTCTTCAGTGCCTATCTCCATTCCTGCATAGGAAGAAGCACAGTCACTGTTGCTGAAAATACATACAAATTATTTAGCAGGTGAAGTATGTGTCAAAACACTTCAGAGGGACAGGGTAAAAAAGGCTTTTGCGTGGCCTTTTTTCTCCTTCCCTTCCTCCTGCCTCCTTTCCCACTGTATATATAGAAGTTATTTAGGAGAGTATGTGAAAAAACAACTTCATAAAGCAGAACTGTGGAATTAATTCCAGAGTAAAAGATATTGGAAGAAAACTGGAAGACCAATAGGCTTGCATCAATCTCATAACTAAAGGCAGTATTTTCTATCATTTCTCCTGAAACTTCTATGGAAGCCATTTAATAAATATTGTCAAATCATCTACCATCTCTGTTCAGATACATGATGAAAGCATGAATTTGAATAATCTGTAAGAAATATTGGTTGAACTCGATGATCCCAAGGATCTTTTCCAACTGAAATGATTTTATGATTCTATATATGCTGAAATAATTTAGGATGCCTGATACTGGTATAATCCAAATTTTGGAGGATGCCTTGAATAGATCAGAAATTAGAAATTGTTCCTCATGCACTCCCATGACTACATTTTAGTTTATAGAGATGATACCTCTTCTAAAGAGACAAAGAAGAATAAATTAGCCCCAGTGTTTTTAGTTGATGGGGTTAGAAGGCAAACTCATTGGCACATTCATAAGACATTTGCTGATCTGTACACCAGTCTTCTGCTGCTGGAGAGACCTCCCAAGTATCCACTGGTTCCACTTCCCTGCCACTGTCAGCAGTGTCACATGTATAGAGGTCAATATTGTCCTAGTTGCTCGGGGCTGGTGGGCAATCCACGTGCCCAGTAGCCACTCACTTGTGTGTAAGCAAATAAAATGGTTCAGAGTCTTTGATCTCATTGCATTTCACTGGTTGTGTAATTTATAGGGCTGATAATTGAAAAAGTGGTACAGGTTCCCTGAGTTAAATTATCGGCTCATTTTATAATGTGCTTTGATAAATGAAGTAGGTTGGTAAGCATAATTACAGTTCTGGTTTTTGATATTTTTTTCTCTCTCTTTTTAGGACTATATTTAGATATAGTGGCAGTACAATTTTAAAAACAGCTTTTCTTTAACTACCATATGCCAAGTCTCTCCCAAAGCTCAACTCTTTTAGGTACAAACTCTTAGGGAACGTGTAAGTTTCTGACAGACAACCACCTGTCATGTATTTGAATGCAGGCGTTATAAACTGCATGTCCCTTTTATGATTACAGAAAGTGAACACTCATACTAGTCATTCAAGGTTTGTTAACAGTCAATAGCTTCATCTTTTCCTGAAATTTTGGTATTTGGATAGAAGGCAACGCATTCACAGTGGCGTTCAAGAAAAGTGCAAAGCACGCCTGTCTACATCTACATTACTAGATTCATCTGCCTCAGGAAGCAATTCCTGGCTCTGCAGCCCTGAGACATAACTAGAATATTTTGTGTTTTTGAAGTGATAATAAAGTGAGATAATCTGGTGGGGAAAAAAAAAAAAGTGAAGTCTGCAGTGCAGCCTACCAGAGCAGCATCTCCAGAGCACATTGCCAAAAGCCCGCGCTGCTTGCCCTGCAGCCTGCCCTGAGGGGATGTGCTTGTCTTTGCAGGCACAGAGCCCGCTGGCATCACCTTAGAAGTCCATCCCAGGCTGAAGAAGCCTGTTTTGGCACCATCTATTTCATGGTTTGTTTTTTTTTTTTTTTTCCTGCCTGGGGTGAACCCTGAAGCAAACTACTGTGCTGACCCATCTCTCGGTTTCCTCCTGGAGGAAACAAGTTTACTCATGCAGAAAGGAACCTGGAAAGATCCTGGCACACCTGCACTATGAACAACTGGCAGCCAAGGCTGGGGAGCTCGCTTACTTAACAGCACAGAAGCCCCTTAGGGTATTATGTGGTCTTGCTATACTGACTGAGGGCTATAAGTGCTATCACGGTTAAATAGATAATTAAATACCACCCACACCACAATTTGCACGATTATACGAGCTCGCGGAGCTTCTTATCCTCATTGGGAAGTTGTAAAGAGCAAGGTTTTTGCCACCTGCTGTGTAAGATCCTGGGTTTAACGCAATAGTTCTTATTGAACGACATTTTGTTCACATTTCTTCCTGCAGCGTGATTTTCTCTTGCATATTAAATAAGTACAGGAGAAAATGGAGAGAAGTGGTGAAGAGTACTGGATCTCCACAAAGTGACTATGAACGTCGAGATGCTCCCTAGAGATCTGCCTTCCAAGTGCTAACCAGGCATCATACCCTTTTCTGGATAGCTCTTTCAGCCCACTGCTTTCACAAATATTGAGTAATTAAAATGACAAAAATAAAAACATTGACTCCTACACACCTGTTTTTTAAACTGTTGCTTAATATTTACTTAATTTTCTTAATAGTATTTCCTGCATTCTCTTCTTTAGATGGATCTGTAACCATAGCAACAACATCATCATCTCATAACACATTCTTTAAAACCACATTCTGGAAACAGTGCATTGTTCCAACTTGAACTGTTTACTCTGATGTTTGGATAAAAAATGACTGAACCTATTCTGCTGTTGCTCCACTGATGATACTCCGCAGTTCTGTAGCCCTTTCCAAACAAAGCACGATTCACATATCACTAAGTGGTCCTCCAAACTTTTGTTAAACCTTGTCTGCATTCCTACTGAGGTGAGAAAACGAAGGCACAAATAAATTAGCCCATTTGTCCACTGTTAGACAGAATGTATGGGCAAAAAGAGGCACCAGCACACATTTTCAACAGTTCCAGGTACGACACTTGCTGTTCATGAGTTAGACAATGAGACATCCTCTAGATCCTAAGTGAAAAAAATAGGAAGGAAGGAAGGAAGGAAGGAAGGAAGGAAGGAAGGAAGGAAGGAAGGAAGGAAGGAAGGAAGGAAAAGAAAGA
>JAOTQQ010000001.1:68810274-68846452 GCA_026546715.1 Gallinago undulata | reverse complement strand
GAAGGAAGGAAGGAAGGAAGGAAGGAAGGAAGGGAGGGAGGGGGGGGGGGAAATTAGAAGTTTTCCTTTAAAAAACAGGCTGAAGGAGAATAATTCCAGAGGTCCAAGTGCAATGCAGTTTGGGCAAAAATTCATTCCAACATCTAGGTCATTGGCCATAAAACACACTCAGAAAGCCAGTGTGGGATTTCTTTTGCTTACACTGCTATTTGTTTATGGTAACTCTGTTGAATTTCAAATTTATGCTGATTTGAGAGCAGAACTTGACCTCTTGTTTTCATGCAAACATCCACCACATGAAAAAAAGAATGCAGCAGTAAGAAAATCTGAAAGAAGCCAAGTAGTTTCTCAACAGCATGATTTTCATAGTTCCTCATGAGGCCTCTCTGAAGGGCGCAGTTGTGCTGATTTTTTGTGTAAAATGACATATTTTTGCCCTTACCCTTTTGTTGCTGTTCCCACTAGAATAGAATAGTAAACATTTTTAATGGTGATATGTTTTCACTGATTGTTCTACAAATACATGCAATGTCAAGTTAGAGGAAATGAGGCATGAAGTACTGCAGGCAGAGTTCATACAATGCACCACAGAGGCTTGAGAGCAGCTGCTGAAAGCCATTGTGTAAAAATTTCTCTTTGAAAAAGGTACACTTCTGTACAATAGGCTATAATGTTTCTAAAGGAACTGTTCAAAGCCCTTTGCGCAAATCATTTACATTCCCATTGTGTAAATAATTTCATTTTAAAACATCTAGTCAGTTGAAATGCCACAAATATTTGCATGATTGGCGTCTGGGCTTGAAAATGTGAAAATACAATTAAAATATCCATTGCAAAGGCTGCAGATTGTCCTTGATTCTCCCCGCTTTGGAAACAGAGCATGTAGGATAAGATACTCAAAGTTGTCTAGCACAGTGGAACACCTATTGAGTTTGAGCTAGCCAGCAGGACACCATAGTAAATGTCTTCCTTTCATGTAATCTTTCTTTAATAGCATTGTTTTTAATGGGACATGAGGTGTGTTTATATTTTTGTGTTACCAGATTTAGAAAGCAGCACAATGATGTCATTTTTACACTAATGGACCTTCTGGCAATGTTGAGCATGAACTGTCCAATGCCATTGGTGATGACTCATGCACATAACTCCGGTCATTTTTTTGCCTTGCTTTTCATGATTTGATACTCTGGCCTTTCGTGATCTCTCTGCTCTTCTGAGCCACCCTGAGTCTGACCCTCACTGACCTTGACTCCTCTGCCTCTCATATTAGGCAACCTGCTTCACCTTAACTTTCTAATTACTTTATTTCTGCCTCTATTAATGCATGGAGCTTACCATACTTCTTTGGGGCAAGGGGGAAAATTAATTTTCTTTACTGACAAGAAGCCTGGTTTTGGAGCCGTGGATGCCACAGTATTCATGAATGCTGAATAAAAGATCAAGAATACAATGGACCATAATATGTGAATGAAGGACACGCTACCTATGTGAGTGTAAAGGAAGGGAAAGAATCTTCCCTCGTGGCAGAACTACCCTTCTCTGACAGGTACACAAATACATTTCACTTTTCCAATGAGCGTAATTTGAAAAAATATATATTTTTCATTATCCTTATTCACTGATACATGCGGCTCATGCTGTACCTAACATTTGGACTGGGGCAGATACCTAGTATGGCAAATTTTAGCCCTTTCAGGAAAATGTTGCCAGATTAAAAAAACCTGTATTATAACGCATAGTGTCTGGCAATCTTAATAATAAGCATAATAACTTTAATAATAATAATACCACCAGCAGTCATTCATAATATATATATTTTCGTTGATTGTTATCGAAGACTTCCCTGTAATATTCTTTTGAGATTATATTATCTTTTCCCTCTCTGAGTAAATTATAATTGACACTATAATTTATCATTTGAGAATAGCACCATGACGTTACATTTTTAAAGGCTGCTTTCATTCAGATCACACAATGGGACAGAACCTACACCATAGAAAAGATCTTGTAGTTTTTCTTTCAAGGTCAGCGAGATTACAGTAAAACAAGCACATCTGGTCTACCATGGAGAGGCTTATTACAGCTGTATGCTAAAGCTCTGTGTAAAGATCTTCATTACACTCTTAAATGTTCTTCTGTTTCAACCAAGGTGTCCTCTTTCTGTGCCTCCCCTTTCCAAGCCAAATAGAAATTAGTAGAGCAAAGCAGCTTGCAACTGTTATTCACCATCTCAGGGCAGAAAAGTGAAGACAGGACATAAAATTAAAAAATGTATCCTGCATGTAGTACTAAAATTAAATATGGGTGGATATAGGCCTTACATGTTTGAGGGACTAGCCAGAAAAATGTTAGTGCACAATCCAGGATATTAATGTAGAGGTGATAATTTTCAATATTTCTTACAATTTATGAGTTTCCCAGAAGTGTGCAGGAATTTAGAGGCTGTGTTTACACTGTGAAGGACCCCATTGCTTAGATTACTGGGAGGGAAATAAAGACAGCTTCAACATTAGTAGTATAATTTAGGTAATTTTTTTAATCTGCACTTTATCTACAAGGTACAAAGATGCTGGCAAAAATATCCATGTAACAGAGGTATTATAAAGCTTTATTAATGTGTAATCAAAACCTTAGAGAATATACGCCAACTGCTATAATGATTTTCCTTTCCTTTCTTCAGACATTTTTAGTCATAAAATCTTTTACAGTGTTTCCCAAGTCAAATCAATAACCCACAGTAACACTGAGCATGACATATATGTTTTCCCTAAGTAAGTCGAATTTAGCGCATAATGTGCAGAAAAGTTTTGCACTCTTCCTGTAGGATATTTTGCTGAAATTAGTCCACATAAATAAAAAAAAAAGGTACCAGAATAACTTCAATGAGTCTCTTGTTTGCTTAGTGTTTGCATGTTGGGCATAACTGATTCACTCTCTAGTGTGCCCTAGAGAGTTGTGAAATCCAAAATAGGAAGCATTCTCTGTTGGAACAGCAAAGTGTTATTCATGGAAATAAAACTGCATTGGGAAAAAAAAAAAGCCTACTAATTAACATGGGGCTACTGCAAGCAGATCTGTTATTTTCCAGTATTAAATAATTAGCATTTTTATTACTGTACCATTATATATATGATTAGCTTATTTATTAAAGATATGTAAGGGTTCTTAAACTTTCATGACTATGGTTTGATGCTTTACTGGAACAAGCTACTTCCAATCCTTTTTTCTCGTTTTCATCACCCATTCTTAGAGGAATGAAAGGCGATGAGCCCAATGAAACTGAACGTACACCTTTCCATATGCACATGTATCATTACCATTACATGGAGGTGCGTTGCTCCTGTCATCTTCTCACATTTACAGTTAATAAAATGAAAAAAATAAACATTTTAATTAGCTTTATTTCCCTACAAGAGTGTCTGGAGTTCTTGGAAGCTTCATTTGGAAACCTGCCTTCAGAAGATGCTCAGTAGCAAACACACATTCTCTAGTATCCTCATCCATTGACACAAGGCCATGCCCTGTAAAAATGTTCTAAAAATGGGCACATGACAAAGTATACATGTTTTTCAGTACAGTCTGAGAGACAAAAAGTTCTTCAGGACCGTGTTTGACTGTCCTCCGGTGCCAAAGAGGAATGCTGCTGTTGTGTGTTCTGTTTGTTGCTTGACAAATGTTTGATTGTTTTTAATAACTATGTGTCAATTCTCATTGAACAAAAAATGTGAGAACAATTGCATGAACTATGGTCAGTGTCCAAATAGCATTTGGCAAGCGTCTCTGTATTATGGTATTTTGCCCACAATTGGGTTCGCTGATCAAACTAACAGCTATTTATTTATTAGTGGTGGAAGCAGGATGAAATTCTATTTAAAAGCTATGGAATATTTCTGACTTATTAATCACAATAGTAACATCAACTAGCATCTACGTTTGATTTTTGTCGTTGTTCTTGCCTTATCTTTGCAAGCCTAATGCAGCAACAAAGTTGAACGGTTCACTGTTCTGTATAGTTATGTTCAGGCATAATAAAGCACTGAAATTATTGCCTCCCAGGAATTAATTTTTCCCCCTTTGCAAGGGGATTGAGTTGGAAAAGATTGTTACAGCTTTAGCCTAACTTATTTAGACATAAGTATTCTTGAGAAAGAATATTGGCTTGCAAAATGGCAGTGTATCCCACATCTCACAGACAGAACATCTAATTGCAGAATCCACTCACAGGGACAACCTTCCCTCCTATATTTAAATATTCTCCTAATTTCCACATCATCATAAAGCTAAACATCATAATTATTCCTTTATTATATATATCATATGTTATATATATATTACATGTATTACATATACATTTATTTTATTATATTCTCTATTGGATGCAGGAATAAACATAATGACAAATGATGAGGAAAAAGCTGAGGTTCTTAATACATTCTTTGCCTCAGTCTTTAATAGTAAAACCAGTTGTACTTGGCGTACATAGCCCCCTGAGCTGGAAGACAGGGATAGGGAACAGAATGAAACCCCTGTAATCCAAGAGGAAATGGTTAGTGACCTGCTAAGTCTAGGGTCCAGATGGGATCGACCCAAGGATACTGAGGGAGCCAGTGGAAGTGCATGGAACTAAATCCAGTTGGTGGCTGGTCACAAGTGGTATTTCCCAGGGCTTTGTACTGGGGACGTTGCTCCGATCATCTTCATCAATGACCTGGGCAAGGGGATCGAGAGCACCAGCAGGAAGTCTGCAGACGACACCAAGGTGCGTGGGAGCATCGGTCTGCTTGAGGGTAGGAAGGCTCTACAGAGGGATCTGGATAGGCTGGATTGATGGGCCAAGGCCAATGGTATGAGGTTCAATAAGGCCAAGTGCCCCATGCAGTGCTACTGGCTTGGGGAAGAGTGGCTGGAAAGATGCTGGGTGGAAAAGGACCTGGGGTTTTGGTCAACAGCCAGCTGAATATGATCCAACAGTGTGCACAGGTGGTCAGGAAGGCCATTAGCATCCTGGCTTGTATCAGGAATAGTGTGGCCAGCAGGACTAGGGAAGTCAATGTCCCTGTGTACTCAGCACTGGTGAGGCCCCACATTGAATATAGAGTTCAGTTTTGGATCCCTCATTACAAGGTAGACATTGAGGTGCTGGACTGTGTTCAGAGAAGGGCAGAAAAGCTGGTGAGGGGTCTGGAGAACAAGTCTTATGAGAAGCGGCTGAGGGAACTGGGGTTGTTTAGCATGGAGAAAAGAATGCTGAGGGGAGACCTTATCACTTTCTAGAGCTACCTGAAAGGAGGCTGTAGTGAGGTGGGGGATCAGTCTCTTCTCCCAAATAGCAAGTGTTAGGATGAGAGGAAATGGCCTTAAGTTGCACCAGGGGAGGTTTAGATTGGGCATCAGGAAAAATGTCTTCACTGAAAGGGTTATAAAGCATTGGAAAAGGCTGTCCAGGGAAGTGGTTGAGCTGCCATCCCTGGAGGTATTTAAAAGCTGTAGTGCTCAAGGACATGGTTCAATGGTAACTTGGTAATGCTAGGCCAATGCTTGGACTTAATGATCTTAAAGGTCTCTTCTAACCTAAACAATTCTATGATTCTATGATTTGTGATCTCAAATAAAATTGAATCTAAACTGGTTGTAGATACATATTCAGGTCTTTCTGAAAATTCTTATCTAGAATAAAAGCAATAGATTAGTTTGCAGTAACAGAAAATTACAGTCAAACTCTGAAGTACAGAGCTATTTATGGCTTTGTCTTTGATATATACTTAAAACTTATTATTCTGGAAGTATGGTATAGGGCAGAATTTGACTTGCATAGAAGCGAGTGTGTAATTTTGTATGAGAGTTTCTTTCTTTTTTTTTCCATGGTGTTCTCTAAAATCCCATTGAAGTTAATGAATAACCATATAAAAATAATAAAGCCAACTAACCTAATACAGCTATTAGGTTCTTTTGAATAGAGTGCCATGAGCTGGGAAATAATTTAAAGAGATTATGGGATGAAGATAAGAATTCCTATCTGACAGATTCCTCTGGAGGTCAGGCAAGAAAAACAAACCAGAAGCCATGTGGCCAAAAGATGACACACCCCCCCACCCCCATAAAAAACAATAAAAGAGTATACAAAAAGGAGGAGAGAAGGGAGGCAAAATTGGGAATATTTGGTTCTAAAAACTGATTGAGATGCAGATGGAAGCAATATTGTATCTCTTTATATTGTCGATGTCCTGGCATTTCAGCTTTTGAAATGCCATGTATTTTTTAAAGGCAGCTGTAGCCTGGTCTGGTTCCCTCCATGTGGCACATATTGATAGCTGATGTGCAGCGACTCTTCCATGTGCTGTGTCAGTGATGCCCAACCCTCCAGGTTAGGCTGCTCAAGCTACTGCAGAGGTGAGGGAGGCACTGTAGGTGCTAGCCTTCCTCCTATCTCCCCGTGAGATCCAGCTGGCCACAGGATAGTCCAGCTGCATGTGAGCAGCAGCTCTGCTGCTTCCCCAAAGAGTGGACGGGATATATGTGCAATTCTGGTCTCCACACATGCACATGTGATTTCCAGAAAGATGGTGCCTGGCATGGTACTTGGTAGGTGCCAGGCATGGACAGGGACCAAATGGGTTTTCTGATGGCAACATCCAATTCTAACTGATTTCTGTTTCCAGAAGCCCTGGGGGTCTCTCTTCTTGTATGGCCAGAAAATGCTCTGATTTAAATTGCAGAAATGCTCCCTCTGCTACCCAGGGTACATGTCTCAGCCTGAGAGTGGAGAAACTGAGTGGTTTCGCTTCATATCAGATGTGGAGTCACTTATGAAGTACGGTACACTCTAGGGTAATTATCCTGGAAACCATGACATCTTTTTTCAAAACTTTCCAGGCTAATGTTAGTGCTCTGACTACTCTCATGAAGAAGGAACTGCCTCAGGAGGAAAAATGTCATTGGAAGAAGTATCAGCATTATAACTTTGGGGAGAGGCTGTAGAGATGGTGACTAAGGTTTGCTCAAACAGGGAAGATTTGTATAGTACAGGAAGAAACAACATTTGCCACTAAAGCCATGGCCTTACAGGAAAATAAAAGAATTTTACAATCTCCAGCTCTTGAGATTGTAACTGATGTGAATTCTGTCTGAAGACCTCAAATGCACTGATATTATTGCTAAATTAATCCTGTGAACAACTCCAGCTGAAGTTAGGAGGCTAGAGAGAATCAAAATGTTGTTTGCTTTTTTTTTCACTTGCTGTGAAAGCACACTTGCTGAATTGGAACATCTGAAGTAAGATGGATTCCACTGAATAAATTAGCAGTGGGCTGGATTGAGGGCTGGAGAGTGTTTTCTGGCTGAAAGGAAAAATAGCAATGCCTACTTAGAGAAGAAGAGTTTCCAAACAAAGAAAAAGAAAACAGTTACGAAATGGAAAGAATACAACTGGTTTGAAGAAAAGTGATACATCAAAGATGTATTTACTATTTAGGTAATCTATATGTTTTCATAATATTTTCTATTTCTCTGACTTTTTCTTTCTTTGTCACAAATTCTTTTGTTTTGATTTAGGGTTTTTTCCCCACCCCACAACACTTTGGACAGCTGTCCTATATGTAAATGACTTTTTGTCCATCATTCCTAGCACTGTATTAATCAGAAGAAAAGATAACTGAAGAATTGTTTTCTTTCTAAACTTTCCAATTGATTATACGCTAGTCTGTAAGAAAAAAGATACATTTAAAAGTGAGTTGGAATTGAAGGCAGAAAAGGAAAAAGAGAAAGAAATACCTAAACTGCTGAGAGCACCAGAGCTTTCCTGGTAAATCCACAGGCTTTTTTATCCAAACGAAAAGGATCACTGCCTATTCAAGATACAACAATTCATGAACCACAGAGGATATTGATGAATGCCATCCAAAATAGAGAATGTCAGTTGTTTATGGCTTTCTTCTCCTCTGAATGATACTGAAAACCACTGGACTACTTACTAATTTGCCCTTTTCACCCACACTTCATTTCATTTTCATTTGTTGTCATGCTGAGATTTATTTAGGGTGTTTAATATAAAGCTAACCTGGATCCTATCGAAGGTAATTTTTGGTGCAAGTAAATCATACAGAAAAACTTATTATGTCTGCTACTATAAAAGGAAGAAAGTTGGGTCTTTTTGTTTTAAAATATATTTTTCTCTTACACCCAGAATGTTACTCATACTGGGAAATAAGACTTTTCTGATCATAAAACTGAAATCAACTCTGTAAGTACTAGCGAACTAATTACACTAAATTTAGGTTGAGTATTGCATAAGCTACTGCAGGTTTTTGGAAGTGTTATCATTGTTACATGTTAATTATACATCACCAGTTTTACAAAACTTAGTTTGTCCCTTAGTTGTTTCCCCTTTCCAAAGCCTCTGCCAATGCAAGTGTTGTTAATTCACACTCATCCACTAAGATTGGCTAGAACATCCCAGGGAAATTCAGTGGAGAGAATGGATCTATGGAAAAGGGAGGTGGGTATATGACCTGGGGGATTATACCCACTCAGGAGTTAGAAGCTATTTTGTGTGACTGTCTTGATTATCAGTCCTGGAAGTGAAAGTGGCATGTTTACACCACTGGTTGCCAACACCCCGTGTAGAGATGAATCCTAAGTGGGGAAATCAGTATAAATGTAACTCCATTCTGTCCCAGTTGGACTGTTTCTGTTCTTGAGCTGACTTCTTTACAGCTGGCCTGGGCAAAATCTCCAGGGTGGTTATAATCACAGGAAAAACAGGAATGTCTTAAATGCATCCCTGTGTGGCTAATGAAGGATCTTACTGACCTGAGAATCACAGCATTTGTCGTGGAATTTTGTGGTCGAGCTCTTATGTGGAGGCGGCGAGGGTGTCTCCACCCTGGGAAGTTTCACTGGTGCAGTTCACTGGAGTAGCTCTATTTAGCCCACATAGACACATCTTAACTTTTTAAAATTAGTCTAGGCTTCATAACACAGTTCTTAGTGTGGCAGAATTAGAAGGTCTGCTGGACAATAGGTGTGTGATGTAAATCACTTGAGTCGGGTCCTCAAGCACGGAAAACTATGAGCAACCTGGAAATATAACAAGAAAAGAAAGAGTACTACGGGGAAAACACATTTGTATTCTGAAAGCACAGTCAGGATGCAATAAGGCAGAGTAGATTGGAAAATGACCATGCAGAAGAAAAGCATCACTCAAAGAAAAAAAGGAAGTGCGCGGATTGTTGTGATGGAACTGGAAGAGACAGCTCTCTCCAGGGCTGTATGGAATATGTTTGTGAAGGAGCAGGAAACATTAAAATGCAATGCCATGGAAAAGAATTTAGATGACAAGTGAAGAGACAGTGACAGACACAGATATGAGGCTGAAAGTAGCTGTAGAGTGAGAGAGGAGGAATGGTAAAGAAAAGAAAAGGTATTAAAAGATAGAGTAGAACTTGTGACTCAGCTGTTGCACAATCTCTTTGCCTGCACTCACAGGTGCTGCAGAGATGATGAAACCATGATTTTGGAATCTGAAAAAGAGGATTTGTATCGTGGAAAGGACAGCTGGTGGAGTACTCCAGTACTGATCCCTGGTTGACTCATTCAAGCCATAGGCAGCTACACATAATTAGGGGTAACTGAGACTGCTCTAATTTGTGTCCAGGGCGTGTTCAGCCAGTTTATTTCTACCTCTCCACTTTCTTTTGAGCTGCTCTGCATTCAGCTCTTGTTTCGCATAGTTATGTTCCTCAGTAAGCATAAGATGCTCTCCGAAAGAGAAAAAATGAAACTAGTGTTTAGGGAAATTTGGTTAAGGCAAAAACCACAGAAATGCCTTTTCATCTGATCATTCAGACACCAGCAAGGTATTCATGGTAGAACAGGTGGAACCAACTTGCAAGATGCTTTTGCGATTACTTACTGTATGGTAAAATGTCACTGGCATCAGAACTCTTCATTAGAAAATTTGAAGAACACGCCTATTAAAATAATTTCAATCATATGTTATACACACATGCGTACATATATATGACAATGACAAACAGTATTTTATATGGAACAGTAAAAGGAGGAAAAAAATCAATCAAGAAAAACTAGGAGGCTCTATAAGACATAAAACCCCTGAGTTTTCTGCTTATTGACTGCAAGGCACTGAGCAGAGCACGTAATGAAGTCCACTGCTAAAACTCCTCATAATCTAGAATTTCAGTAGCTAGAGTATGGAAAAGATTGGTTGGATCGTGCTGCTGTTAAAGCAGCATTGATGATATATCTTTGCCTGTATCAAGATTCATTCTCCAAAGATTAGGCTCATTCTTCCATACAAATCATTGTGTCACAGGTAGAGCAGGAACTGTGCTCTATAGAAATGTTGCGGCTGGAGACAATAAGCACATACACTAAATCAAGGAGGCTCATTCCTGCCTGTCTGACATTCATTCAACCAGGAAGAAAATGGGGGAAAAAAATAATCTGGAGAGGATGTAATTTCTCTATTTCTCTGTAATAAGAAATTATTCCCAACAGTTTCTGAAACACATTACAGGCATTCTCAAAGTTAAAGACTGTCATTTCCACCATCTACCTGTGAAGAAAACAGAAAATTGGACTTCTCAGTGAAGGAGGAAAGAGCCTTCCACTACTATTTTAGGGGATCTGCACACCAGAGGTGTCCTTTAACAGCCGACATTGAAAAATTTATTGCTTAAATTCTTACTGAACAAAGCTGTCTGTACATCTAGCTACAAGCTCAGTGATAGCTTCCCCAGTCCAAAGTGTACTCTGGAAAAGTATGCAAGATGACTGGGAATATGCAATACAGTTTCCAATGGTATGAGTCAACACAAAGTGTCTTCACCCTAAGCAAAGCTGAAGGAATGGCGGTTTCTAATGCAGGAATGGCATGGTTAAGTTTTCATATCATCCCTAAAAGCACAGGCAGTGTAGCCATATGGAACTGTAAACCTACAACTGAATCTCAGACACTAAAATAAGCGGTACAGATAGAAAATAAAAAGAATCAGCTGCCAGAACATGATTAGAATTGCGTCTAGTTTGCTTTGTTTGATTTTTGCTTTAGTAGTTTAAATCACAGTTCTTAGTATTAAAACATATCAGTTCAGGCAGGTATTAATATCCTCTGAGATTTAGAAGTAATTACATTTAAAAATGGAATTTCAGAAGATGTATAAACAGGACTGATGTTTTAAAGAAATTAAACAAAGACCTGAATTGCAAATCCAGTCATATGGCTGGGAACAGGAATAAACCTTGGTTAAATAAAGTGTCGGTGACATGAAGAAGTAATAATCTGACATTTTATTGCAAGAATTAGGCGTTTTTCTTTCTAACTACAAAATACTTGCCTGATGATGAGTTGCTGTTTTAGAACTCTGTTTCACCAGAAAATTGAGTGTGTCCAACAAGATGCATTACTTACTATGTATGTAGGACAGCAGCACCGGGAACTAACATAGATTGGGGTCCTAACAGATTGTGACTGTATCATGTTAGGTTCCTTTTGGTAATTTCCTGGTAATAAATAAAGACAATAAACATTTGTGATTCTACATGAGGCTGAGAACAGTCTTGGTCTCTTTTTGGATGAGGTTTTCTTCCATAGCAATCCATGATAAGAAAGATTATCTCATCCACTGTAAGTGAAATTGTCCAAGTTTTTTACTTTTATACTCTAGACAAAAAAAATAATGAATCCTGTTCAGTTCTGCTCTACCCTTTCCTTGTAAATTCCTAAACAATATGAAGCTTACTAGGGTTCAGCTTTTGTTACAGTCCCCAAATTAAAACCATGTTCATTTTCATAAGCTTAGGCAGAATTTTTAAGGAGGTTTGGGTGAAATGTAGAGCTTGCATTACATTTAGAGAAAAATTTGGTTGATTGATTGGGTTGGCATTACAGAATGCTGATTTTACAGTACAATGCCATCTTGGCAGACACCACAATACTTTTTCTATCAATAGTCATCTTAATTTTTTATGAGACTCCTCATCAGTTGTATTTTCCCAATGATTATGTCTATGTCGGAGAATACGTCTTTTTTAAGATGATGTTATAGTCTGCAGCAAAATGCAAATACAAAGAACTGCTGAAGCAAATGATGCAAATGATGGGATCATGAGGCAAAAAGACACTAAGAACATGAACAATTATAGCACATGCATGTATACTTTCCTGACCTTAATCCTTAAGGAATGACTTTACTTTTTTGACATGTTAAGGAAATTTTTCAGTTTGTAGCTCAGGAAGCTCATGTAAAATTGAGAAGAAGGAGCAAAAGGAGGATGGTCTAGGTAAACTTTGTGTACAGTAACATCCAAAATAGCTCAAATATTAACAACTACTCAGAATAAATATTTGAGAACACTGCTGTGAAATGACTGACTTTCAAGAAAAACGTTAGCCAACCATATACAATTTATATGTGGAATTTTATAATGTGGAAAATCATGGAATTAGTCAAAGAAGTTAACCTGATTTGTTTTCCCAGCTCCAACTGTATTGCGATATCAAAAGAAGAGTATGGTATTTATTTAACTTTGTGGGTGAGTCATATACCTTGAATTTTACACAGTTAAAATTTAAATCTCAGTTAAAAACATTTATCTGAATTTATTGAACAAGGAACTGGAATTTTAAAATGTATTATTTGTGTTTGTCAAACTTTTCACGTTAGAAAGGAAATCCTTTCAAAATTGTTAAGAGTTGGTCTTTTTGTAATAGTACATTCTAGGTCTTAAATTTCACCTTGTATAAGAGAGCATTTTCAAAATTTTTGAGACTTTTAAACAAATGCTTTCTCAGCCAGAAACATGAATTACCACAGTGCTTAGTTTTGACTACAGAGAAACAGAAATAAGAGCTTCAAAGTTGTCTGCCAAAGTCATCTGATTCTTCTCTCAGTTACTGGTGTATATCTGCTGAATTTTTCAATTTAAATCCCCATCTTGCATGATTGAATTCAACAAGGGGCTTGCTGTTAACTTCTGAGAGATGTGTGGATGTCTTTAATGAAAAATAAATGCAAAATTGTTCTCTTTCTGAGCTGAGCTGGCCAGGACTGGGAGCTGAAATTACAGCTTGAGTGGAGTCATATTTCCAGTCCTGTAAGAAGAGAAAAAGGTGACCAGGAAAATGAGAGCAGCCATAATCACCCATCTCTATATTTAAAGCCATCAGGAAAAAGAAAAAAAAAATGTTTAAAATTAATGAGTTATCTTTGCCTGTAATAATGATACATGTGAACAAACATCTTTTACATTGCTCTGCATTTCATTTCTGAGCAGGTAGAATTGGATCCCCCATCCTTACTCCCCCCCAGGACAGCTGTATAGATTCTGTAGACATTATGACAATACTTTGGGTATTCTGGAACATTTACTTTTACTGTCAAGCCTGTTTGTTGAATTTACACTACTTTGTATCAGCACAGATGCTTTTTCCCAGCAGCCTTTGAAGAGGCTTGTGCCCGGGCATGAAAAGCAGGATCAGAGCTCTAGGAAACACAGGGAAGCATGAAACTGCCTGAGAACGAGGCATAAAATGAGAGTTAATGATTGAGAAGTGAAAAGTGCTTGTTGCTTACTGAATACATAGCTCTGGGGCGTTTCGCAATGCAATCTAATTAAACAAAAGCCTACTAGAAGATAAGGAAAATGTACTAATTTTTAATACCAATATAGGTACAGACTTCCCTAGGAATATACCTCTGTGTGTGTGCTTGCTTATTTTATCAGCAAAAGCATATTCATGACTCTACTTTCTCAGTGGGATGTGTTGTAGTATATCCTAGGAAAGGTAAACTACGAATGGTACTTGAAAGCTGTAAGTATTGTCCTCGTGTATCATGAATAAAGTTCTGAGCTTGGGTGGAACTTTCAGACAGGAAGTCAATATAACTAATAATAAATCTAAAAGATTATCAGCTAGTCCAGTCACAACGCAACTAATTCCTAGCACTCTACAGACTTTAATTCTGTTGAAACCAAGTGAAGGTGTAACAGTGTTGTAAGGCAATAACCTAATATAGCTGTATTTATCCCAGAGATGTGTCCTTCCTGGTGAAATAGAAATAATCCATGACTTCTGGACACAGTGTTAGGAATTTCAAATTTCAAGCATATACTTAATAGAGTTAGAAGCCTGGCAGATAAGGTGAAAGATTCTTTTGCTTTTTTTTTTTTGTTTTTTTTTGCTTAAGTGACCAAGAAGTTCTCTTTGAGTGAAAGATGGCTGAAATGTCATAGAATGGTAAATTGGAAATTGCATTCTTTGTCACAGATTTTACATTAACAATTAATAAAGGAGAATAAAATCAGCTAATAGTGCTGTACTTCTGCTTTCCTTTATACCATATATCACATAGAGAAAACCGACAGGGAAAGAAAATTAACTACAGGGAAAAAAATGGAACTAAGATTACCTGTATTTGAAGTTATCCTTCCCTTGTGTATATTAATTATTCTACAGTCTAATTACATGATCACATATTAATTTTTCCCCTAGATTCCAAACTCAGTCACGCACAGAATGGATGGTACTTACTGCCTAAGGATTTTTCAACATTTGGTTCAGTGTGCAGCCCCAGGCCTCTCATAGATTCAAAGAACATTTTGAAAATAATTTTTTTTCATTTCCACATGGACGTTTCTACTTACATTGCAATATCTAAGTGCCTAACCAATATTGATTAAAGTAGTTCCTAGCACTTTCATGAGCTAAATGGCCTTATGGCTTCCTATTTACAAAGGAAAAGTGAGCCACAGCAACATCTGCCCATGGCAAATTGTGTAGGAAATGTCAGCCAAAATGGTTAAAGTTTGGTGATGTCATGAGTTGCTAATTAGATGATCTAGTGATTGCAAGCATCAAAGCAATCTGTAAGTGAAATTGTGCTCTGTACTCTCTCTAATATTTTTCAGCATTTCTTTATGGTTACTTCCAGCATTCTAGGGTATATTACTAGTAATAACACTTTAGCCCAGCATTTCAGGAGTAATTATATAGTGCCTTCTTATAAAGTACTGGAGTAATAGGATCAATGCCTGGAGCTACTATAGTTTGTTTATTTGTGAGCTGTGATCTTGCAAACAGAGCAGGGTCACATTAGCCAAATACTTCAGAGTAACTTCAGGAGAGGTTTCCAAGGAAATTTTAGATGCCACAGGGGATCCTAGGAGCATGCTCATTCTTCAGTGAGTACTGCATAAAGCTATAGAATCATTGAATCATAGAATGGTTTGAGTTGGAAGGGACCTTAAAGATCATTGAGTTCCAACCCCCCTGCCATGGGCAAGGACACCTCCCACCAGACTAGGTTGCTCAAAGCCCCATCCAGCCTGGCCTTGAACACCTCCAGGGATGGGGCAGCCACAGCTTCTCTGGGTAACCTGTTCCAGTGTGACATGGATAAGATTCCATAATTTCAATATGCTGGGTATCTCCACCTTCCTGTGAATTTTCCAAGAGAGGAAATGATCATATCATGACTTTCAGATTGGGCTTGTGGTGACATCTCTATACAGATCACGAAGACCCCACGTTATTGTGCCACAAACTGTGCCATGTGTCATAAAACCCAGCCAAATAAAAATTGCATTTTACTGTCTGGCATACTTTGCCACATAGAAAGACTTTATATTTGAGAGTGTGATAATGTAGGTGTGGGAGGGACATACTGCTGCATACTGGAGTTGTCAGAAAATTTGGTGATCGCAGAGTTTTTAGGTTTTTTTCAGAAACAGAATATAATTAAAACAATATAGAATTAAGTGAAAAAAAAAATCCCATGTTTGAACAGACACTTCCAGAAGTGAGTATGCGTATAAAAAAGCTTGTGCAAGAAGGTAGGAGTTAGTTGTGTTCTGAGCGTGGCACTCGCTCTTCAGGTGTCAGTTACTGTTACCTTTGGATTTCCATCGTCTCGATGAGGATATTATTGCTCAAGGCTTCTGTGAAACTTAATATAAAGAAAACACTTGGAAATGGCAGAGGGAAAGGTATTATATAAATATCATAAATACTGAAAACTGTTAGGTGCTGTTGATGGTTACATGCTTATTCCTGGGTAAGAATTATGAGTTTGTTCCTTTTCCTTGTATTGTTTACATTTCTCACAATATGTATGAGACACACGTTTTACCCATGGAGGATCTTGGATTTTTATTTATTGTAAGACATTTTATTTCTTTGTTTTGAGGGAATGTTCCATATATTTATCTGCATGCAAATTTCTTATTCTATTCAGGTGCCGAAAGCTTTAGTAATTGAAGCCACAGTGTAAAATTTACAGTGTTATTTGTAAAGTAGCTTACTGAAAAATAAACAAGAAAAATATCTAGCATTCTCTACCTTGAATCTAGAGGAGGCAAAATTTAGTTTTTCTGGCTGTTAAACTTAAATTTATCTTCTAAGGTCTTACTGTAAATCTCACACACCTTATTAATAACACTGGTCTGAATTAATACGATAAAGACAGTTGTAAAGCTTACCTCCTGCTCCACAGTTGTTAAGTTGTCAAATTAGGGCACTTAGGTTAAGATTAATTCTACTAAAATGGCTACTCCCGTTAATTCCCAGAAGGAAATTCTGCAAATTCTGTCCCATTCTGCAAAAGGACATGTCAGACCAAACACCACAAATAGCTGTAGCAAAATATGATGTTGAGGTAAGACGTATGTGCTGCTCGTTTTACGGCTGGCTTTATTTGTACCAGGATAGAAGAAGAAACTCATGTCCCCAACACCTCTCCCCAACGTTCAGGTGTTGCTGGTGTATCATTTAAGCACTCACAGCCTCCAGGAGTCATGATTTGCTCCCTACACCTGAAAATAAAATTACAATTCCTACAATGGCCTGATGAGATAGATGGTATTCTGAGAATGCATTAAAAAAAAGTATTTGAAAATTATAGAGAATGAAAGTTAAAGATGTCTAAACTGCCCCTGCAATGCTCCTCTCTCCTAAGAGAGATTAACCTCTGTTCCTGAGTTTTTGATTAAATTACTTCTCAGGCAAATTCTTTGGCACCAGAGAGAACTTAAGGAGTTTCTGGCCTCCTGTACCTCTTTCTCCTCTTTGGAAAGGTATATTTAACCCAGAAAATGTCAATGGATGACTTTGAACTGCCCTTGTCCAGAAACATACAAAAATCTTTCTGAGGTGAGATGTAAACCAGCCAACAAAGATTAGAGCATGGAATTAGGGAAGCTGGTTTCTGGCAAGTCCTGTTGCTATACAGTTACTGTGCATAATTTAGCTACTTAAAGAGCATCATGAGCTAAGCGCGACCTGCTCTGCTCACACTTAAGACTTTGGATCTTAAATCTGAACGGGAGTCAAATGTTGGTGCTTAGAACATTAAAGTAACCCACCATGCAACCTGTACCAAACCATAAGGAGTTGTGTATGGTTTTGATTTTATTTCAGTTCTATGCTAACTCAGGAATTCCTAAGCATGCATTTTTTTTGCTGATTGTTTCATTACCGAATGAAAGACTAGTAGAATGATCTAAATGCTGGGTACCTAGTCCCACCAGGGGATTTGATAATGCAGATGTCAATGACCTGGTAGAGCATTTATGCCGATGGTTTCTGATAACAGACCAGGACTCAAGTTTTCTGTGCGAGCCAAAGGATCTCTGTCTTCCACCGACACAGAAACCACAGTCTGCTGCTTTCTTCATCTGTATAGATCTGATCCCAAGGGTGCAGCTTTTATTTGGAAACTGAACAGTGTTGATTGCTGTGACAACTGAACACCACAAATATAACATTACAAGAACAGTCGTGTGGGTTTTTTTTTAACTAAAAAAAAAGCAATAACGCAAAAATCCCTAACTGCCCCAGACTTATCTGTCAATCAGAAAACAAGATGTCCCCATCTATAAAAACCCAGATAACATTTTAAATCACCAGAAGTTCAGCATTTTTGATTCAGGTACTATTTTATTCGCTATAATTCGTGACTACTGGGTTTGAATCAATGGTATCTACTAAAAGAATACAAGGGCATCAAAAACATGTGTTTCAAAACACATCATTTTGGGACAGGTCCTGTATTCTGTTCAAGGATTATTAGATATATATAAATGCAGTTGGTTTTCTGGTTGTCCAAGTGATTATTTTTTGCATGACTTGTTATATCTGGACTCATCACAGGTAAACTTACCTGCAGCTTTTCAAAGCAGCTTTTGGACTATTAAATCCTATTTTTCTAGTAGTCCAAGGAAGTAGAGTTTCACAGGTATTCTTTAATTTAATTTTCCTGTTACATTACAAAGGTATTACAGAAGAAGAACTGGTATATATCAGAAAATCTAGAAACAGTGACCTTCCCCTGCCACCTTGATATGAAAACTGAATTCCATGACTGAACATGTTTCTTTAATCAGCTGAACAGAAAAAACATGAGATATGAACAAGTGGAAAATAAGAAAGACCAAAATGGATTTCAAGAAAGCAGTGATATGCACCCAGAAGGCATTGCCACAAACACAACTGAGTGCAGAACTAATGTGGGCTGTTAGCAGATTTGCTAAATGCGTGTGCAAATCCTATTTTTGGATTAAATGACTCATGCTAACTACACACAAGCCAACTAACTCTCTGAGTACAAGAGAAATAACTTAAATGCAAACACGTCCTTCAAGGAATGACGGGAAGTGGGGGGTGTTTATTAATTTTTTTTTCTTTTTCTAAACAGACAAATAACCTGTTAGTAGAACTGGCACGAGACATAGGCAGCTGCTTTGGGAAGCTGTTGACAGGAGGTGGTAGATATCTCCTTTGCCTATGCCCACGTGTCGCTAGGTCAGGCATGCTGCCAGCCAGCTGAGTGAGATTCAGTAATTCAGAATTTAGACTGCCATCATCTTCTGCCACCAGAAAGGAAAGAAAGAGGCCACATTGCCCAAATAATATTAGTCAGGAGAAGACAAGTCTCTCCAACCAGGTTGGTTCAGTGCCCTCACTCTCAGGAACCAGCCTCTTGTCCTTCACATAAGGAGCTGCTCCCTCTGTCAGCCCTTTTCCCTTTCTATGTTGAACTAGAAATTACATGAGAGGTGAGAGAGGAACTGGAGGTTAAGTGTCTTTCTTGAGGTTCCTCTTCAGCAGACCCCAAAACTTATATAACTGGCTAGATACTAGAAGTTAAAGTGCAATAGAGCTTTAAGTACTTTCCGATACGAATGTCTCCATTTGTCTCTTGGGCATAATAATAATACATCACATATCAAATGCTTTGATATCTTACATTTACAGACATATCTCCCTCTGCCGTTTTCCTGCTACAGAGAAAGAAACTGGAGGGAAGGCAAGCAAGTATCTATTGTGATACTTGTGCTTCTGTACCTAAACTGATGGAGCATAAGGTAGAAGCTATTAGCTTCTCTTCCCAGAAAGACAGATCTATTGAAGTCTGGCTCTATTTTCTTAAGCACATAACTGGTCTGGTCTTAAAGTCTTTATTTCAGATACAGCTGACTAACAGGATTGACATAGCTTTGTGCTAACAGTCCAATGTAAACAAACAGGAACCCTCTCACAATTAAGACTTCCTGCCAACAAGAAATTGCAGTTTTCTTACTGCAGGAGGTGTTGAACTTCGTTGCATTCAGGAGTGATCACAAGTCCTCAGCCTATCAATTTCCTGAACCTAACCCTAATTCCAGTTTTATCCGTATCACAGTGACTAATTGTCACCCCACAGGTGACCCTGCAGGGTTAAGAAGAAGGAGCTACTGAAGTGGTGCAGAGCTCGAAGAAGGCAAGGTGAGCATGAGAAATAGTCCAGGTAAGGACCAGTGGCTTTTCCTTAGTTATAGTGGCAAATAGATGACCATAGGATTCCAATCATCCCAAGGTAACGGAGTTCTCCTGGAGTGTTTGGAGAGGTCCTGATATGGAACTGTGGCTAGGGTTAGGATTTCTAGGAGTAGCTTTTGAGAAGGTACAGCAGGGAATGCTAAATACAGCAGCACTAAATACCTCTAGCGTTTAGTTATAGGTTCTCTAAATATCCATGAGCTGTGAAGCATGATAAGGGTTAAAATTGGTATTAGGTGTTAGGACTGCAGCATCTAGAAACTATTGTTAAACACCAGATAAACAATAAGACTGGAGAAAGCCATTGCTGGCAGATATTGCCTTATACTTCGCTGTAGGAGAGGATCATGTTCTTTGATACGATATTAGGAATAAAGATAAGAATGCTATACAGGGTAAAGAAATTAGATTTTACAAAAGCTGCTCCAAAACATCTGTGAGCCAGGCTCCTACTATTCCCAACTCCATTAATTGTGTGCTCTTTAGGGTAGCTCATCATTCTGTCTCCAGTCACAATTCTGAATTGAGCTGTGCACTTTTCATCACAACCCTTCTAAGGGCTGTGCTTGGATCACCATGTCCAGAACCCACTACACATCCAGAAGCCAAAGCAGCATAGTATTTTATTTCTGCGAATTAGTCTTCAACCATTAAATAGTATCCTTAGTCAACCATTTGCCAGGATATGTTGCAAGTCTCCAACAAAAATAAATATTGTTCTTGCCAATGCTACCACCTCCACATCCTTAATCATGTTTTTAGGATGAAGGGGAAGCTGTTTGTTTGTTCCTTCAAAAGGGTTCACAGACTGTTTTAATAAAAGTATAGGTGATGTGTTGTTGGCAAAATTTTAGTAATTACACTCTACTTATCCGATATTCCCTACTGTGTTTATTTCCTTTCCTGCATGCCATTGTAGAGACTTTTCTATCAGAGATCACAAGGGGTTTATATTTTATGGAGAATGATACAATTCTGAATTGCTGTTGTGATTTGTGGTAAAATGTACCCCGTGTATCGAAGACTTATGTAAGTGAACGCTGCCATTCCGATTAGCTGTTGGCTTTGTGGATTTAGGTAAAAGTTTAAAGATCCATCAGCTTGACCAGGGAAATGCTTTATCCTCTAGCTATTGCCTTGTCATTGAATCCTGACTGTATAATCAATCAAGCCTCTCATTTATTAAAGATTTTTCTAGCTTGTGATAGAAATGTGAGAATAACACAGCAAACAGGAGGAATGCATAGACGCTGCCGTTACATTTTCAGACTAAACTTATTAGAAGATGGAAGCATGAATAACTGGAAAATAATTTTTTTTGGTTAAAAAAGAATAATCAGGCTGAAAAAAAAGGTATAGGATTAGGAAGAGTTTTGTATATTTCCTATACAGAAGTTAAGATTTTCACGGAGTTTTCTCTGCCCAAACCATGGCTAGTAATTTCATGTTTTTCAAAATTTTATAACCAGCAGAATTCATGAGCAGAACTTAGCATTGGTTCTCAATAACTTCTATTTAAGAGAAATCACCCATACATGTTAGCAAATTCAAGTTAGCAACTGCTAACTTGAAGTTTCATAAGTAACACAGAGACATAGTACTGCACATTACACATCTTTTTAAAAACACTTTTACTTTTCTGAAACCTGAAGAATCAACTATGCAAAATCCAAACATGGAAAGAATCAAAGCACTTAAAGATATTTGAACACTTGTGAGAAAACACTTGCAAGAGATTTCTGTGTATTTATGATTACATGACTTATGATGTGGCCTGCAATCAGAACATCAGTCAAGGACTCATTCTGTTACAACATTTACTGTCAAAAAGATAATGCTTACCTATAGCTAACAGCTGGAGAGATAGCACTGGCATATATAGATGACTTAAACAAGAATTGAGTGTAGTAGCTTAAATTTTTTTATACTTGGCACACAGCAAACCATTGCAATAGATCAGCAGTTTAAATGGCACTCAAAATGTATGCTAAAAATATTATCATAGGTGCTGCAAAACAATACTCCAATTTTGTTCATTGTCTTGCCCCTGCTAGTCCTAAACTCAGCTGTATAATATATTCACATCAGTTCATCCTATTCTAACAAACTCTTTGCTTTTAGTTCCCTAGTTTAAGAATATTCTGAAAAGAAAAAAAACAATATAATAAATCCTTCTCTGAAATGTCTCTTTTAGTCCTTTATAGGGAACACCTGATCCCACCCCAGTGGGATCCAGTAACAGCACGTGCAGTTATCAATCTCCTGGCTTCCTCACCTTTAGAAGACTTCTCCTGTGACACATATAGAACAGTCTCATTTAAAGAAACAAGGCTCTTATTTTTACCCATAGAAACTGAGTACGTGCTGAATGCTGAGGATGTGCTGAATCATCTTATCCCAACGCCATTCACAATGGCACCACACTGCACATTTACACATCCACAACTGGGGAACTCTGAAAAGGAAAAGGGAAAAAAATTAGTATTTTCACAGGCTTCGAAGAACCATCCCTTCTTCCTCCCTAACGTGACCTCCCACCTCCACACTTACAACATCACAGCCACTGAAAATACAAGGCGGCTGCAGCCGAAAACTGAAGGTGGCAGAGGAAGGGGGACATTATTCGTTATTGGCAGCTGGCAAAGAACTGGAGAGTAAAATCTGTGGGCTAAGAGATACGATGCGGTGTAACGTGTTTCTGGGCAGCTAAACAGTGGTGTGAAAGCAATTGTAGCATTGGACGCTTGCTGTAGTCACCGAATGCTCAATATTTAAACTGTGGTTTGCAATGAGAATGTATTTCACCTTTTATTGTAACAACAAACATCAGGGATAGCAGAAGCGATGGGGGTGGGGGGAGTGTCAGTAACTGTCCCCTGGTAGCTCTGAAAGGGTCTTACACTCTGCTGGCTCCTGAAGAGTTTATGTCTTTGCCCTGAGCAAGACAGAGGTGGGCATTCATCCTGGAGGGCTGAAAGCAGGAGGACCTTCAGGGGGACAAAGCCCCCCCCCAGTAAGAGCACAGTGCTGCGGTTGCTGTCGGAGCAAAGAGTGGAACTGACCAGAAACGTTAACACGGACAGCTGAGAAAGCTTTAAAAAGCTAACATCTGGATACAGTTACTGGAAAAATTTGCCGCTGTGACGGACATCTGGAGTGAAGGCCTGCCAAAAGCTACCCATTAAGCGGCAAGACGCAGCGATGCTGTTGCTCGACGGGGCATCGAGGGATGTCAAATAATCACACGGCCCCGTCTGTCGGCTGGAGGAAGACGGCAGCACCGGCCCTACGTGTGGCACCCGGCTGTGAGGGGCTCGCTGAAGGTCACGGACCAGCTCTCTCTGCTTGATGCTCTATCAGAGCCTGCTTCCTGCTGCTGCTGGGGGGAGGCTGAGGGCCACAGCCATGGCCGAGGCTGGAGGTGGCCCCTGTGGGGCAGCAGCGGGATGCCCAACCCCTCAGGATTCCCCTCCTCTCGCTTTTGTACTTTCCCCTCATCTTATTTTCCTTTCCATGGCAGCAGCAGCGCAACTCCAGCCCAGCAGCTCCTGGCCTTGCGAGGAAGCAAAATTCAAGAAGCCTGAATCTTCCCTTTGGGGAGATTGCAAAGGGCTCAGCGCTGAGTGCAATGGCTGCAAGAGAGAGACCTACAGGAGGAAAATAAAGCAGGTTCCATCACTAAAGACATTATTTGGTGCACACTGATATGGCGGTTTTCTTCACAGTTTGCTGACACCTCTCCTGCTTGTGCACACAGATTTTAGGATATTCACGTGGCTCACCAGGCATGCAAACTAGGAGCTGTTTCAAAATACCCCTTTGAAAACACAGTTGGATGCATTTTTTTACCATCTTTCTGCACTACGAAGGTTTTTAAGAGGCAATGGTACTAATTCTTTGAAGTCAGCATGACCTTTGAATAGGCACTAGAAGCAATACAATAGGCTCAGACATTTTCAGAGAAAAATAAGCACGTATTTACGGAGTTCTACAGTAAACTTGATTAACGCTGCAGATTTCCATATGAAAAATCTGTTTATTTTACTTTGGTTACCAAACAAAGCCTCTGTTGTCACATGAAATAATTGCAGCAACAAAACAGGAGTTCTCTATCTGAATTTTGTTGTGAATGGTGAATGGAAAAGAGGAATTTGATTATATGATGGTCATCATATTGGCTTGGGGAAACCAATTCAGCTCACATCTTGATGGCTGCATAAGTGGCTAAAATTTATGTTTGGAGGGAAGTTATATAACTGTGGGAAGGGTAATGCATATTATAGGACATGGCAGATTTATTACTTTAAATTCCCCTGTATTCTCCGATTTTGCAAGTTAAAGGTCTGGCAATGCCTTTATGAACAGAGCACTAAACGATCCGTAAAGAAATTGCTCTTAGATGGGAATGTATGGTCTTCCACGTACATAGCAGAAAGCCAAAGCTGTGCAGTAAACAGGAGGGATGCTTCCTGCTGGCATTTATTACATCGAGCCCCATTAATCCTGGGAAGCAGTTTGCTATCCTTAGCCCCTGCACAGCAAACGGGTTACCAAGGAATGAGGTGATGGAGAAACAGCAGAAGCTGTTAACGCCAAAGTATTCCCAAAACAAGAGGCAAGCAACAGAGGGATGTGAGAAGCTTCAGAGTTTGAGCAAACATCCAGAATTTGTGTGAAAAATGTACCAAAGTACTTGAAAGCCTAGAACAGTCCTGCAGGTAACCTGCTTCTTTGCTCAAAATAATTAAAACAATGTTCTCTTCTGGCATTTTTACTTATATGAATGAGTTTCCTCGCATTTATAGCTCTTCTTTGGACTGATCTTCCACCCCTCTCTTTTTCGGTTGATTTCTGTGGGCCTGCACTGCTTTTTTCCCCCACCCTCCGTAGCCCACAAGTTCCCCGTTCCCTGAAAAGCCATTTTCTGTAGGGCTGTGCTTTCCAGCCCTGTCTACCACAGCTTGATGATTCCTGGCACTCACTTTTTTAATTTTCCTACTCTTGGCTTTGAGAGCTTTGTAAAAAAAGCCCAGCTCTGAGCAGGGCTTGAGACTTCACTGCTCAACATTTGCCCAACTGTTTAATCCCTTTCTTCTCTGACGCTTTTTTGTTAGCTAAGAGAAACACCTACGCTCTAAGATGAGAAATGGCTATGATTTTCTCAACTTTTTTTGTCCTATGTTCTTCCTTTCTATTACTTACTGTCTGAAGTCTCCTTTAAACAGTCTTTTTTCCCCATTTTCACAATGGTGTATATGATTTTGTTTCCCCAAAAGGACTCTTCAGACACATCCCCAATTTTTTTTCTAACTTTAGATCCTTCATATTCATTACAAGGGTCTTGACCAGCCTTCCTTGAAGACAACGGGAATTTTTGTCACCTCGAATAGAAGTCAAACCTTAAAATAAATCCTATATATTCTAGTATATTCTTCAGAGAAATATGATAATTAGGTCACTTCCCCTACCCTCCCCTTAAATAAGGACAAGGAATTTGGTCATTAACTTTCTATCCAAGCATCTAAAATGTGGCCTGAATTGCAAAGTCTTCATCATCCAGGTAGGTTCATTGCACATAAAATAAAAAAACACGCAAAGGAAGAGCATAAAAACAGCACGGGCATGTTTTGAATCTGTTTAATTGCTATTAAACACAACAGTAAGAAAAAACCCAACAAAACTGAAGAAGGTAGAGGAGCACAGACATCAAAATTTTGTTTCCGTTATTCAAATGGCAAAGGAACTTTATCTGGTATAATCAAGAGAAGACAGTTTTGAGGATGGCAAAGATGTGCTGTCGTCATAGTGAATTAAACTGAATGTGTAGTTATGCATCCAGTAGGGATTTTAAAAAAGAACAAACTTTAATAAGCTTTACAGATATTTCAGAAGATAAAACTCTTAAAAGGGAAAAGTTCAGTTGAGTCTTTTGAGCTGGTGTGACAAGGGTGGTGAAGTATGCTCGCCATGAATAGAAATAGAAAACTTATAAGTACATAAACGAATCAAGAGCCTCTTAAAACACATGCCCTACAGCACTCGCTTCCAGGAGTTTTGACACATTTGTCCATCAGCATGTGAATCAAAGAGATTAGCTTGAAATTATTTGCCTTGGAGAGAAGGAAAACACGAAACAAGAAATGAGAGAGAGAGATTTTCTTTGCAACAACTTCCATTTCTTGCTATCAGAACACTGGATAAACTGTTTTACGTACAATTTGCCAGGCTGAACAATATTGTTCCCATGTTGAAGTTTCTCCAGTTGTCTGCCACATTTGACTGCATACAAATAATAATGCTCTCATGATGAGAGAAGAAAAACAACAACTAGTATTTGTATGCCAGCACTAAAAATCTTCAATGCTTGAGATGAAACATGATCAAAAGCTGCTAAAACCCCTTTTTCCTTTAATAAAAGTGTTACCAGAATATTATTTAGCTTTTTAAGACAGCAAAATGGTAGGCTCCTTTTGTAAGTTGTTTAACTACAAGTTACTGGAATTGATAAATTAGCATGTTCTTTTCACCATATATCATTGACCTCATATCTCATGTCAGTAGGTATAATAGAACTAACAGATTATGTTTTTTGTGCCTTCCAAATAGGAGATATTTTGAATGCCACAAAGAATAGCAACTCATATAATGCTTCACAAAAAGCAAAACAAAACACCTCCCTACCAGTATTGTCAAAATTACCTATCCAAAAATAAAAATAGACTTAAGGCACAGAAATTCATTATAACAATATTATTAATATTATGGCATTTAGAGTTTCCTGCTTCACTTATCTTTCTGGCTCAGTTCAGCTGCTCTTCTATTACACTTCACATGCTCCATTTAGACTTTCACAGGGCATGAAGCATGGGACCTCTCATCTGCAGTACATAGACAAGATGATAAAGAAATTGAAGGCAAAGAGCAAGAGACACAGATGGACAGCCACTGCAAATCTGTAACAATGATACAGCCTTGGTTTTTGTGAACTGTAAAGTCTTGCATACATAAAAATATACTTTTATATATACATCCTACATCATACATATATCAGTATACATCATACTTTTATACATAAAAATATACATATATATACATGCATATAAAATACACTTTTCTCTGATAATTTATTAATTTCTTACACTGCAATAAATCGTCAAAAATATCGTGCCTCATATCAGGCAAAACATCCCACAGCCTAATAAAAACAATGGCAAAGACATTTGGTCACAGAACCGACGTGTTTGTCATCTGTGCTTGCCAACAGCAAATCCCACACCAGCTAAAGGCAGACAAACAGCCTTCTCTTCCACTGTGCTCTGGCAGCTGCCAAAAATCAAAATTGGACAGATCCTATGCAGAAAAAAAATTTGGGGAGTTCAAGACAAATTTAAGGCATATGGCCACGGTACTACGTATCATTATCTATCATTTATTGTTTGACAGGAAAATATTATTTTTCTGTCTTTTATGTTGTGGTTTTCCCCTACCGATGCCTCTTATGGAGATTTTGAGGTCAAATGTGACCATTGCTCGCTGCAGGCTGAAGATTTTTTTTAATGATTAGGCCCCCATCCAGCTCCAATTAAAGTCAATGAAAAGACTCTAATAGCTACATTGAACCAGGCAAAGCGCCAGTGCTTCCAGACTTCACAAAAGCCCTAAACTAAAGTGCTTATTGTACAGCGAATCCCACACTCACTAACCCAGCTATCTGCATCCTGTAAAGTGGGTTTTTGCAAACTGCTGTAACCTTTCTGACAGGCACTGACTGGCAAAAAAAATGGCCAGGTTCGCTGGAAAACTACTGAAAACAGTATGAAACAAAACACAAAAGCCCGTTTCTGCCCTTCACGAGCACGAATTATCTCACCTGGGGTCTTGGTAAGAAGTCCTTGTGACTCTCCATTTGCAAGCCGTGGGTTAAACTGGTTTATAGAAGCAGAACTTTATTAGGGAGCAGAGATGAAAGGGAAACTCAGTAAGACCAACAACTTGGAAAATCAGACAACCCAAAATGTACAAGACCCTCACTTCTCAGAACGGACGAGCGAGGGCAAAATCACCAACCCTTAGTCATCCTCAGCAGTATCTTACACACTCACTAGTGTCTAGATGTGGATAAAACCAACTAATGAGCAGAAGAATCTGTTCTCTGAAGGGCAAGGGGTAGCATGGATACGGATTTGGGGATGCTACTGTCCACCCCTGGTGGTCAGTGTCCATGAGAAAGGGGAAGCGCCAAGTGAAATTGCTGCTCTGGGCTGCTGATCGTGATGGACGTGGTGTCTGCTACCACTTTTCCTTGTGAATCTGGTTTCCTGTTAGCCATTCCCATTAATCTGCTCTCTGGAGACCATATCTGCCCAAAGCTCTGACCAGACCTTGTGAGTCAGATCACAGCAAACACATGCAGAATCCCAGTTCATTTATAAGGGGAGAGCAGAACACAGACTCCCTCACACACAAAAAAACCCCACCAACCAAACAAAAAATCCCAAAAGAATCCCTGCTTTCTTCCTTAAAAATCCCCTAAAAAAACAGATTAGCTCTTACAAATCCTTTTGCCAGGATCCTTCACCTAAAACTGCAGCTATAGCTGTCTGCTTCACATGATTCCTTCATCCTGAAGCCCAGAATCCAGCCAGAATGCCCAGTATTTCTCAAACCAAATGAAAGAAACAATATTTTATTCAATTTTACAATTGGAAGTTCTTGAAAGAACTAAAAAAAAATATTTCAAAATAAGTATTTAAATGAAATTTCTCTGGGTCTGGCCACATGTAATCATCTTACTTATCCTGAAGCTTGCATGAAGGGAGTGCTAGTACCATTGTGGGCACCTGTGATTCTAGCATTTTCAAGGAGAGACTACTTGCCTTCCTTGGACCATCATGTTTTCTTCTCATTTCTGCCAAATTACTGTATAGGTGTTCTTCTTGTCAAAGTAGATTACTATTCAGTGGGTGTTACCTGCAGTTGTTAGCAAGTTTTTGGGGAAAGATTAATTAAAATAATCTAGTACTTGGACACAGTAGTGCAAGGATGTAAGAGCTGGCAAGACAAATCAAGTCACTGACATGAATATTCAAGCTATAAGCTTGAAGTTCCAGAATCACTCAGAGAAGGGATATGTGACATCACCAACACAAAGCAAGGGTCATAATCTCTGTCCTGGTATACACTGGATCCACCCTGTTGTGGGATAGCTGTGCTGTGGTTGTGGGACCAAATGTTCTGCTGGTGCAATATGGCTGCCTTTCAGAGAAGCCAAAGAAGCTGCATGAGTTTAAACTGTCACAGAATCTGACAATCACACAACTTCTAAGATTTAATATATTGAAACGTCATTTATCTTTGAATGTATGCTACAACAAGAAAATCCTACGCCTATTACCAAGAGATACTAACAGCCAGTTCAGAAATGCTTGCCCTATTTGTCTGCAGTGATCCAAGAGGCTCAAAGACATTACAGCATTCAAAATACAAAAGCAATAGAAAAAATGGAAGGCATAATTATTTCTGTACAGACTTGACATGATGCCAGCAGTCCTTTCCTATGGCGCTCAGTGGTCTCTACTTTGTTATGCTGCAAAGAGTGGGTGGTCTTGGGGGTCAATACAGGGCTCTAGGACTGAATATACTTGGAGATGAATTCCTGGTTTGGCATCAGGTCAAGCATTCATATGGGTCACATAATATAGTATTCAGGTAACTTCATCTTTTTGAAATGGTTAATCATAAGACAGAGGCTGTATCCTGTCGGGTTGGTACAGATCAGTAGATTAGGACCTCAGTACTGTAACTTTATAAGAAAACAAATAACATCATCTACATCTTTTCTCTAAGTGTAAGAGTTCTTGTTGGCCCAAAAAGGCTCTTCTGGTTTCTAATAGTTAATTGAGGTTATATTAAGGGTCATCTCTCCAGAACAGATTGTTCCCAGAGACTGTACTTGTTAACAGACTGAAAAGGGTAAATAGAAGCTTAGTTTGAGTTGTGGATTTTGGTTTGTTTTTTCCTTTTCCCCCAGAAAAAAAAACAAGCAAAAAAGCCCACATTGAATTTCTTTGTGAATCTCAAGAATAAATTATTACAGCACTTTAAGTGTTGAGAGCAGAACTTTTTGTATGCCACGCCAGCTGCACCACAGACAATGTTTTAAAAGAGTAGGTGCTATATTAAGTCCACATCACAGTGCTGTTTGTTGTGCTTTTGCCAGGTCCAATTAAGCAAAATTTATCAAGGCTGGCAACAATCAGCTTGTTTCACCTGCTCTTTGCAAGGCCTGATCCATATTTTCTGTAAGAAAGTTAATGATTTGCCTGACTTGGAATACTGATCACCCCTTCAGGTAAACAGCAAAAGATAAAGAAAGCTGAAGAGACCAGGTCGGTCTGTGCAGATTATTCTATACGAAAAGTATTACAGTTAATCTAATTTTTATTATTTTTTTTTTAGTTTTGGACAGGCAAAGCATGATTAATTAACAACCAACAAAAAAGGCCTGGCTATAACCAACATGCGTGACATAAAATTGGCAAAACACTGTTCTTTTCTGTTAGCTGGAATCTGAGATACTCTTCATCATCTTACCGAAAATCTTCAACAAAATCACCATAACATCAAGTTATGCAGCACATACCCAGTCTAAGAGGTATTTCACTGGTTTTCTACCAAGCCTTCCCATCTATCAGCTGGCTCTTGTCGATGGCTGTAAGAGAACGTTATAGGAGCCCACCAAAAATGGTGGTGCTAGAGTAGTAGAGAACAGATGGGTGCAGCAGTGTCAGGAGCAACCGCAGAAGAAACTACACTAAACAATTTTAGTATAACCCACTCTACAGAAAACATGGCATGGCAGAGTGTGGAGTAATGGAAAGACAAAAATGTTGTGACGAGCCCTTATCATAAAAACTGTGCTCCATTTTTCAAGCTCTCCCAAAAATACTGACTTTTTTACACTCTTTTTACCTATCTCCTTGCCTCTGGGTTATATTGGCTACCACTAATACGGCTCACTCCTTTAAATGCAAAACTGTAGGGCATTCTTCTGAGGACCTTGAGAGGCTGGTTTCTTCTGCCATTGCTTATGCAGTGGCCATCCAGGAACACTTCACTCACCACTCTGCCTTTGGGGAGAGCTCACTGATCATCTGACAGCAGATGGAAGTTTGTTGTCTCTTCCAAAAAACAGGTTTTGTGTTCTTGATCTGCTTGCTAGCCAGCTTGATTTCCAGCCTTAGTGCTGTTCCAAAATAGAGACCACAGATGATGTGACATAGCCAACTTCCCTGTAAATTAATGCTGACCAACGTGTGAGAAATTACCAAGCTTTGTTATCTACAAATCTAATTAAGTATTTTTGGGGAAAGAAGTTTGACAGCAGTGTTTTAGAATATGACAACTTTGTTTATCTCTCTAAAAGCAATCTCTGGAAGAAAACAAAGTCTGATGGAGAGAAATGTTGTACCTATTTGATCCTTTGAACTCCACTGAAGAAGTTATTTTTTGACTACTGTTCCACAGCTCACATCAGGACTAGACTAAAATTACTTGTTGAGCTACCTGAAAGAACACTCCAGAGAAGAAGGTATCACAAATGAAATAAATTTCATTAATTTGGTATTTTTTTCTTCTTGTTACTCAAAGTAACAGGTCATGACCATTTTTAATCCCAGGCTGTGACCTCTCTTCTGCACAATTTATGACAGGAAATAAAGAGTGTACTGTTTCCCATTAGTCCTCCTTTCCAGTTGGAGACTTAATTTTGGAATTTCTATTGAATAGGCATATTTAAAGTAATTAATGGCCAACAGCCCAAGAAAGGCCTGGGTCTGTTCTTCACTCCCAAGTAGATTTGACAGGGGAGAGCTATTGTCTGATTGTTCCTCAGTACTCTTGCTTGAGTGGAGTCACTGAAATCCTCACAATGAATCTTAATTCACACTCTGATGTGACCAAATTTTAGATGCTTGGAATTAGGGACTGCTTAACTAGACTGCTATGTATGACCCACATCCTTTGGATGCTATTTATAAAGACAAAATGGACTTGCCAGGGGCAAGATGGGACTTTCTGTCTCAGGAACATTTGTTTATTAATTTCCCAAGGGTTTTCTACTAGGTCATACTCATTTCCAGCAAAAGTGCTGCTATAGTTTCTTTATTTCCTCCTTGTCTTTAACTTAATACCCTTTCTGATCTGTGTAATGATTTTTTTTTTTTTTTACTCTAGTTGGGCCTCTGAGATTACTAGCAAAAAAACAGCCTTTTCCAACAGACACCTCTGTTTCCTATCTGCTGAACCTATTTAACCAGCATATAGTTTCTTCACAGTGGCAAATTGTAGTAATTGCATGATATTCCCTGGCAAATACTGAGTTAAGTGCAAAAATGTCATTTTATTAATAAAGCAAACAATAATGGCGACAAATTAGTGAGGATTGCTGTATCTCTGCAAAGTAAGCATTATTCTCACATCTTCTTCAACAGAGCTGCATATGAAACAAGAAAGCATCATTTTTTAAGCAGTACACTAGATATGAATTGGAAATCCTCTTACTTCTCCCCATCAGGCAGTGAACAGGCCGCTCAGGTGCTATTTTGAAATATATATCTAAGTTATTAGGCATGTTCACTGTGGCTATCAGTGTTCATTTGTTATAAACACAGATAATGCGTGCTTTGTTAGAGCATAAAATCTGTTTGAAGAACACACAGTAGCCATTACTTTCCTGGTCGCTCAAAACAGAGAGCAAGTGATTTGTGGTGTTAGTCTGTTCAGAAGTAGTTATAGTCTTCTGTGAGCAGAGGAAACAAATGGCAGTATGAACGACACATTCACTGTTATACACTCACCATATAATAAACTCCTCTACTCTGATTTTCCAGAACAGCTGGAGGATATCCTATCACTGTTACATTGCAGCAACTGAAAGAATAAAGTCCCAACATAGTATCATTTAAGTTCTTGGTCTTTCTGCTAAGCCCGGTCCATTCTGTGTACTTCTTTGTATTTCTGGTATTGCCAAACACAATATTGGATGACTCTATCTGCTTATTTTGAATTTCATGGCTAGTCTTTCTATCATATTCATCTATCATAACATAAAAATGGTTCGATTCAGTTACAAATGTCATGAATGGAAGATGGGATTCTCACAACCTACCAGTTACAGTTGTTCAGTTACTTCTGCTGAGTGATGTGTATTTATTGTAATCATGTGCCTGTTAAAAGCAAGGGACTCATTTTCTGTAAATCTGATTCAGTGCTACAAAAGTCCAATTTAAATATTAACTTCAATAAACCACTTAGGGATATGTTATGCTGTCTGCAGGAGCACTCTTGAGCACTCAGAATTCAGTGTTTAAGTAATACATTAGAAATGACCTCAGGTAAAGGGGTTACAGACTCTCAGGCATTGGAGAGAAAGGAAGTTGTATTTTGTATAATGGCAGTTACTTACCTAGATGTCTAGATTTATACAGGCAGAATATATTAGATATTATATGGCACCATATAATTTTTTTTTCTGGAGAATTTGTTGAGAATGCCAAAGACGAAATATCAAGAAGAACATTTCTATATGAATATTCTTTGGTGTCTGTCTGTTGTTTTCTTCTCTTAACGAAACTATAGTGATCACCTCGTTTAGCCTTTCACAGCAGATATTTAAACACTCAGTAAGATCAAAACAGTAGTCATCAAGGACATAGTGTGTTCCTCCTTGTCTTAATGTGCTGGACACACTGGGTAGTTTAAGATTACAGTTTCAGTGTTTCAATTTTGCCAACTCTAAAATGTGATCAGAAAGTGTTGAGGGTGGTACAAAAACTGAGATATATCTCAACTGAAATACTCCTCAAGGCGGATTCAAGTATTCTACATGGCAGGGATGCTCCTCATACCGTCAGAGGGACACAGCTCTGTCTACTGAGCACTTATATCTGACGTTGCAAGGCCATTCCCCAAAGCCTGAGGTTTTAAATGACTGACTTTGAGCTTTGTCTGCTGCTCATATTTATAGAAATGAAGTTGAGATGTACATGGTGTCAGGAAGATGTTGTTCATAACAATTGTTATTTACACAGCACTGGTTAGATATCAAGCGTTACACACTATCATTTTAGTCTTCTCTCTTTTATACTCTGCTCAAAAGCGTATTGTCCTGTGACACCACAGATAATTGCTAAGTGTTTTAATTTATATCCTAACAAGATAGGCTAGGGTAGAATAGTAGAAAAAAGAGGACATGTAATTAGTGTAGGTTAAGAGTATTTTAGTGTGCTTTTCAAACCTCTTAAGTTCCCAATGTAGTTGTAGCAGTTAATTTTACAATACCCAAATCTCTAATAAAAATATTTCATCTGCAATTTTACTGTCTGTTTGAAAAGACATTTTTGTGGGACTCTGAAGAAAAGCATTTATATTGTCAAATGGCACATTTAATGGCTAAAAGGCCTAAATATATATAATGCATTAACTTTTCATAAAAGGCCTTCTAAAATATTATTGAAATAATATTTTCCTTGCTGGTAAAAGTCAATAAATATTGAATGCTTTTTCTATATATGTTTTGGCTGCTCTATTTAAACAAAATTTTGAAAGCAAATTTGTAGTAAAGAGATCTTGAGTCTTAACAGCCATTTTGAATTTGAAAGCTTTTAAATACAACAGAGCTACCTGTTCTGCTTGTGTTTACAAGACAGGATACACTGCACAAGACATGGTGTAAAACTGAGGCCTTAAGTAGCCAAGCCAACAGTGAATCAGATTAAAAATTGTCATTCTGCAGAATCACTTATTTACTGCCTTTTTGACCTTGACTTTTTTGGTCCTTTCTGTTTTCATCTCCTTTCTTCCTATTGGAATATTTTTTCTTTACTTATTTAACACCTTCTTTTCCCTTCCTCACCCAAAATGTGTACCGAAATTGGTTTATTTGGCCTTTTCAAAAAAACAAAGTTCCTGATTCTTCCACTCTTTCTCACTTTACAAAGAACCTTGTTCTATATTCCAGAATGAGACACTTTAATCTTTGAACACGTCTTTGAGGGCAGCTGGGGACAACAGAATTAGCAAAAAAAAAAAAAACCCAAACAAAAAGAAATCTAAGGTTTAATTGCACATTTTAATCTTCTATGTAATCGTGTCCTAAATTGGTTTTGGGTGTTTTGTATGTCTTCCCACAATACCAGGATGGGTTTTTTTTTTGCATCTTTGCCTTTTATTGCAAAACTGTCTGTTTGAAGCACTTTAAAAAATAAACACGTTGGTGCTCTATGCACTTCAGATGTCAGAACTTGTAGCAGGAAGTAAAGTAGTGTCAAAAATTTGATGAGCTTAGTGCACGAAGGCCATAGAAGGATGCAAAAATTCACCCTTTTTAGGCTTATCGCTGCAGTGAACTTAAAAAATAAGCTGGAGAGTCTTGATAATGACTGTAGCCTCAGCTAAATAAAATCCAGGTCTGAAATGCAAAGAGTTCACTAGCCAAAGGTATGATTATTACTGAGTTAATGACTAAGTATGATTGCACAGAAACATACTCTCCCCCTCGTTTCTTCAGTGAAAATTGGCTATTAGAAATTTTTCACCTTTTCAGTGATTGACACTTCTGCAAAGTTTAATCTGCTTAATGGTCAGTCCCTATTCTTCCCGAACCTTGTAATGAATTCAGTCCTAAAGGTTCTCCAATTGAAATGGGGACCTACACTTTGCAAAGCGCCACCTGCATCCCGAAGGGCTTACAACCTAAACAGAAGACAAAAGGACAAATGAAAGAGACTGTTCCATCCTCCTTCAACAGAAAGCTGTGACCCAAGTTACAGCTTCCGGACCACGCGGACAGCGACAGCGGTGAGTGCTGCAGCTTTAAACTTCGGCTAGAAGGGGCTTCCCGGAGACGCAGAGGCCGAGGGAAGGCGGAGAGGCCCGAAAGGACTCGGGAATCGCGAGAGGGAGCGAGAGGCTGACGTGTCTGGGGGAGGGCCGCGCGAGCCGCGGCAAATTTAAAAGCGGCTGTAGCCGCAGCAGGGTTTGAGTGTGTGCCAGGCTCGCGAGAGCAAGGGCGGGTGCACTAGTGCGCAGGGCGGGTGGGAGCAGCCATCAGTTTTCGGTCCCCTCCTGGCTCTAGACAAGACCATGGCCCCAACACGTGCAAAATGCCCAACAAGGAAGAATGCGGAAACTCAGAACTCCCACAGAAAGATGTGTCTGTGCAGGTCTCTGGCTGCAGGGAATGCCTCAGCCTGGCACGTGTTCCCAATGGAGCCCGAGACACTGCCTGTGTGCGGTGTGATCAAATAAACTACCTGCTCAGGCAGGGGGTTGAATTGAAGGAGG
>JAOTQQ010000001.1:68686280-68810174 GCA_026546715.1 Gallinago undulata | reverse complement strand
AATATTTCTTTCCTGAAAGGGTTGTCAGGCATTGGAATGGGCTGCCCAGGGAGGTGGTTGAGGCACCATCCCTGGAGACATTCAAGAGATGAGTTGACATGGGTCTCGAGGATATGGATTAGTATTGGGTGGTGTTTTGTGTGGTGTGAATGTGATGGTGTGTGTTTTTTTTTTTATTGGTTGGAGTAGATGATCTTAAAAGGTCCTAGGTGATTCTGTGATTCTGTGATTCTGTGGGTCAGGGCCTCAAGTCTCTGGTGAAATAGTTATTAAATCACATCTCGTACATCTCAGGTCAAGAAGTCTTAATCATAGTATTTCCTTGTTGAAGATTTATAGTAAGTAATGAAAAAATAGTTGTGGTTTTTTTTTTAAAGAAAATTGGGTGTAATAGACAAAGAAATCTAAGACTGCCAACAACTATATTCTAGCGGGAAACAGCAATATATGCTGAGGGCAAATCCACTCTGGTTCCTTGCTTGAATATGAGACAACACCTGGAGAGAAAGGCCCCTGGGCACAGGGAGAAATCCAGGGAACAAGAACGAGGGCATCCTCTCCAGAACAGGGCTCGGACAAACCCATCTGAATTGTTGATTTGCCACTCGGCTTTCCTGAAGGATATATAAACCCGTTGTAGACACCATTGTTCTGCCCCTAAGATGAGGAAAGTAATTGCTAAGAAAACTCAATATTGAGCCAAAACAGTTTCTGCCGCTAGGCAGACTAACTGCTTGGCAGGAGTCAAAACCTAAGGTAGTAGCAGCACAGAGAACTCTTGAGGACCGAAAAGAAAAAAAATATACGAATACATCTGCTTTGATTTGCTAATGATGGCTCTCAGCCAGAGGACTGGTATTTGAATGCCTGGTAGTCACTGCAAAGTGACAGTAGTTATAAAGCAAATCACAAAGACACAGCTATTTGGAGTGACAATAATTACATAACTGGAAATTATTTACTTTTATGCATTTAAAGTGAAACAACTTAAATAGTCCTCAGATTTGACGCTATCATCAGGAACACAGCTAAGAGCAATACAAGACAAACTGTAAAAAAAACAACAAAACATAGGAAAAAACAGAGAAGAGAGAGATCAGACTTAAACAAAAATCTCATATTTATACTTGCTAAACTCTCCCCAAGTATCTGCTCAGGATGACAGTATTTGTGAGATGCTCTGCAGTTTTATACAGCATGATTAGTTTTATACAGCATGATTAGTTTTATACATCATGATTGTGTTGATTAAATTAGAATCTTTTAAATGTTTTTCAAAACATACGTAGTGTCCATAATAATGCTTTGTGCAGCATTAAATACAGCATCAGTATGTTTCAGCTAACCTAAATCTTCATAAAAAGGATGAAACAATTTTTTGTACTGAACAAATTGCTCATTCAAAATACTCCCCTCTGCCTTTTGCCCTTCTACCCTGAGGTTCCAAATTTGTGATCTCATTATGTATTATATAGGAGGTGTGGTACGGAAAAAAAGGAAAACTGTTGGTTATTGGGACAGGATTTATCTCTATCACATGGAACAAACTGATTATTAACACATTTAAAATAGTTGCTCATGTTTAGGGATGACAGAAAGGTACTGATTTCTAACCTAATATCAATACATGACTTTTTTACAAACCATGTAAACACCAAACTTATGAAGCAGAACACACTAAAAAGAAAACAAGTAATTCAGGAAATATGCGCAAATCCAGATGTATTGTGATGTCCGTGAAGTCCATTTTAAAGAACAAACTTGTCTGCTCAATGTATATTAATTCAATGATGCAAAAATAATGGGAGACTAGTTTTATATGTCTTTTAAAAAATTTCAGTACATTCTGTGCCAAATTTGGAAGTCAATGGGATTTTATATGACTACTTGAGAGTGGACTATGTTCACCATCAATCAAATTCAAGGATTTATAGGATGCAGTATTATGCAGAGAAGTCCCATAGACATCTAAGTTCCCCACCACACAAATACAGCATTCATGGGGACACCATGTGATTTAAAATCAAGATTTAAATCATTCTCCATCAGTACCTTTCAGAAGAGATCGAATTGATAGATATTACCATAACCTTGGCAGTCAGCTATTCTGAAAAGGAATGATTTGTGTCATAGCTGAAATTTATGGTGTCTTTTTTTTTTTTATTATTTCATTGGCTGCCATAGTGCTGAAGTTAATCCCACCTTTGAAAAGCTTTAGGTCTCCAAATTTGAATGCAGGTATCCCAAATGAATAAACATAATGAGATGAAACACCATATGTACCAAGTGCTAGCAAAATTTTATGATCCATTTTTGGTAATTACTGTGGCTTAATACCTAGGTAAATTGCTACAGAAAATATTGCCCTTTCGGTAAAAAACAGAAAAGCAAGGAGCTTTTTTTCCCTGATAGATAAGCTTCCATTTTCTAATATGATACTATAGACTTATGGTCAACTGTTTAAATCTGTACATTAAACATAAGACTAAATTTGAGGTTCTCTCATGCCAATGAGGTCACTGTAATTAATCAGATCTGCTGTTTGTTAAACAGATGCATATTTGTCCTCTCACCCTTGCAACTCAACTGAAGCTTGACAACACCTACTGCTGTTTAAACTTTGACATCTAAAAATTTGATTAGAAACTTTTGGTGGATATAAACCGTATTTCCTTACTTTTTACCATTTTTAATATACGAAGACAAGCCTACATGAACTGCAATAAATAATGAGTCTGCTGAGCAGCAATGCCAGAAGAAGTAGAATGGTTTTGGAGGCAGAATTTGTGGTTACTTGGATCGTGAGAGCATGCAGCATTTTAAAATAAGCCTGAGAGTCTTACAAAAGACAAACAAAATACTGTCTTTTAAAAAATCCTAAACTATATAGCCAAGGGAATAGCATGTTTTACTGCACATATAGATTATGCAGGTAACTATTGCCAAGCACTTTTTAACAAATTTGAGGCAAACTACTTAGTAAAGCAGCCACCTTCGAGAAAGAATCATACAACCTAATTTTAGGCATCAATTTCCCTGGTGCTTTACTGCTCTACCAAATACTTGTACCCAGAACAATTCTGTACAGAATGGTACAGCAGAACTGTTCAGGATACATATAATATGTCTGCCCACACATCTGTATTTGCAAATTAGCTTGCCAGCACTCTTCAATCCCAAATCAGTCCCATAACATTTGCTTCAACAGTTCCTGATATAGTGCTGTCTTGTCGCTCTCTATCCAAAGACAATTTTCATAAAAAAAATATATATAGCATTGTCATCAGTGAAGTATTACCAGAAGCCCTACAGACAGTAGCCATGAGGCAAAATACATAATGTTCCATATCCTATCTTATCCATCAGCTGACATTAATTTTCTTTGTATCTCAGAAAGTTATCACTGTAAATTTAGTTCCAGGAAAATATTTGTCATTCTTATACTACCTCTGTTAAAATTGTAAAGCATTTCTGTATAAATTTGCTGAGGTAACAAGGAAAAATAGAATTGCTTTTCATTCCTTAATGTTATATTGATTTTGTCTACAAGAGTGCAATCGGATACATCTCCTTCTCCTTCCTATCTATGTTAAAGATTCAAAAATATGAAAAAATAGCTTGAAATAGGAAATATTAAAATGTGTGTTGCCCTTCACATGCTGTTGAACACCTGTTAAACTTTCTGACATACACTTGCCTGGTAACAGCCATTTTTGAGATAGCTTTAGGAATCTGTTCACAGGCTTGGACTCTGTGGAGGAGTTTTCTGATCCATCAGATCATAGCACGCAGTCCCTGGTAAGGATGGCAGCACTTATTCAAAGAAATCAATTCCATAAAGTAAGTTGCTTCACCTGGAGAGCCGGAGGCAGTAGAATTGGTGAAGAGCTATTGGGACCTGGAAGACTTTAACGGGAGTCTGTGGGTAACAGCAAAGTAGCTATTGGATGGTGAACTGTTTGGAGTTTGTTGATGAATGTTTGTCCAAGTGAAAGTGATGTCTGAAGGCATTCTGGGCTAGGTGTGTTACTCCTGCTTGGGGAAGTCAGCCAGCACTGCATTCTTCTACCGTCTGTTGTAGAAGTCCTGTGCACTTCTGTCTGGTGATATAAGGGAACAGACAGACCATTCCTGATGGAAAACTGAGTGAATAATACCATTAATTATAAATTTTAGCATAATATGCCATTAATTAGAGGAGTGAAAGAGAGAATACAGTACAGCAATTGCATCTAGTGCAGTATTATGTGGTGAGGGTTGATGGTATGAGAGAATCAATGCATACAACAATCCAGCCATATTTCCTTGAAAAACAGAGAGATTGTCATATTAAATAAATATGAGATTCCATAAAGAAATTAGAGAAGATAATAAATTTACTAGGATACAATCTGACTGAGTCAGAAAGACACAGGGAAGCGAAGTAGAATACTGCTAAGATGTCTGGGTTTGACATTAATGTGATTTACATCAGGAAAAAATTAAGATAACTTCAGAAGAAATGCTCCTTCTGATCATATGAATTATGATCATCTAGGCAGGGATATAGGGGAAACAGAGTACGTTTCTAAACAAGTGAATTCTTGATGGTTAATCACAACAAACAAGACTTCAAACGGATAAATATATCACAACCTTACAACACATCTGGGGATCTCTCAACAAAGACTGGAGTAAAGGCAAGTTTTTCAAGAAAACCAAATATAAGTGAGCAACTGCTGGGCCATAAATATAATTTGAACTCAAAAGGGATAACTCATATAACTAATTTTGGTTTTTATTAACTTTATTTTGGATTTCCTCAAAGTGAAACTGCATTTTGACCTATTGTTGGTAAGCAAATATCTGCAAACTAAACCTACTGTGATGCACAACACAGATGCAGTAAAAGAACCTGGGCAGACCAAAATGACTAAGACTAGGTCTCTGCTTCAATGTTCTGCTCAGTGATGTCACCTACCTTATGAATAGTGGAGACTCATTCACCGACAGCAGCATAGGATAAAATACTCTGGATAAGAACCCTTGGGAATGGACAAATTGAAAAGTTGATGAAAGACATTAATAAATTTTAGATGACCTTTGGTAACCTTAAGAACAGGAAATCAATTATTCTTATTATTTGATACGTGACTGTCCATGATAAGGGAGTATACAACATTTTGAAGGCTGTAGTTCATAAGGTTTGGTGACTGGCTGAAATTCAATAACAAAGGATTGGCTTCTGGGGTATCATCTGTTGGAATGATTAAATTTCTTCCTTCCCAGTGATGATCCCAAAACAAGCATGGGAACCAACATTTCAGCCTTTTGTTTAAAATTGTGATTTAATTATTCAAGTCCTGTTAAACAGAAAAACTGCCTCCCAGATATCTACAAGCAAAAAAAATCAAGATGACGTTCAGGAGATTTCTACAGATTTCTCCACAAAGCCCTGCACTTTCTGGCTCACAAGGCCAAAGTAAGTCAAATTGCAATATTCTAGCCCCAAGGGAGAATGAGAATTAATTATGTCAGTTAGTCAACTTCTTACAAGCACTTGTTTAGTATTTTAAGGGAAGGTGGCTTTCTGCTTGTACAAACAACAAGAGCACAAGCAATCCTTAATCACAAAAGAGCAGATGAAATGAAGGTCACATATTTTCAGTTTGTGAAAATAATCTACAATTAGAATAATTGCTTTTAATATATTCTTGCTTTAAACTTCTGAACCTTGATTACTACTGGCCTTTCCCCAAAGAAAAGTGAGGGCTTTTCAGTGGTACATCTTATATAGCATCCAATTACGACAGGTTCTGTTAGCACTCACTATTCCCTGCTCGCTTTCTCAGCAGAGAAACAGCAGCAGAAAGAGACGGTGAGATTAGGGTTCATGCATTTTCTTCCCCTTTTAGGTGATGACAAAGCAGGAGTGGTACTCCACGGTGAACATGTCCAGCTTACTGATGAGTTAAGAGCGAGTTTCGCAGCAATGCAGAGAGTAGGGTCCGGTGAATGACTGTACCCTGGGTTTCTTTATCATAGTTTTTGCCCAGAGGGTGCTATGCTGTAGAAAGTGTGCAATTTAATCTCTATTTCCTTCCATCCATACCCTTAAATGGACCCAGGAAACTACAGGCCGGTCGGCCTCACCCTCATTCCCGGAAAGGTGATGGAACAGCTCATTCTGGAGGTCATCTCTAAGCACGTGGACGAAAACAAGGTTATCAGGAGTGGTCAGCATGGATTTACCAAGGGGAAATCACGCTTGACCAATCTGATAGCCTTCTATGATGACATTTGGCTGGGTGGATGAGGGGAGAGCAGTAAATGTTGTCTTACCTTGTCTTTAGCAAGGCTTTTGGCATTGTCTCCCATAACATCCCCTTAGGTAAGCTTAGGAAGTGTGTGTTAGACAGTGAGGTGGAAAGCAGCTCTGTGGAGAAGGACCTGGGAGTCCTGGGGAACAAGTTGAGGCAGCAATGTGCCCTTGTGTCCTTGTGGCCAAGAAGGCCAATGATATCTTGGGGTGCATTAAAAAGAGAGTGGCCAGAAGATCAAAGGGAGGTTATTCTCTCCCTCTACTCTGTCCTAGTGAGGCCACATATGGAGTACTGTGTCCAGTTTTGGGCTCCCCAGTTCAAGAAAGACAAGGAACTACTAGAGAGTCCAGCAGAGGGCTATGAAGAGGATCAAGGGAATGGAGCACCCTCTTATAAGGAAAGGCTGAGAGACCTAGGTCTGTTGAGCCTGGAGAAGAGACGACTGAGAAGGCAATCTCATCAGTGCTCATAAATATCTAAAGGGCAGGTGTCAAGAGGATGGAGCCAGGGTCTTTTCAGTGGTACCCAGCCACAGGACAAGGGGCAAGAGGCACAAACTGGAACACAGGAAGTTCCACCTGAACATAAAGAAAAACTTCTTTACTTTGAGGACTGGAACAGGCTGCCCAGAGAGGTTCTGGAGTCCCCTTCTCTGGAGACATTCAAAACCCGCCTGCATGTGTTCCTGTCCAACCTTCTCTGACAGGGGGGTTGGACTAGATGATCTCCAGAAGTCCCATCCAACCCCTATCATTCTGTGATTCTATGATTCTGTGATATTTGGAAGTAATAGGGAGTATTGTGGTGATTAATTCCTTTTACTTAGCTCATCTGTTTAAAAGAGAAAAGTTATTGGTCCTCTGGTCTGGTACATGACCTAACAATCTATGATGTTTATGTCAGGTCTTAACACAAGGTAGATTAGGTGTTTCAGTCTTAACATGATTTTGATTTTAATCTCTAGAGGAAATACAGATTTTCCTGGTTTGGCCAGAGCAGCAGTCAGGACAGCAGAAGATTCCTCTTTGGGATAGGCCACAATCCTGTGTGCTCCAATACAGATCCCAGTGGAAACCTGCAGCAGCTTCTAGGGATTCTTGTGATAAGACACCGTGGCAAGAGTGAGGGTTTACACTGCAGAGTTTGCCTTCAGGGAATCTAAATTTTCAAGGAACCTCATTAGAATTTCTACATCTTTTGTAATAAGTCTTTTTGAAGAAAGAGCAGGATATGCAGCAAAAGCAGGGCCCTTCAGCTTAAATGAGAACAGAATCGATTTCCTGGAACATAGTCCATCTTGTTGAGTCTGGGAACAAACATCCAGTAACTGAAAAGCTTAGAGTGTATGTCACTGAAAATCTAACGGTTTAACTGCCTTTCTTTTGCATCCAGAATGTTTCAATTAACTGATGATGGAAATTAGGATTTGCAGTGGCCTTTCAATTACTTTTGCAAAGACATAAGACGAACAGTTATGTAGAATGAATTGGGGCTGATAGTCTGCTGATGAAGTCAGGACTACTAAATTGGACCGTTCTGGTTTGCATTCTACACAGCAACAGCACTCTCTTTAATCTATTTTAGAAATAGCCCACCTCAAAATAAAGTTTGGCTTTTTTTTATATCCCAAATTTATCCCAGGGAATGAAACAAGGTAATAAATGAAACAGAACTCTTATGCAAAACAAAGTAATGAACACACCAGACAACCAAGCTGAAAATAACTATGACTGTGCAGTTAAGGAGTGTCTCAGAAAACATGAATACTTAAAAGTAAATATCTTAGCGCTTCACTTTCAATATATTTTCTTTAAACAGGAAATTTAAATTTAATTTTCAAAGAGAAAACTGGCAAAAGCAAGAATTCTGAAATCTGAAACAGCATCAATATTTCTTTCACACACAAGAGTGGATTATTTAGCTACACAGTACAAATGCCTGTCACTTCAGTAAACAAAGCAAAAGTTATAGCAAATTGACATACGGAGAGCTAAATTGACATCCATAGGCTAGGAAGTTATAGTTTGACATTGAATTTCAGAGCTATATGCAAACAGTAGAATAAATTCAGAGTTGAGTTACCTGCAAAAACCAGAATATAAATCTGTTGGTTACAGAATCCTTTTGTCTCCAGTGCTTTTCCAAGTCCCGTTTTTAAACTTCTTGTCCCTAGTCATCCCTCTTTTATCCTTCACAACCTTTTTTACCCTGCTGCATTGTAATACAGTTAATTCCCACTTCTCTGGGCTGTGTGGCTTCCTATCGTAGGAGCAGTAAAGACAAAGGAGAGATTATCTGTGTACTTTTAGTGGCATGTAGATGTAATTGCAAGGGAGATTCTTCACAAACCTGCTCAGTAACGGTGGGCTGCCTGGAAACCCCCTGTTCAGTACTTGGAAGATTGTACCTTCAGTACTGTCCCCAGTTAAGGGCTCCTCAGTACAAGAAAGACACTGACACACCGAGGCAAATCCAGCAAAGGAGCGTGGGGTTGTTTAGTGGGACAGGATGTACGAGGAGAGGCTGAGAGCTGTTCAGTCCCAAAGAGAGAAGGCAAAGGGGAGATAAATAATCATCGTCTACAAACATCTCATGGGAGGATGTACTGAAGAAGGGTAAGAGAAAATGGGGATGAGTTGGAACATGAGAAATTCTGACTTGACATAGAAAACATGTTTTTATCATGAGGTTGGTCCAACACTGGAACAGGGGCCCAGAGGAGCTGTGACCCTATTATTAATTTAAGGCTGTGCTCTTTCTCAAGTACCCCTCAGGGAGTCCAGTTAAACCAGTCTAACAACAGCAGGCTGCCTTTGGCCACCATCTCTCCCAAGAGTCAGATGTTTCCTCCTCCATCATGTGACAGCACATGTCCAGTCCACACAGTGTGTAATGTGCCTTATGGAGAAATGCGTATCGTGGGGAGCAGCAGGCAGTAACCACAGGCATTTGTTGCCCTGCAGCCTGGTTTCCAGGAGTATTTGCACAGAGATGAGGAAGGACAGCGATGGTCTGTCTGAACAGCACTTGAAGTACCCTATGCCTGCCCCTAACCTTTCTCAAGAGCAGCGTGAGCGCGGGTAAGAACTGTAGACTCCTTGGTCTCACCGTGCATTTGACAAATCTGATCCCACTTGGAATGAGGATGGAAGCTCAGTTTGCAGCTCATGTCTGTGCTGCCAGGGCTCTGCTGTTAACTCCACCTTGTCTCTCTGGGTGAACTTCATTCTGTCTCCGGGGGCTTACTGCTTCTCCCACCTAAGACTGAATTACCACTTGCTATGATTTAATTCCCCTCAGGGCTGGAAACTGATTTTTCTTATGCTGTTTGTCCTTGCTCAAGAAGCCAAATTGTATTTTACTTAGTAATTTTTGAGAGGCCTGTGTATGTAATTGCAAGTATTTCTATATTACTACATTAATTGATTAGGATGTGGCTTCCCGCAAGATGGATGCATGGTACAAGATGCATGGTACTGGTAAAAGTACAGTTTCTTCTTGGGTATGTATGAGAATATGCAATACTATTATAAGTAGGATAAAAAAAATCTGTAATAAATATTTATATTCTTTCTTCTGTCTAGATTTCTAAACAAGCATTGTCATAGCTACAAAAATCATTCATGCACAAAACTTTGCTCAGTCTGGAAACTTTTTGGAACAGATACTCCTAGTGATGTTGACATGATCCAGGCAGTTACATACTCTTTTAATATGAATAGCAATTAAAAGTTAAATCATATATTATTTCTGAAGTGATCTTTATTTGCATAAGTTATATCTTTTTTACAAAAAACCTTAGATTAAATATGGGAACATTTTAATGCAGGACAGATTTATATCATGAGGTATAGTAAGTTTATATATATTAACTCTAGTTTTAGAGGTATTTACAGTAATGTGTGATCAAAAATGTTTTAAGTCCAATGTTTTAAGTGATCAGACAGTATTTTCAAAAGCTGTTATTCTGAAAAACATAGTGTTTACTGTTTTTTTAAAAAGTATGCAGACATCAACAAATGCTGCTTATAAAGCTTCGATGTTCTGTAATTGTATTAGATACAGTAGCTAAATCAGTATTTCTAACTCTGTATTTGTAAATCTATTTGGCAACCAGGGGAGAAGTTTAGCTGTCAACCAGCTATTATCGTATCATTAAATTTTCTTTCAAAGTAAAAGTTTGATTATGCTGAAACGTACATAGTCAGCTTCATTTTGCGTAGGTGCATTTATTTAAAAAAATATTTCCAAAATTCCTCAAATATGCCTTTCACTGCAACCTCATTTCTTGTGAGGAGTATTTGAAACCTGCATAGGATGAAGCTTCAATGATACAACATTAAACACTGAATAAGTGACTTCACATCCTGTATTTGAAAGAAATCTTAGCCTTCTTATAATTTTTAGGTCTCTTAATTGTATTGGCTCTATTTCATCTCAAAGTGTGTACATATATATATATCTATATAAACACAGGGGGTGTGATATATATCTATATGTGCACTATATGTTTTATATAAAGCCTTTTTTTTCCTCCCCTAAAAGATGTTTTCTAATGCCAGGTGGGTCCTGTCCTACATAGGGCATTTCACCCCCACAGGGCATTTGCAGTGACCCCCAAGGTAGCAGCATCAATGCCAGTGCAGGTACACCGTGCATCACAGCTGGGGATTCCATCGGAGGGACAACACGAATTCTAAAATCAGTCTGGCTGCAGTAGCTCCGTACTGCACTTAATCTCATTAGCCCAGGTCTTAGCTCTTCTCACAGAGAAATAATGAATCTATTTCAAGAGTGAGGCTGGTTGGTGTTTTGACATCCCAGTACCAAGATCTATTGTGCAAAGATTCTACGTGGATTTAACGCCAAAAGGATGGGAGATTTTTTACTTGGTAGAAGCTGCTATCCAAAATCCAGAGAGCAATCAGTATTTGTCACACTGTTAGTAAAATTCCGAGACTGGATTTTCACCTGGTGTGAAATGGAGCAGCTAAACTTTGATGAAAATATCCAAAATTGAGCTAAGTGTAAAATGGCATTTTTTAATGGAGCAAAGGATATGTTTATCTAATATCTAGTGCAGCATGGTGGTGTTTTAGAGCACAACATTTAGTTAACAAGTCTTTTGACATTAGAACATTAGAACTTTAACATTAAAGCAAACCATTGCCCGTATATTTTTTTTTTCAATACTGTAACTGTCTTCGGTTGTTCACTCTAAGTAATGGCTACATGCTGAATGTGAAATATCACTCCTTATTTTTATTCAAAAGCAGGCAGATAATAGGTTTCATTGAATTATTTTTGTGCATTGTTTCTATTTAAGCACAATACCATCTAGAGGACACCATATTTATCATAGATTCACAGAATCATAGGTTGGATAAGACCTCAAAAATCATCTGGACCCAACCTTTCTTGGCAAAAGCACGGTCTGGACAAGACAGCCCAGCACCCTGTCCAGCTGAATCTTAAAAGAGTCTATTGTTGGGGAATCCAGCACTTCCCTGGGGAGATTATTCCAATGGCTGATGTTCGCATTGCGAAAAATTTTCCTCTTGTGTCCAATTGGAATAACCCCAGGAGTAATCTGTACCTATTACCCCATGTGTTTTCCATGTGACTCCTTGTAAAACAGGAGCGTCCGTCTTCTCTGTAGCCACCCTTTAAATACTGGAAAGTGATGATAAAGTGTCCTCTAAGCCTTCTTTTCCCGAGGCTGAACAAACCCAGTTCTCTCACCCTTTCCTCATATGGCAGTCCTTTGATCATCTTTGTGGTCCTGCTCTGTACCCTCTCCAGCGTCCCTGCATTGTTTCTGTATAGCACGGATGAAAACTGAGCTCGGTATTCTAGGTGTCACCTGACAAGTGCTGAGTGGGATAATAACTTATTTATCTCTGCTGGTGATGCCCTTGTTGATGCAACCCAGCATCCTGGTGGCTTGCTTTGCAGCAGCAGCAGCGCACTGCTCACCCATACTGAGATTGTTGTCCACCAGGATGCCCAGGCTCCTTTCCACAGAGCTTCTCCCCACCCAGGTAGATCTCAGCCTGCGCCGCCCTCCTGGAGGGCAGGTACAAGACCTTATACTTCTCCTTGTTGAACTTCATAAGGTTCTTGTTAGCCCACTCTTCCAGCCTATCCAGGTCTTACTGCAGGGTGGCTCTCCCTTCCAAAGTGTCTACTTCCTCACTCAGATTGGTATCATCAGCAAACTTTGTCAAGGTACACTTGATCCCATCATCCTGATGACTTTGGAAGATATTAAGCGGTGTTGGACTCAGTATTGATTCCTGGAGGACCCCATTTGTGACAGGTTGCCAGTTTAAAAAGGAGATATTTATCACCATCCCCTGGGTGCAGCAAGTTCCCCCCCACTGCACAGACCACTTGTCTAGACCAGGTTCTCTAGGAGGAGGCTCTGGGACACCGTGTTGAAAGCCTTGGAGAAATCCAGGTAGTCAATGTCTACTGCTCACCCCACATGAACCAAGCAGGTTACTTTGCAGCAGAAGGCGATCAGGTTTGTCAAGCCCTTGGTGAATCTGTGCTGGCTTTTCCCAATCACATGCCTCATTAGACTTGTGATAGCCCCCAGGAGGATTCATTCCACAACTTTCCCAGGAACTGAACTAAGAATGATGGGCCTACTTACTCTGAACATTCTGAAATGTTCTTGTCCTTTAAAGTTTTTCTCTTTCAGGATTTCAGCCCTTATTTTGACAGTCTGATAGAAGTATTTCTGTCCTACTTTTATTGTATTCTCTGCCTTTTTTTCAGAAATGGGTTAGGCTCTACTGTACTCTAAGAACAAGTACTCTTCCCTCTCCTCCCCGTACTTAGTTTTTTTCTGTATTCTTCCCTTTTTTTTTTTTTTTTTTTTGTGTAGGTGCTTGCATTCACTGGGCTTCTTGCCAAGCCCCCTTTCCTTTCTATGTGCCAGCAGAAAACAGGATCTTCATCGTTTCCTCCCAAGATGCTGAAGGAGAGCTTCCACAGTTTAGTCCAAAGCTCTGCATCCAAAGTTTGTTTTAAAGAGAGGAAGTAGTGGTTGCCCAAATCTCTGTATAATGGATGAACCACTAAACTGAGCAAGCACCACAGATCACATAGGAGGGAGAAAGGTGTTAAGACCAACTTCCCAAGGGAAAAGTGGAATCTCCTATTTCATGCCAGCTTCTCTGCCATCAAAAACAAGGAGTCCAGCTGAAGTGTCATGTGTGAAGTCTTTATTATCCTGTTGACCAGTCTGAGCAAACAGACTGTCCAGCACTTAGCTTGTGCACCTGAGAAACCACCTTCGAGGTCCTTAGTTCTCATATCACACCAACCTGGAAGTCAACTTTTGGCCTTCCTAGTCTGAAGTCATGAAGCTAATTAAAGCTTTTATTAGAATTTTCTTCAGGTATCCAAAGGCAGAAAGGAAAAAAGGACAGGCTGAGCTCGCCTGTAAAATCATAAATTGGCAGTCAGGGTTGCACAGCTGAGAAACGAGAGCAGTGGCAAAAAGAATAAAAACAAACAAATGCTGAGAAATAGATTTTGGCTTTTGCATTGTTTTCCTGCCTCGGGAGGAGACAGAAAATGTACCCAAGAAAGCATTTCTGCCATTGTTGATATGCGACTACAGATCTGTATGGAATAATTGAAAATGCATAAATTCCTCACTAATTATGTCTTAAATGAACGTTTAATATAATTTCAGATTTCACTTCATCATACTAATGAGCTACAAAACAACAGCCCTTTGACCCAAAGCTTACAGCCCCTGGCAATTTCCTTTCTACTTAGCACATCATGACGTATTCAGATAACATTTTTATGGTATGACGTAGTTAATAATTTGGTCTTCTAGAAGAAAATGAAATAGAGGATATTCTTCTAGGGAGTTAAAATTATCAGGATTATGCTGCCTATGAGGGGTTTAAGGAAACAGGAACAGAAGCATCAAAGTGACTTTTGAATGCAGAACTTTATGATAAATATATTCTGTTTTTTTTGTTTCCACTCCAACCTTTTGCTTATAAAAATATTGTGCCAATATCAAAAGAAGATAGACATTTGAATTACCTTCTTAGTTACAGGGCTAAATTTGGAAATGCTTTGACCTTTTCTGGTATGGTTCTACGTTATCACAGTGTTCAAAGAAATTCTTCTAATAGTTCTAAGTATCTTTAGGAAATTCTTAAAATTGATCTTGTTTTTTTAAAAAAAGTGCTGAAAATAACCTCAAAGCCTAAAATAAAGATGCTAGTGGCAGGCAAAAATCCAAGTTTTTTTTTTTCTTTATTCTGCATCTAATTTCTTCCCTCCCCCCTGTTATCTGAAGACACAACTAACCCCTGGTCTTGCAGAATCTCAGCAGCTCAGAGTCTTTCATGTATTTACTTTCCCAATACAGAATGGTCAATTACTTCATAATTAAAAAGAATTATACTTTTCTGAATCCAGAAAAGATGTGTGGATTTTTGTGTTTAAAGAATTTTTGTTATACCTTCATAGGATTAAAATACAGAAGAAGAGATCAGAATGTAGTTCTTCAGCTACCTTCCAGATAACCTATGAATTATTTTAATTTTGCTCTTTTTATGCCCACAAGTCATACGTTCTGTGGATTATGTTAACAAATTTCCTAGAGGTGTAGTGGCATGTGCTTCCTCTGAGTGCCAGTCCATAACATAGCTGTAAGGGCACTCCACTAGAAGAATGAGACACAGAGTTAAACCTCCGTAAATTAAGAAGACATGAAACACTCCTGCAAAGAGCAAGCTTGCTATAGCTCACAACCTAAATACCCATGGTCTGCATAGGTGCTTCACTTGTATATTTGACTAGAGAATAAATACAGGCTTATCATTTAATTAACTGAAGCTTCTAGACTTTAAAGTCCATTTCTGGATCTATGATATCAATTTAAAGAAAATTAATTGTTTCATAATCAATGTTTCATATACTAAGGCAAGAAAAATGGAGCAGGATAATGAGAATTAATTTATAAGACATGCTTTTACCACGAAAGGTTGGACCAGATATCCTTGAGGTCCTTTCCAGCCTGGTGTTCTATGATTCTATGATTCTATGAAGACAGATTGTAGCAAAGGGTTAGTAATTAATCTGTAGGAAATTTATAAAGTTTATAAAGTTCACAGTCAAAAAAAGGGAATCTTTCTGCTGCTATCTGTACTTTCTGTACCAGGTCCTTCAGCTATGTGTGATCATATTTAACCAGCTGTAGCATCACAGTACCTGTATCATACTATTCCTCCCAGTGGAAATAGTAAAATGATTATAATTAATGAAACAATTAAGTACTTTGTTGAACTGGGACTTAAAAGAGGAGCCAGAAAGCAGCTGAAGGCAAAATAGAGCCTATGCATTATAATCTTCTCTTTCTCCCCATGAATACTTCACAGGACATAACACATTGTTTCGAAAAAACCTGCATTTTAAGCACAGTTTGTCTCATAAACTGTATCACACATTTGGCAGCCTATATAACTTTGATAATGGAAAATAAATCATTGCACACAGAATACCAAAATGTTAATTATGCTTTTCACTGGCTTCAGCTAAATCCATGTTTTGTAATGGATTTATGCATACAGAACTACAGCCCAGAGGCTGAAATAGCAGCTTTTTTTTTGCAGGGTTTACAGACCATAGAAAGCACGTTGTCGATACATCTTCAAAATGACCTTTAGATGGGAAGGGAAAGAATGGAACTATAGATGCTTGGAGAATACATACTGCAATAATTACTAGAGGAACTGGCCTGAGCAAGAATCTATTAGCAGGTAATGTTAATTATTTAAGAAAGAACAACAGAATAAATTTGCATGTAGATGTTATATATAGAAAGCAATGGTACTGAATCTATGTAATACAGTACCTGAAGCAATCGCGTTTATTTTATGGACATACAAAACAAGAAGGTGACTTTTTACTGCAGATGCACTTCAGGCATTAATTCATTAACAATATAAGAATGAATAATAAATACTTGAAATAAGCTATGCTTCTCATATCTGTCTCTAACGAAGATGTAATTAAAAGTAACTTGCAAATGGGAAGTCTTGTGTGAAATAAAGTTCTTAATAAAATTAATAATATCTTCAGTGAACTGGCAAAAATATTTTTCTCAGAAATAATCACAGGGATTTGTTGAAGATATTTACTAACGAACTTATAAGCTTTAGAAACAAAGAAAGGTCTTTTCTGATATGTTGAATGCTATAAAGCAAGAAAGATAGCATAAAGAAACTTAATGAGTTGAAATACAGCTGGTTTAACAGGTAAGTTATCTATGGTACTTGCTTCAAGATCAATGGAGTCCTAATGCCTTCATTATACATACAGGACAACAAAGCTGTTAAAGGCATGTACAAGAGCTTCTCTTTCTCGCTCTTCAAGTCTGACTTCTGGGTGGTGAGCTTCTCAAAGAGTATCTTCTTTTAATGGCATCTTCAGTGCAAGAAAGAAAAACCCAAACCCTACAAAGTAAAGAAACCCAACACTCTAATAATTCATTCATCTTCACCTTCCTTTTGATTGTCTCATTCCAGACAGAAAGTATTTCTCAAACCAAAACCACTTATTGAAACCTAGTTTTATCCACTGTAACCACTCTCTAGGAGGCTCACTCAAAGAGAAATGGCTTGTGTGGTGAATCTATTTTTTTCTTAAACCTTTGTGGAACTTAGACTCTCAGCCAGTGAACTCTCAGATCTGAATACATTCTCCAGTCCTATCCAAACCTCATGGAAGCAAGGAACTCCAAACTACACATTAATTTCCAAGGGAAAGAAATGTGGGTTAAAAAATGAGCCATGGGAAATGAGCAACCCGCCATGTGCCCAGGATGGAGGACTTATGTCAGAATGAGCCACTGCAATGATCTCCAGTCATGAACATGCATGAGTATGAACACAAACTCATATTTTCATGTTCTTTGTATGTATAGGACGTAGTACAGCCTGCACCATGCATTTGAGATGATGATGTCTAATTCTTTGGTGGACAGGCTATGTCTCAGAAGTGAGATAACACTGAAATTACACAAGCTGCAGTAAGCTCAATGCCTTCTTGTATTCCCCAGGCCTCTAAACTTCTTGTGTTTGAGAATACATGATATCTGTTTGAGAATAAACTATATGTGTTTAAGAATAAACAGTGAATAAGCAAAGACTTCTGATCCCTTGCTTTATCACCAGCCTGCCCTCAAGGGCTGTTCCTACCTGAATCATGAGCTCCCTGCCAGTCAATCTTGTGCTGAGCACGCTTAAGTAGCTGTAGGCTGGTGCACGGATCTGGGATCTGTGTAGTTAGATCATGAAACTTTGCTAGTAAAAAAAGATGTCACCCATGAGAACACAGCAGAGTGCTTGAGGATGTAGGTTTGTAATTCTAAGTTCCAATCAGGATGGAAAATTTCCTGTTGCTTAATGTTTTTTCATTTTGTGAACTCTCTCATTAACTATTATTTCTTTTGGGATCACGATTACTTTGCACATGTATCACATTAAATTATTCTCTATCTTAGTTATTAAAAGCATTGTATTATTTATTCATTATTTTAATGCATTCTCATAGGATACCTATGAGATCAGAAAGAACTGTTAGCTTTCCTGGGCACAGGATGACTGAAGATAGCATATGCCAGAGTAATGATTTGAAATCTGTAGGAATCTACATCCATGTGACTTGCCCAAAAGTTGAGGAAGGAAAGACAGTGCAGGAGCTGAGATTTCAGTCCTACTCTTCTGGACTGTCTTTTCAAGTTCCAGAACAGTGGAATTATTACTAATCTCTTTTTCCTTCCTTTCTCCTATTGTGAATGTGCTTTATTCACAGTTTTCTACAACACCCCCCAACTTATGCCCTTTCCCTTATCCCTCCTGTTCCAGGTTTCTTGTTCTCCTCCAATGTCATACTAGACACTGGGCTTCCATTCCCCTAGGGAGAGACATCTTTCTCATATGCAGTTCTGGTGAGATACATAGGTAGACTCCTTATAAAGGTCTGTTTTAAAACTCTAGTACTTTATCGCTGTCAGCACACTTTGAAAAGATGGCTGTGGTTCTTTCCATACAGACTTTAAATTTTTAGCCTTCAGGTGCTGGAATAATATTTAGAAATGCTCTCAGCTTCTCTTGTTACCAACACAGAGGTTATGAATGTTATTTAAGAAGCAGCATATATAAGAGTTCACATGTTCGTCAGGAAGCAAATAGGAAATACAAACCTTATTCAAGACTGAAAGGCCTATACCTACGTCTAGAATAAAACCTGAGACCCACTTTCCTTTTTCTTCCAAATGTGTTGTATGAACAACAGTTTAAAAAAACCCAAACCACCAAACCCAACCAGATCCTATTATTAGGATCCCACAATCTCAGGATATTTTCGGGGCGTGAATTTAAGTACGCGTAGTAGTTCCTGTTCCATTCAAAGATAATGTGCTACATAAATGACTTAATATAACATGGGTCATCTGTTTTAATTATTATTAGGTCTCTATTCCCTTAGTTTTGTATGGCGACAATTCCTAAATCTTACTGTAACAGATACCTCTTGTAAATTTGGAGAATCCCTGGATACTATGCTTTAAATAGTTCATATTAGTTTATTTTTGAAATAGTGACTCTTAAACCACTCCAGATTTTAGTAACTCCAAAGCCTTCATCAAAAAGAATTATAAAATCCTCTATTTGTGTAAGAGTGGCATACTGACATACAGGCTTGGAGAATATCTTGCACATGGAATGTAACAAATTGGCTTTTTCAGATTTGTTGAACATATTAAAACATTCTTATTGTAGAAGGGAAAATGATGCTTGAATTCGGTCTAACTATAACTGGAGCATTAATGCATTGATTATCTGAAATCAGTGAGAGATATAAACTTGACAGAATGTTCATTGTGTTTCCTTCACTTTTATTTCCTCTGTTTCAAAAACACATTTTCCTTTCTTCTCCACAACTTGATAAGGTGTAGGGAGTAAGGAATACAAAGGAGATTTTAATACAGACTACAGCCTGGAAAACATACAAGTAGAGGTGTTTCTTTTCACAATATTGTCTTTTTCATTCCATGAATGAAGCAAAGAAAGAATTAGTACCATTTCTGGAGAATGTAAGGGGGGAAAGACTAATTTCTTCCACTGACTACAGTATTGATAGACCTTGCTTTCTGCCAACAGATAACTTGAGTCTTTAGTGTCTGTTAAAGATTTGTCTGTCTATTCTGAAACTTTTCTCTTAATTCCACACCTATATTTGAAAATGCAAAGATGACACTTTTTTTGCTAAGTCCTCATTTTGATAGGTTTTCCACCTGGTGCAGTACTAGCAAAACTTTATAATGTGAACATTAAATATTCAATCCAAATGCTAAGTGTTGATTTTCTTCCAATTTTAATGCAGCTGGAAGCTGACAATGAAGCCCAAGCTAAGCTTTAATGCTGCTGGTGTACTAAAAAGGATAATTTTCTTTGCACCAACAATTAATCGTAGATAGAAAAATTATTTTCAGAAATCAAAAATTTGAGCCAATTTGGCTCAGGTGCATTTGTACCAACTTTATGATTCCAATGAGTCCGCAAAGCCTGTAAATGGAGGAGCAGAGTTTCAATGAAATTCACATTTTATTTTGAAAGAAAACTACATCTCATCATGTATATGTTCTGTCCTGATAAGAGTAGGTGATCTTCTTCTTGAGATAAATAACCATGGCCACTCAGTAACAACCAAAGGTAAGAAGGAGAAAGCAGTATTAGAAGCATATTACGGAGATACGTGATGATAATGTATTTTTGCAGGCACAAAGTAAGTCTTTAACAGTAGATAGTTGCGGTTGTAAATAGGTAGCTATAGCTTCAATTCCAGGTATGCGATGCTCCTGGCTGCTGTAGGAACCTATTGTAAAATACACTTTGACAATTGATCTTTCTGTTTTAGTTATATATGCCTATTCTTTGTTTCTTTTCTTAAAATACAGGGCACTGATGCCAGTAAAAAAAATAAAATGGATTCACAAGCAGCTATAGAAACGTGAATGGTTTTCAAAGCAGCAGACAGAAGGGATTTTAGGAATAAAAATAACGTGAGTTGGAATGTATTTCCTATACAATAAAAAACCACTGTTATGGGCAAAAGAGTAAGAAGTTGCAGGTAAATCTATTTTAGTCACAAATGTGTGTATGTAAAAGTTCCTATTTTCTGAGTCACAAAAGTGTATATGTAAAAGTTCAGTAAAGTTTTCAGTGGAGTTGTACACCTTCGGTTTCTTCTCATAATGTTTCTTTCTTCCCAGGTTTCAACTTTCCAAAAGGAAAAAAAGATTCCAATCCCATCATGGAGAATGCAGAGGGAACATTGATACAGCCTGTATTGTAATTACCTTTTCCCCAATATTTTCATAGGCCTTGCAAAAAATGAGTAAGCATTTTCAACCGGATCAGAACATTTACTCTGCCCAAACTCCATCCCTCTGAACAGCTTCTGTTGCAGATTCTGGTATCACAGGTTCGCTCTTTTACAGAGAAAGGAAACTGAATGAAAATGGAAAGTTCATAAAGGCAGACTGATAGGGAAGATAGGAAAACTACCTGATCTTACAATATTAAATGTTTTTATTATTGCACTCGTTGCTCCAGTTTTGCCGTCTAGATGCTGCATTTTAAAGAAGAGAGAATTTAATTCTACAGAACAGAACAGTATTTTGCAAAATGTCATATATTTGCTTCTCATAAGGGATTGATCTGGGGGAATAAATGTTGAAACTGAAAGTCATCTAACTGCTTAATATTTTTCATTGTTCCCTACAGTTTCTTATTGTTAGTTCATGTTCAATATTTGTGTTTTAATAAAGTGAGTTTTTTCACAGTCCAGAATTTCTAGTGCTATGTCCCTTTTTCTGTTAACACTTAAATTTATGTCCAAAATTTCATCCATTATTTTCTACTGCAGACATGAACTACACTCCCAACAGGCCACCTTCATTATAGCAGCTATGGGTTGCATAACATTTTTAATAAAATTACTCTTATTTTCAATAAAGAAATAATCACATATTCAAATAAATACCACATAAAGACAGCTGCTTGCTCATTGAATAGTCTCTGGCAGCAACATAACCACTGAAAGGGCTGGATTGGGGTTGGATGGATCTCAGTAGCAGCTGCGGGGTGAATAGAAAATGACCCATAGGTAATGCAGCTTTCTATGAAGAGCTGAAGGAGCACAGAAAATGCTCTTCGTACTCCATCCTTCTTCCTCTTGAAGTGGGTGCTGCAGATTCTTTAACAAATGGGCATTTGTAAAAGGCATTGACAAGGGACGTCATTACAAGGGCAGCAGTCTGCTTTCTGTTTGTGGGAAGGAAACCCTCCGTGATGAGCGCCTTTCTGCACATAAATTGGTACAACACTCCCAGAATCCTTGTGCTGAGTGACCATAAAGATGAACAACCAGATGAAAAATGTGTCCTAGTTAATGCAAATCTGAAGAAAATCAGTATAAATCAAAGGAATAATATCACTTATTTCAGCTTCGTTCAAAAATTGGCAACACTACAACCTCGTCTTCTGCAATAAGGTTTTGTAAATTAGTATGCTTATAAATTTGAGCATATGACTTTGTCATCAACAATATAGAACAAAGTAGAATGATGATTTTTATATTAGACACTTTTTCATTTGGGTAATTATCATATCCAGATGTATAGAGTATGGAACCTCTCAAATCAGGTGTAAGTACAGATGCAAAATCTTCATTTTGCTTCAGAAGAGTAATCTGAGGATGGCATTTTCTCACAATGTTGGTTAACCCCAAAACCATAACAATGCATAGTTCTTTACTACATTTAAAAACAAAGACAATGAAAGCAATCATGGCCAGTCTGAGCACTGAAGCTATAAAGCCACTAATCAGTAGATATGAAAGGGCATGTTCAACCCATGTGACAATGTAATTGCCACCAGCAGTGATGAACAAAAGCAAGATCTTATGCTTACATGAAAAGCACCTAATATTCATAAGAATAATGTTTACATGTTCCTGTCAATATTTTTAGAAAGTTCAGTGTTTACATTACTGCTTGAAAGCAAACGTTGTTTCTAATAAAACTCTAACTAAAAGTTATATTTACAGAAAACAGCAAGTGTGGTAGGCATTTCATTTATTGTAATAAACATATTAGCAAAGCATCAGTGTCATAATTTGAAAGTATAACAGAACCACATACATTCCTTTGGCAGTTGTAATAAACACTGGGAGAAGGGAAGTAGCATTATTTTATTCTGCAGTGCTGCAACACCCAGCATACATCCCTGGTCAGTCCTGAAATAGCTTCTGTACAAGCTATAAGAAATTTATTCCTCCTGTGTACTGATTTCCCTTTGTTCATGTGATGCTAGGGATGCCTCTGGTGCATATAGAGAGATATGTACAAGCAAAGCCTGAAGGCTGAATTTCCTGGGTTTTAATATTAACGAAAGAATCTAGAAATTATGCCTCAATATCTTTACCAACCGACCTTACCTACTTCTTTATAACCAATTCTACATATTGTATGAAGTTTCATAAGTAAATATAGTAATTGTTAAAATTACAAAGAAAAGTAAGAGTTTGCTTGTAGCATGGTACTGCCTTTCACAGTGACCATTACTGCTTCTAGAAGTAGTTGAAAAATACATGAAGAAAAAAAAGAAAACCCTTCAATTATTTTTCAGTCACTACAGACCTCAATTATTTTCACTGACAGACTGATGAGTTTCTGCACTGTCCTGAGTAATCCAGAAATAAATCAACTAAACACCCCCATTTTGTCTTTTTCTTTCTTATAAATTTATTTTAATTTAGACCACCTAATCAAATAATGTGTTTCAGTAAGCATGGAGGCACTTCTCTATTGGAGAAGTTCAGTTGCTAACCATTCAATAGTTTATTCCAGTTCATGAAAGTGTGAGTAACAGAGAGTTTCCTTTTTTTCCCTATATATCCTCCAACAAAGCTAGAATGTTTTCCAGAATGGCAACATGAAACTTGGTGTCCTCAGCTTTCACAAATTCCACAAAAATCTGTGGGAAAAAATGACTTTGGTCTATCACATTTAGAGTCTCGCTCACAGACCTGCCGACAGTTACATGGAGGTTGGCATCTCTCAGGTGGTGTAACTGGGGGATCCCTGTGACTTGAGCGGTGAATGAAGCCAGGGAAAAAAAGCCCAGTCTGTCTTCCACAGGCTGTTCCAGTGATTTGAAGGCTGGTATTGATGGGGCTTGATGCAGGCCAAACATATCTTCCTCTTTCCCGGGGCTTTTTTTTTGAATGTGCAGCGGTTGCCCACAGGGAAGTGGCAGCTTCAAGCCCTTGTGGAGGGCCTCTGGCCACAGCTCCACCTCACTGAGCATCACATCATGCTGCTGGGTGCCGCTGGTTCGCCCACACGGGCGGTCAAGCACAAAAGAGAATTTATTCTGAGGGTCGAAGAAGCAGTTTCCCTCTGAGTCGTTGTAGTGGGTCAGGAGCACGTGCTTGTTTGGATGGGGGTGAAGGTGCTTGCATTGTGACAGGCCCCCAGGCGGGCAGTCTCCTGACTGATCAGCTTGTCACTGAATTTCACTGAGTGAATTCAATTTCAATTTCAATTTCACCTTGGACTGGAGCAGAGATGCCTTGGACAACCTGGTTGAAGTCCCCAGGAAGGGGGGCAATTCTTCCCTGCCAATGAAAGACACCTTCTCCAGCTTGCACAGCTTCTTCCTCACGTGCATGCTGGGGGCAAGGGCTATTCAAAAGGCAGGAGGCCACAGGCAAAGGGAGGACTTGGTGCTAGAGGGAAAATGCCCAAGATGACAGCAGAGGCTGGAGGGGGGGAGCGGTGGTGGGAAGGGGTCCTGCAGTTTATGACCTCACAGCAGCCGCTGAGGTGGCGCTGTGGGGGGGGTAAGGGTGGAGGCCATACCAAGGGGGTGCTGGGCATCCCAGCAGGGGTGCAGGGGGGCTGTGAAGGAAGGGGAAAGGGTACCATCGGGAACTGGAGCAAGCCAAGGTGATGTCCTACCAAATGCTGCCAACGTCACCTCAGTGAAGAGACCGGAGCAGGCGATGCAGAGCCGCCATGGAGGAGAACAGATATCCTCCTCCTGCTCCTCCTCCTCCTGCTCCTCCTCTTGTCTTCCTGCCCTATGACCACTGCTGGTGTATGACTTCCCCGCTGTGTGCCTTTTTTGCCCCCAGGCCTGGTCTGTGCACAAGCAGGACCCCCCGAGCTGGGTGGCAGGGGGAGAGCCTGAGGCAGCCATCCAGTCCGGCCTGGCCTGGTTGAGGCTGGCTGGGTGAGCTTGGTGCTGTGCGCCCTCACCTTGTTGTTGCTTTTTTTTTTGGCCCTCATTGTCCCGCCATTCCCCACAGCTGATGCATCCCTTTGACCTCCCCACCTTTCCCTGCTCTCAGTGCACCCCTTTCTTTACCCCCTCACCCTCACCATCTTTTCCTGCGCACCCTCCCCTTCTCTTCCCTCTGGGCCTTTTTTTGACACCTTTGTCCACAGAATATCTGGGTGTGGAGCAAAAAATGTCTTCCTGCACGCCTCAGAGCCTGCTGTGTTATCAGAAGACAAGGATGTTTTAGAGTACGAGAAAAGAAAAGTGCAAGATTTTTAGGTTTAAGAAAATTAAACTTTTCTCCCTCTTCACCTGCTGAAAGGCAATGGAATGGGCCAGAAGTTTCCTTAACTGGATCCCTCATACGTGGTTTTTAAACATCATTCAGAATGAGTTCAGGACTGGGAAAATTGATTTAGACAGCACAATGAAGTTGCTTGAATCACTGCAATTGCCTTTTAGTTTCACACATGTAAAACATGTTTTCAAGGTGAGGAAAATGTAGACTAAGCAATTAAATACATTTAGAAGTCCAGTGACACACCTTATATTTGCTGACATTTTAAAATTAATGTTTTGAGGAGTTAATTTCATGCTGATAGGGCGTGCTAATAATTTGCCTTGTTCACATCTTTTGTTTGTGTAAATTGGGTAACTGAGTGACTGCCACCATCGTCCCTTCACCAAACCAAAATAGTGGTTCTAACAAGGCCTCACTTGAGAAAAAATATTGTGGTTTCATCCCAACCAGCTGTTTCTGTGATCAAGCAAACAAATCCAGTCATGCCCATCTGATGCTGAGCAGAGACATTTAAACTTCTTAAAAATTCTTTTGCCAGAAGGACAATATGGAGTTCTCTGATCTGCACAGGCTTCAGGCCAACATAGATCCAGTACTCTTGTTCACTCAATTTTCCACTATAGCTCTCCTTTGAAGTGTTTAACAGTTGTGCCTGAATGGATGGGAATTGCTCTCTAACCCCTGGGGAAGGATGTGGCCTCCAGATAAGGCAACATTTAAGACATTTCTATGAAGGTTACATGATATAGTTAGAAATTGGAGTTACTATTAAGTTAATTTAATGTAGATAAGCAAACTACCATCGCGTGGTTGCAGTCCCAGTGAGCAAATACAGCAAAATTGAGTGCCTTTGGACATAATTGGGTTATCTTGTTCTTCAGGTTCCCTCAAGTAAGTACTCAAAAGATGTACCCATTTTCCTTTAGGTCATCTTTTTTTAACCAAAAATAGCTGTTTGGTAAAGCTGTTTTCCGAAGGGAATGATGCCTAATAGCTACATATATTTTGTAGCTTTGAGAATTTTGTAACCAAATGGCTGATTCTGTCCAGATTTGACAGAGGAGAAATAACTGTGGCTAGTCAGAAACCTTTAGGTCACATCATGCTGACAGGCAGGCAGAGGGAAGGCATTAGGATTTCCTCACTCTATTTTGTTACTCTCTCTTTCATCTCTGCCTTGTCGAGCCAAGGTAAAACTGGCAGCATGAACTCAGCCCTTGCTAAAGAGGGTGCCTGTGGTTTTTGAACTTGCACTGCATTGGGAGAATTGCCAACCTTGAGAATCTGAAATGATTTTGTTTGGTTTTTGAACTTGCACTGGAATAAGAGAATTGCCAGCCTTGAGAACCTGAAACTATTTCTCATTGTTTTCTGTATTTCCCACCTAATTTTCTTTCTGACAGAAATTTTAGACCTTCATAGGACAAGTCTGATCTAGTTATACTTAACAGTATAATATACTCAACAATCTGATGTAGTTATTTGTAGAAAAGAGGTATTCTTTTCTATTTGAGAAAAATTAGAGTGTTTTAAATAGTTTTGGGGCTCAAATTGTTCATCAGTATAACAGTACATAAAAATGCAAAGCAGCCTGGAAGGAAATCTTACTGGCATTGTAAGTAAGCACTTATCAATAGTTAAACGAATGATTGTACATGATAAAATAAATGGTGCAGAAAACATAGTTTTTGAAGAACAATTTGCTTTTTTCTTGTCTATTCTCTTTGAATTTATTTTACTATAATGTTCCTTTGAGCAATATTAGCATTATGACCATTAAGATTTTTAAGGCATACTACATTTTCATATAATTCATCTCAAGACTAAGTCTTTGTTCAAGATATTTTCTTTTCTGAATAAGAAAGGTTTGATTTGCATTTGATTTTCTTAACTTTAATTTGAGCTCTCCTATGTAGTATTATTGCCTTCAAGATGAGACTGTGATAGAAAATATAATTTTTTTGCCAAGCTTCTCTTTATGCCAATACCTAAGTGAACATTTCCCGAGTCCAGATAAAATGTTTAATTCCAAAATACATTGGTATTTTCTTTTAATATTTAACATGAGTAAATTTTCAGTTTTCTTACAGATGTTAAAAATTAGAATGATTATCAACCTTAGATGTGGGTTTTCTCAAGCAATTATAAAATGCATATTATTAACATGTGCATTGAATTATTTTCTTGCTGGTGAGTTTTCTTAAAAATTATCATCACAATTCCCTTTCACAAACTCAAAGCAAATACTCAATTACTGATTTGTTAAATTTTTGGAACTCCTAATGAAATTTACCTTTGTACTTGTTTTGGTTATTTAACATATTTTTACCTTTATTGCTGAACTTATTTAGAGATCTCTTAGTAGGAACTGTACTGCATAGGAAGATGTTGGTAATGCATAGTTAGGCTTTTAGTTTTTATGATGTCTCTTCAAAACTAACCTAATTTAGTAGTAATCAAAACTATTTATCAAAGAGCAGCCAAAGCTTAAATAAGCCACTTTATGTTTACGGATAATTTTGGGGAAGCTGTAATAACCATAACAGGTGTCATGTTATCAGATGCTGAATGGCATATTTATATTTAAATGTAAATATGTATAAAAAATACAAAAAATAAGTTGGTAGTCTGTTTAAGGAGCCAACAATTATGAATTTTGATCAGTTTACAGTAGTAATTAATGAGGCAATGAATTGCCATTTATTTATGATTTTTAAGAGGAAATTTGTCAGTAAATTTCCAAAGTTTCTCTTCACTTGGCAACTTTTAAGAATAATGCAAGCTAAACTGTTAGAAACATCTTTATTTTATGTGCACGATTACGTTTTTCATGCAGAAACTTTTAAAGGATAAATAAAATTGTTAAGCCTGAGAAAAAAGTAAATGTCAGGAATCGTAAAAAAGTATTATTGTACTCAAATTCTTTTGTCCTTTTATTTTTTCTCATGTCTTTTTTTATTGAAATACTGAAATTAATTAATGTGCTAACATTTTTTTAAGCTCTATGAAAACAAGTTTACGTTAAAGATTTCTGAAAGTGTGAATAATTAATCTGAGTTAAAAGTTCTGGCTTGTTAAGAATAAAACACAATGTCGTAGGTTATTATAAAGTATCTTGTCCCCAAACTTTTATAGTGTTTTGTATTTGACATATTGAAAGATTTGGACCTCATGATAATTTGGTCATCCTTATTTCATTTTTTAGACCACTGTTTGCTGTATGTTGTATGTAAATGTATCTGAAAGTATTTACAATATGGTTTAAATTGCTGTTGGACAGTTATTAGATTAAATATATTTTTCCACTTGGTAATTTTTATGCTGCAGATTTATTTTACTCCATAGCCTTTTAGATGTTTTATATAATGTTTTAATTTTGCATATGCTTTAAATAGACATTTATTGTAATTACTTAGATGCTAATGATTTCATATGATACATTTTAATTTGTAAAAAATATTTTCAACACACAAAGACAAATCTAAAAGTTGCGTATGGAAGTAGAAGAATATAATTTGATAATGTATCCCAGTCACTGTTGCCTGAGGTTTTCTCTATTCTCGCTCTTGTGATCAGTTATAATGGAGTGCTTTGTATGTATCTTTGTATCATTGCATATCTTTGTATTGACTGTTTTGATTTTTTTTTTTTTTCAGAAAACAGTTGACAAACGGAAGACACATTTGATTAACATAGAGGACTTCAGGGCAATTTATCGAGCTATTGTACACAGAGCTGAATTTCAGGAACTTTTCCGTGCTTACTCTCCAACCAGCAAATTTCTAGCTGACACCGAGCTCATTGAATTTCTCAGAAAAGAACAACATGAAACTGAAACTTGTGAAACACTGGCCTTAGAAATGATTTTGAAGCATGAACCCATTGAAGAAGGTATGCATAGTTCATGCTAAAAAACCCTTTGATTCCTTGTGCCATTACTTTCCAAGTTTGCCTTTTAAATTAGAACATATTCTGTTGAATACATGCTACTTTTTTTAGTACTAATGTGTTTACTAGTTCATTATATAAGTTACCAGTTTAAAAGGTTCCTTTTGTTTTGAGTTATCTATTGTGATGGGAAAATTAATAGATATAAAGGGGTTAAACAATAAAGAATCTGTAGTTAATTAGAAATCATTTGTAAATATCAGATGAAGTTTCTATAGTTTTAATTTAAATTCTGGTCTAAATTTCAAGTGCTGAGCCAAATCCTTTTTTGTTTCTTCATCTGTAATACAATTGTTTGTCTTCTAATTGGAAATTATTTTCCTGAATGAAATAATAACTGTATTGTTCATGCTCCTTTAAGTGAACTAATACTCCCACTCAAACCTATTTATTGGAAAGTTCCAGATATGATTGACATGATAGTTGATTCATATGGTGTTGTGATGGACCATTTTGTGTAACTGTCATTCTGAATTTGGTACAGAATATTCACCAGGATGATCTGTTAAACTCATGTGCCATCCTTGTCCTGTGTATTGCAGAAAGGGAAAGGGGCAGATTTTGACACTTGATTGGTTTCCTAACAGTAACAACCATTATCTGATAAACTTGATAGCACCGGTATGCCAAGATCAAGATGAAAACAATGAATAGATTGTATATGCAATGTTTATAAGTCCGTCTATAACATTTAGTGCATCCCTAATATTTGTGTGTGGAGAGACAAGACTTTTCAATGCTATTGAGCAAGATAACTCCGAATTAATTCTCTGAGGGTGATGTAGGTCATTCAGGAACAGTATGGAATATGTTACTTTTCCATTTTTTTATGTAAAATTTAAATTTCTATGGGCAAAATGCTGCATTAATAGCTTTTGTGTTTGTGTGTGTGCGCACTAAAATGTACATTTTTGGCTGAAGTAACTATTTTATGGAATTGATAGTAAAAGTAGTGAGTATGTGATTCACACTTGACAGTTTTGTCTTACTAACATCCAAATGTCAATTTTGTTCTACACAAACATTCAGTTATCTCTCCATTTTATTATTAATTTTGAATAGATGCCTTGAGTCATTAAATAAGATTAAAGAAAACACCAGGAAAATGTGGTCCCTCTCCAGAAGGAAATGAGAGACCTGGTCATCTGGGACATGAACAAGAATGAGGTGCTCAATGACTTTTTTGCCTCAGTCTTCACCAGCAAGTGCTCTAGCCACACTGACCAGAAGTCATAGCAGCCGGTGAAGCTGCTCACTTAAAAAGGGGAAACATAACACCCATTTTTTAAGAGGGAAAAAAGGAAGAGCTGGGGAACTACAGACCAGGAGTCTCACCTCTGTGCCCTGCAAGATCATGGAGCACATCCTCCTGTAAACTATGCTAAGGCAGATGGAAAATTAGGTAGTGATGGGTGATGGCCACCATAGCTTCACTAAGGGCAAATCATGCCTGAAATTTTGTGGCCTTCTGCAATGGGGTTACAGCTTTGATGGATAAGGGAAGAACAACTGATGTCATCTATCTGGACTTATGCAAAGCATTTGACACTGTCCTGTATGACATCCTTGTCTCTAAATCGGAGAGACATGGATTTGATGGATGGACCACTTGGTGGATAAGGAATTAGCTGGATGATTGTGCTCAAAGAATTCAGCCAACAACAGAGAGCAGTGATCAATGGCGTTCCACAGGGGTTGGTATTGGGATTGGTGCTGTATAGCATCTTTTTCGGAGACATGACCAATGGGATTGAATGCACACTCAGCATTTGATGAGTTTGCTGATGACACCAAGCTGCGTGGTGCACTCAACGTGCTAGAGGGAAGGGATGCCATCCAGAGGCACCTGGACAGGCTTGAGAGGTGGGCCCATGTGAACTTGATGAAGTTCAATGAGGCCAAGTGTAAGGCCCTGCAAATGGGTCAGGGCAATCCCAAGCACATACAGGCTGGGTGGAGAATGAATTGAGAGCAGCTGCGAGGAGAAAGACTTTGGGGTGTTGGTGGATGAGAAACTCAATATGAACCAGCAATGTGCTGTTTGCTGCAATAGTCGAGGAGGTGATTCTGCCCCTTTGCTCTTGTAAGACCCCACCTGGAGTACTGCATCCAGCACTGGAGCCCTCAACATAAGACAGACATGGACACGTTGGAGTGAGTACATGAGAAGAGGGCCACAAAGATGATCAGAGGACTCAAACACCTCTCCTATGAAGACAGGCTGAGGGAGTTGGATTTGTTGAGCCTGGAGAAAAGAATGCTCCACAGGGACCTTATATCTCCTTATAGGGAGACTGGTACCTAAAGGGCCCCTATAGGAGAGATGGGGAGAGACTTTTTACAAAGCCATGTAGTGATAGGATGGGGTGTAATGACTTCAAACTGAAAGAGACTAGATTTAGATTACCTATTAGGAAGAAATTCTTTACTGGGAGAGTGATGAGACTCTGGAGCAGGCTGACCAGAGAAGTTGTGAATTCCCCATTCCAGGAAGGTCAAGGTTGGATGGGGCTTTGAGTAATCTGGTCTAGTGGAAGGTGTTCCTGCCCACGGCAGGGGAGTTGAAACTAGATGATCATCAAGGTCCCTTCCAACCAAATGCACATTATTTGTTTTAATCTTGTTATATATGCTTCTTTTCTAAAAAAAAATATTGCTCAGTATTTGCATGGATAGGATTAGAGGCATAGTGAGGATAAGAAGGTAATTCCCAGTATTATTTGTAGTGTAGTGCTATATATTTCAAGTATAATAGGGAACAAGATTAGAAGTCAAAATTATCTTGACAAATTGTCGATACAGAAAAGAAGGATGGAGTTCAATAAGGAGAAGCAGTGCACTCCGTTTAGGGCATCATACATCAAGAAGGAAGCTCACCAGATGGAAAGATTGTAGAAAAATAACGAAAACTATCAGAAATCTAAGAAAACATAACGCAAAGAGAAAGATACAGTGAATTGAACTTGTTTCTTCTAGAGAGCAGTGGAATGAGAGGAAGTATAATAGCAGTCTTAATATGCCTATGTGTGGAAAAAAAAAGGAGAGGAATAGTACAAAACAACAAATAGTTTTAACAGTAAGGAAGTTTCAGGATAAACATTATGGAAAATATTTCTAATTAATAAGGTTATTAATAAGGTTATTTAGTGCTGAAAGGATAGCTGTGGATTCTTCATCAATGGAAACCTTTAGGAATAACTTCAACAGACTTCTGGTAGGAATGATATTTTTATGGTTAAGGACAACAGTGTATGAAAGTATGTATTATCTCTGGAGGGCTTTCATCCTTATTTCTAGTTTAAAAAAAAAGTATAATATAGAAATAATTTTTTTCTGTGTGCTCCCATCATGAGAATGGTTTTAATAAATTCTCATTAGAGAAAAAAGACCCAGTCTGTACACATAATGAAGACTGATGATTACAACACTAACCTGTAAATAGTGATTCTTGTAGCTGTATTCAGAATTAACCTGTCAGATAAGTTTTGGTTGGTTGTTGTTTGGTTTTGGTTTGTTTTTTTTTTTCATAAAGCTTGTATAAGTTATTCTTAACGTAATGCAATTTTGGCTTACTGCTTAATTATCAGTAGTGGAGTATAATGACAAATATAAAGCTACTTTGCAGCCAGAACTGGGCAAAATCCCTGACAAACTCAAACCAAGTTATGCTTTGCATAAAGCAAAGCTGACTTCTGAGATTATATCATTTGCAAAATTATTACATTTGAAGCATGATATTTGAGCAGCAGTTGGCAGAATAATGAATCTGTTTGTCATTAAACCAGTTAAAAACAAAACAAATGGGATGACTATCACTGGTATGGAGGCAATTAGCACAATTAGTTATAGCTGAAGTAATACAATAAGCTTGATTTGAAATTCATCTTTGTGGGCAGTCCTTTATTTTGTTAAGATGTTATTTCTATTTCAATTTAAAATTATAATTTAAACATTATTTCAACGGTATTTATTTCTAATTTTCCACAACTGAGGAAGATATTTGGTGCTAGGAATTGTAATTTCTGCAAGATTATTTTGACAGTCTCCAATTGACGTTTTGGAGAACAACTCCTGTTCTTTCTACACAGAAAGGAAGCATTGAGTAACACACTACTTTCCAAAACTAAACAACAACAAATGTTTTCCTTTGTATTTAATTAGAACTACTGAAAACTCTTCTTACTGGTGTCCAGAGAAGAATAAAAATGTCTCATAATTTTGAACCACAGCACTTCATCTCTAGAATTGCAAACATCTGATGTTTGTCTTGATTTTAAAATTGAAGGAAAGTGGTATGCTGTATAACCTTTAGCAATGTTCAGAACTGACTGTTAAAAATTATGGAAATACACAGATATAAGCATCAGTTTAGCTTCACACCAGAATTTTTTTGCTTTCTTTTCTGTTCAGTGAGGAAAAGAAGGCAGATGTCATTTGAAGGATTTATAAGGTACATGAACTCAGAAGACTGTTTGATATTTAAAAGCGAGCACAAGACCGTCTACCAAGATATGAACCACCCATTATGTGACTATTTTATTTCATCTTCTCACAACACCTACTTGATTTCTGACCAACTAATAGGGCCCAGTGATCTATGGGGATATGTCAGGTATTTAGATACTGGTTTTTACTATTTCAAATGTTCTATAAGAGCGATACTGTTATTTTTAAGTATAATGATTCTCAAAACCTAGAATAAAAAAGGTCCTTTCAAACATTTCTTCTTCTATTTTAAGCCATCATTCCAATTTTTTTTATTTAAATCTTTGATGCTCATTTTTAGTCTCTTAATGAAAGTTATTCAGATAATCCATGTTACTCCTTAATGCTCTAATAAAGTTGATTACCTAACATACCCAAGATAAACAACAGAAAAAGTAGCTCTGTCTCATATCTTTATAACTCTATAGGAATTATTTTCTTCTGTGATGAAACAGTAGGGTTTTTTTTTTTGTAATTATTCAATTACAGCCTCACTGTAATTCAATCAGAAATACAGCCACTTGTATAAGAAAGTGTGGTATCTTTCTTTTGACTGTAAAATTGTTTCTTTTTTCTTTTGAAGTGCTCTCTTAAAAGGATGTCGTTGTCTGGAAATTGACTGCTGGGATGGCTCAAACAATGAACCTGTTGTGTATCACGGTCACACTTTAACAAGCAAAATTCAATTTAATTCTGTAATTCGAGTGATAGACAAGTATGCATTTGTGGTATGTATATATATATACACATGTATATGTGACGGTGGTTTTAACAAAGCACATGGACATAGTTGTTTCATGATTGATTCTCCAGGGCAAAAAAATATGAAACAGAGACAGTGCTTGTAGCAGTGGACATTGTTGAAATAAATTATGGGGAAATTGTGCTATCTGATCCTAATGTCTTTTTTTTTAAATTTTATTTAAGGAGCGGTAAACATGTTTTACTGATAATGATTGTAAACCAAATGATGCAAGGAATTCAGAAGGTTTTACTCAGCTTGTTAGGTCACATTATCAGTTGATGTCAGTTAAGCAAGAACTGAGTATAAAGTGAAAAACTACTTCAGAATTGGTCTGATGTTTTATTCCTTGTTTCTATCTTTTGATTTTTTTTTTTTTTTTACTTCACTTACTCTTCTGTTACTATCAGTCTATCTTATATCCTATGCTTGAATTTATTAAATGGAGAAATATGTTAGATTATAGCTGAGTTTGAGACTTGATCTGTTTTCCATTCCCTCCCTTTCTGTTTTGAATTCAACACTTGATAAACGTTACCATCTAATGCTTTCTTTTTGTCAGGTGACTCATTAAGGCAATATTGTTTCTGCCTATCTCTGGCGAAGCAGAGAAAGCTGGAGAGCTTTTGGTGCTGTCTGCACAGCTGTGCAGAGCTGTTCAGATTTTATTTTTTTTTGTCCTTTAAGGACAGGGAAATGCTTGTAAAACTTGCATCTAACAGCGAACCAAGGTTCCTAAAATTCTTAAATTTGGGGCTTATTATCTAGTATTTTAGTGTGGGCTTATATTAATCGAGAAGTGCTCTTTAATTTGGCCAATAGCTTTTGTATAGCTTTCTGGCAAACCTCCTGCTCAAATGAAGTCCTGAACAACTATTAAGATAACTCTTTTATTCAAGCCAGCATTATGTGTGTGACACATTCATCTACCTAATGTGGTAATTGCCTATTGGGACGACTTAGTCAACAAAATTTCAGAACAGTTGTGACATAACTTTTAGGTTAGAGCTTCTTGAAAAGAAAGAGCTTCTTGGGAATAGTGGTTTTTAAGTCTGAAGAGATGAAGATTTCTTTAATTTTGAAAAACACCAAAATGCTCGACATTGATGTTTTTAGAATTTTGAATGTTTTAAGTCTCCTTTGAAATTACCCTAGAACATTTTCGTGCTTTAGTGTGTTTGGGAGGTTTTAGCCCATCCTCCTTTTTTGGCAGATGACATTCTAATTCTTACTTTTTCTTTGTAAGCTCATTTGTTGAGAAACACCATTTGAGACACATATTAGCCAATGCATTGTTCTTTAGAAGCTCTGTGTATCAGCTGAGCCATTAACTCTGTAAGAAATTTTGCTTTTTGCTTCTGTACACTGCACTGTGCAATGAATCAGCTTGATTTTTGGCTACTTTACCACTTATTTTCTTTCTACCTTTTCTTATATCCAACATTAATCAGTATGTTAAATGTTTCTGATAAAGTATTTTCTATGGATTACTGGGCAAATACACTTCAATATGCACTTTCCGAAGATCAGCATAGACATTACCTGGTTTCTGTAATGAAGTATTGTGTCCTTCTTAACTGATATTCAGTTATTATTATTTTTTTAATATCTGTGTATATAGCCCTGTTTTAACCACCCCCCACCCTCTGCCCTTAACTTCCTGAGGATGCATTTTTTTCTATTCTTTGATTGAGCTTTCTCTTTTCCATATTGTGAGCTTTTTTATGGTGTTATTAACCTGAAAAAACTGACCTGTATTCTGAAAGTTTTGAAAATTAAGTAAAATACAGATTAAGGTATTCTGGGAAATCAAGTAATTAATTTTTTTATTTATTAGTAAATAAAACTTTTAAATTATATTTCCAGGCATCTGACTATCCAGTTGTACTGTCTTTGGAGAACCACTGCAGCCCTGAGCAACAGGAAGTAATGGCAGAACATTTAGAAACTATTCTGGGTGACAAACTTCTTATTTCAACAATTGGTGATACAAACGTAACTCAACTGCCTTCTCCCGAGGTAATAACATTGCATTTTTCTCTGTGAAAGATAGGGGGGAAAAACGGGTGGAGAGTGTTTTTTTGGTTTTTTTTCTGAAATTGAATTTATGAAACTGCTCATCGGGTGTCTGAATAGACTTCAGGTGGTAACAAAACTTAATTGACCAACACAATAAAAACTACACGAAAAGATAAAGAAAACATAAAAAGGAAAAATTAATCATGTGGATTGACACAGACATTTTTTATTTAAAGGAAAATTGTTTTCAGTGCAATGCTGAAGCATGTATTTGTTAAAAGCTAACATACTAACATTTTAGCAAAGCTTTACATCTTGCAGTACACATCAATCCAACTTCTGGTGCTTTGGATACACTAAAATTTTTATTTTATCTTATATGCAAATAGGGTTAAGTGAAGTTTGGGGGTTTTAGTTTATTTTATATGGAAGCATGGCAGCTGCAGTAATGTGTCATGTTGCTTTGAGCCATACTTACACTGAATAAACCTGCATATCAAAAACTGAGAAAAGCAACTGAAATTACTCTGATTTTTTTGAAGTAAACTATTACTTAACATGAACTAAGTTATCATATAGTGGTTCGCCTACAGTAGTCCTCTACTGGAGACTTGGTAGTCTAAGCACAGAAAGAGCATCTACCTTTCAAAAGGGCAGATATATACACAAGGAATGACTTGCCAAAAACTGTAGAACTAAGTGCTACTGAATCTGAACTCTGAATCTGACACCTATGCGAACACCTGATTGATTTAATTTTGGAAATTTCAAGTTATTGACACATTATGTTGGTGAACAGCTTCAAAGTCTCTGTTGTCCTGTAAAGTCAACATTTTGATGTTAAACTGAACAATTCTCCTCTCCTCTCCTGAAATAAGACCTCCAGTGTTTTAGCTTTAAAACAGGGAACATAGTATAAATTTTTAATCAATGTTTTGCTTTGAACCAAAATTAAAAAATCTTCACTTTATATATGTTAGTGTACCTGTGTTCTGCTAATTTATTTATTATTCCTTAGATTGAATGAATTTCCTGAAATTTAAACATGTTATTGAAATGGAAAATTGAATCTTTGTTTTTTTGTCAATACCAATGTTGATGGAACTATTTCACTGAGATATGTTACTGCAAAAACATTCTCTCTTTCTCAGTGTTTTTTTTTCCCCGAAGGCAGTGTTTCTCAGCTGGTCGCTTGAGACCCCTGGGATATGAAGTCAGAAAAGGCAATTAGATGGGTGTTGAAAATTTTATTGCAAACTAAAACAAATAAATTCCCATTGTTCCAGTCTTTGCACGTAATTTTCTTTCAAGGACAAAAATTTTTTCCTTAATCTCTTATAACACAAATATCTGCATACATCCAAAATAGTTATTTAGGTTTGTCACTGCTATCAGCGATACATAACATGTATTTTATATATTTATTTTTCAATAACTGAAAATGGAATAATGAAAATGTAGGGAGGAAATACTGTCATAAGGAAACAAAAGACCCACAGAGATGTATTTTTTCAAAGGCTTTGTCATGGAAAAATTTGTTTTTGAAGTGGTGTGTCCAAAAGACTTGAGACACTGAAACAGGTGTCCAGGGAAGTTGTGGATGCCCCATCCCTGGAGGTGTTCAAGACTAGGCTGGATGGGGCTTTGAGCAACCTGCTCTAGTGGGAGGTGTTCCTGCCCATGGCAAGGGCGTTGGAACTCGATGATCTTTAAGGTCTCTTCCAACCTAAACCATTCTATGATCCTAGGATTCAAAAAGAAAGTTTGGGATCTTGTGCGTATCCAAGGCCTGGGTAAATTCACTATCATTTGAGTGAGCCAGATACTGAACTTTGTCTTAAGTCTGCTTTATTTAAGCAGCACAAAAGAGATGTTACAGAACCATAAATGATTTTAAAATGTTGTTTATGAGGAGGAATCTGTCAGTGTTAAAAAAATGGTTGTTTCCTATATTATTTACTGTTTCCCCTTTTTTAAGACAGAGCATTAGAAAGAATAAGGAAGAAGCTATTGCATCTGGTATGATTCTATAGGAACTTAATTGGGAAAGTCATTCTATGAAGAAAATTGTATCTAAAGTGTTAAAACCAGTAACAGAGTAAGAGTATTGTTCTTTAAACTTGACAGTCTTCTGATTTCTAATATGTCTAATGAAATGTAGTAAGTGTCAGGATGATTGAAATTCATTGTAATTGCTCAGATATGAGATTAGTTCAATAGAATTATGTGCTCATTTTCATGGCTCAAGCACAGTAAATACATTTGCTTAGAGGCTAATACAACTGATAGCCTCGTAACTCACTTTGGAAAAAAAATTGCTATGAATAATAGACTCATGGGAATTTATGTAGTTGCCTATGTAAGTACTCTTATCAGCAAAAATCTCATCAGATGACTGTCAGTAAAACATTCACATGTAAAAACTTTTGAAACTTTCCTATGTAACTCATCTGTATTTATATGTGAACCTGTATCTTCAAATGAATATTGAAATTAAAAAAAGAAACAGAAAATATAGCAAACCCCCAATATTTTTTAAAAAGAAATCATTATATGCTCTAACAGGTCTTAAGTCTTCTTTATAGAGTCCTGTTCAGCATGTTCTGTGGCCAACACACATTCCTTTCTCCTAGATTATTAGCTTTTTCCTTAGCATGTTTTATTGGATATGCTTGTAAAGTCTGTTCTAAATATTAATTATTATTAGAATAATTAATATGTTCTAATTATTAATTTCTTCAGTGTTGTTTCATTTTTTAGACCATTACACTGTCTTATATTAAATCAAAATAAAAATGGGTGGTGAATTGCTTATATGCTAAAATATTTACTTGATTATTAATGAACATGAATGTCACTCAAAGTAACTTGGTATTAAGGTGAATATACTTCAAGTCACTTTGTGTGCCTGTGTGTATGTATCAATTGAATTACTCTGAGTTTAAAAATTAAGGTATTTGGTTTAAAGTTACAGTGCTTTACCTCCATTTTCCCTATGATCTTGTTCACCTCCTTTTGTCATTTTCACCTTTCTTAAGTTTAGCTTTGCACTCCTCCTTTCTGGTTGGATCTTAGCAAAGAAGAGGGGAGGGACTGAAAGGGCAGAGAGCCTTTCACTCTTCATTGAAATTAACAATAACCACAGAGACAATTTTTATAATATGCTCTGTTAAAGAATACGCCAGTCTAATAATATCCCTAAGGACACAGCACAAACCTCTTTACTTCCACATGTACCTCATGTGTCTATAAATGCAATGGGCATACTTCTGTCCCTCAGGTCCTCTGATTGTCTGTCACATCAAGTTATTGACCGCTTAGTTGTCACCTCTTGTGTTTATGACCTGTGCTATTGTCTTCTTTGCTGGGCTTTTTTTTTTTTTTTTGACAACTTGCTTGCAGGATCCCTCAAAGGCTTGGCTCTGGACTGAACAATTCAACACTCCTTCCCTTTTCTCTCAGATTTCTTTGGCAAGGACCCTCCCTCAACTTCCAGCTTCTTCCTGTCTGTCACATGAGACTGAAAAATTATGTTTCTTGGGTGGGAAGTTTGCCTCATCTGACAGCTACTGTTCCTGGTTTTTCTTTTCCTGTGAAAGGGTACATGCAGCTCATGCAAGGTTGCTTTTTAATACCCACTTCTCGATGTTCTTCAAGATCAAATGGTGCCCAAATGGTACATGAAGTGAAATAACTCATAGTTTCTCCAAATACTTCATACAAACATTTGCCAATTACAGGTGCTTACTTAGATCTTGGAGTTGTGGAGATCTCCATGGAAATTATTTTATCCTCTGTTGTCATCTCCTACTTCCTTTCCTACATAGGTTTTGAGCTACAACTTTTTCAGCTGAGATGATTGTGTGTGCCTGGAAGAAAGATTAAAATGCAGAGCAAGCTCACTCTTAGGTGTTTCCTTTAACCTCAGCTCATGCATGATTCCTATCATTGTAAGTCTAAGTTAAATCACCAGAGGGTTTGGAAAAAAAATTCAGTGTTCACTGAAAGCTATTGCTGTCGTCTTTTTCTCGATACATACTTGGTCTGAAACATAAAACTCAGAAAACTTCAGAAAAAGAGGTTTTGGTCTCAGTCATATGTTCACCCAGCAGCTGACTGTACTAGTACTGTTCATTTTCTGCAATATTACTGGATTCTGTAGCGTCTCAACAGAGAATTGTTCCTTTTCAAGTGGGGAAGAGGAAAGAGAAGGCTTTTGCACTGTTTCATTCTTTCGTACATCCTTTATCCACTGAGATAAACTGATCCCACTCTTGAGCTTGACCATTCTCTTCTACCATATCTATCCTCTTGCCTCCTTCCCATGCCAGTACTTGGCCACCGAAAGCCACAGATCCACTACAACCCTCTCCTTGGAGTCTTGGCCACTATGGTGCTTATAAAGAGACTTCATGAATGTCCTCTAATATTCACCAGAATATCAGGTCCTTTGAGTAAATCCCCATGCTGAATTATATTTGGCATCACTGACTGGTGCCAGAGACCTCTGCTGATTGCACCTGCACTCCTGGATTATGCTGATATAATGTCAGAATGTAGTGTCTTGTGCAGCAATTTGTAGATGAACTTAGCAAATATTAGAATCCTAGAAGTAGTTAATTTTTTTTTACCCTGCTTAATCCTTCCTCATTAAAGAGCTTGACAACTACTAAAAGAAACAAGTAAGTCTCAAATGTAACACACACAAAAGAATGTAAATACATTGATGCTTTTGATGAAGGTTTGCTTCTCAATTATTTTGCATTATAGTACATCAAACTGCCTTACTTTACTGGGATGATACATACATTAACTTAACTAACTTTTTTCATTACTTGCAGGTTTCCTACCACAAAATTTGAAAGAAATACTGATGCATTGTTAACTGAAAGTGGTAACTATTGTTATTTTACAAGTCGTATTCAGTGTTTACCACACAGCTCCAAGATCAATTGCTATGTTGGGGTGGTTCAGAAGCATTTCCAGCCACTGTCTCCAAGGTTTCCCCATAGTTATTAAAGCCATGCTATCTAAATAAAAGATCTAGTTAATAACCTCCTTGAGAAAGATTCATAGAAGGTCTCCAGTGCAACTTCATTCTCTGTGGGCATTTTAAATCCTACTATTAGGAGGGAAACCAACTAACCCTATAGCCAGGACTTCTCATTCACCTTTTTCTTTACCTGTATCTACTCCATATACAAAGAAACTTCCCTTACACAGTCACTGTTTTCCCAGAATAGTCACTATTTTAACAGAAAGCACCAGTCTGGGTGGACCAATTACCAGTCTTTGACATCTAGAGAACTAGAGTCTAAGAGATTCATATTGCTACTGCACTTTCTTTCTTTCTCTGTAAAGACCTGTCTTACTGAGAAACTTTTGAAACTTGGTTATACCTGTCTATAATCTCTGACAAATAGCTACTTACTGATTGTAACATCTCAGAAAAAAGCTAATAGTCTGATTAACCTGTGGCTATATGATTCAACTTGCAGTCTAACCATCTCCAAATTTTCCTCTCCCATATCTATATAGTCTTATTTTCTTGTTATTGAAAAAGATTTTTCACTCAGAAATTCAAGATCAAGACTGCTTTAGCATATCTAATTCTGTTGCTTCAGTGATGAGATTAATTCTTATTTTTTTGACCTACAAGTCACATATGCAAATGTCTTGACCAAGCCTTTGCATCAGAAATATCTTTGCTTCTTACCAAATCAAAAACATTTCCAGTCTCTTGTTTTGCCATTCAATCTGTCTATGGCATTTATTCTTTACAAAAATGAGAAGAAAGATGTTGCAAATGTAGCATGCCTTGGTGACGACCTCAAAAATAAGAAAATCAATATTGTTTGTCATAAAATTTCTGGATTATTTAGGTTGAGCTTGGACTTTTCTCAGAGGTGCACAGTGAAATGGCTATAGGCAGTGGGAACAAACTGAAATACAAGAAATTCCATTTAAACATGAGAAAAAGATTTTTTTTTCCTGTGAGAGTAGTCAGGCACTGGAGCAGGTTGCCTGGACACATTATGAACTCTCTGTCTTGGAGATACTCAAAACCTGACTGGACACAGCCCTGTCTCTTGTTGACCCTATTCTGGACAAGGGAGTTGGACTTGATGGTCTCCAGAGGTCCCTTCCAAACTTAGCCATCCTGTACTTCTATGATGCGGCTTCCTGGTTTGACCTTGGACCTCCCTTGTGACTTGTCTGAAGGTCACTGAAGTACTTCCTGAATTTATCTACTATCGCCAGACCTGCTGTACTTGTCTTACTGTTGCCTGAGTTGGTGACATCGTTGCCCCATGGCTGCCCTACTGTTGCCCTAGTTGGTGAGGTCATTACCCCATCTCTCCCCTGCTGTCACTCTCAACTCTTGGGTCACCTTATTCAGCTGCTGGCCCTTGCTACTCTCTGGCTCTGAGATGTTGTATTCTTGAACCATGAAGAACAGGTTGGTTAACAATTATTTGCAACATATTTGCAGATTAGTCACAACTCATTTTTTAGCCTTACAAATCTCTAAGAATTGCAAAATCATCTGCACCAGAATTTTCTCCAAGGCTGCTGTCATATGTCTTTTTGATTGCACGGTTGGGTAAGTCTATGTGTGTTTTCATATTTCTCTTACATTTGATGGAATCCTCAGCTAAAACAGGACAAGACATTGCCAGCTAAGGGTCCTGGTTTTCAATGGGATCTAACCTTACTTCCAACAGTTATAATAGGTCAAGACTCTCAGCCACTAGAAAATAGTTCCTATCTTTGTTCTTGAAATCTGGTTCCAGAGTGGGACAGTTTTTGTTACGTAAGATAAATTTTTTTAATGCCTCAAAAGCTTCCCCCATCTTAGACTTCTTGGAAGGTGTCACATCTTTACCCTTTATCAGTATTTAAGACAATAATATAATTCTTGAAATAGAAAATGATGTAAAACTTTAAACTGATTTTAACCTTGTTACTTAACAATATTTTTAGGATTTGACATTCCTCTTACTATGCACCTATAGCTGGTCAAGAGAGAAGAAGAGAGGAGACCATACTCAATTGAAATAGGGGAAGCTATTTTCCTCTTTTTAATACTCATGACCCAAGTCCAGGGTTTGTTCTCTACATTTCTGAGGACTGAATTTTGTCCCTTTTCACCTTTATCAGTAGGTGGGCTTGCCTGATCCATTCCAAAGTGCTTGTGATTTAGTCTCGGAGTCTCGTATTACTTCATCTGTTCTTATTTGTGTTGTACATCACGGTACCCATGTTCATTTAATTATTTGAATATTTGTTAAAATTGAATGTACTTGAGTCTTTTGCTTGCACCAGCCTTGAAGTCCATTTATGCTCTAGGGAAGATTACGTTTTACATATTTAAAATTTTTAGTATGCTTACAGTTTTTGTATAAGTACATACTGACCATGTATTTCAAAAAGTATTCTGAATTTTGTATTTAAACTAAAAAAGAGAAGTTACAGTAAATGTTCAGACTGTCTGCTCATTATCTGCTTAAAAGATATAGGCATTTGTGCAAAAATATGCTGCGTGTTTAGCACTGCTGATTACCAATTAAAGAACTCAAAATTCACATAGTCACTGATTTTGTAACCATACATTTCTCTTCCTTCTTTTTTCAACATCTGTTTGAAGCTCAGTCTTAACATCCATGGTGTACCTTTTCAGTTCATGGTTAACTTTCAGTGATTTGGGTTAACTATTATTGTCATCTCCTTCTGGCCAAAAAAATAGCAAAATTTCTTCTTGCTAGAGTATTTTCTGTAATTGCTTTTGAAAAGACAGCTGTGATGTTAAAATGTTACCTTTATAGAAAAAAAGAAAAAGTTAAAGAAATGCTTTTCCTACCTCAGGGTATTTACATCTACATTTAATCAGAAACCTAGAAACTATCCAACTTACAACATCATGGCTCATTTTTATGTGAGGACACAGACTATGGTCTTTTTTCACTTTTTTTCACTGGGAGGCAGTAATATAACCATATAAAGGTTTTCCTACTCTTGTAGGTCTTTTTTTTTTTAATCTTTGGAATTAAATCTTACCTATGAATAGCAAAATACAAGACCAAAAGCAGATGGAATTGCTCTTAAATATTGGGAAATACGAATATGCAAAGGAAAATTCAAAACTCTAAAACATGAGTAGCATTACTCATATTAAAACTCTTCTAAAAATATCACAGGAGGAAAAAAAAAAGAGTCCATCAATAAGAAATGAAGGAAATGTTAAAGGGCTTATTCTGAATCACCAGTGCAGAGAGACTAATCAAATCTTACAGTAGCATGGCATTGATAGATATCAAGCACAGGATATCTCATTCCACTGGCACACTGACAAACTGCTGGTGCAAGATCTGAAGTGATAATGGGACTATCAGCAATGGAAGTTGCAATGTATATAAATGGAATGTCTATTTCTTTGCCTGTGGCTCTAATTTCTATTATAAAGTTTGGGTTTATATATGTTTTTATCATCCATGCTTTTCATATTTACTTATATACTATTATAAGGAATATTTTTGTGGCTTACTATATCTAAGTACCTAAGTCAGTTACTGTCTGGCAGTTCTAGTGTACAGCGGTAGAGACAAATGCCTCCTACATAACAGCTGTTTACTGTGAATAATATTTCATAAATCTAAGTTAAAATTCACTCATAGGATTCAAGTACATAGATGAAAGCCATTTTATGAGAAATTATAAATTTTAATGAATATTTTTCCAACTTATTTTATTATGGAAGTTGAAACATACCCATTCAAAAATAGAGAAACTGCTTAGGCAACAAGTTAGCAAACTGTTAATTTCACTGACCAGGTAAGATCAGCATGAGGATTCACTGTACAACAACATAACAAAACTTCTAATTTGGTATATATTCCAGACAGTTGTGCACAAATGTAATCAAATAGGGTAACAAATTTCCAGCAGCTGCAATGATAGCTGAAGAAAATGTCGAATTAATATCAGATAATTCTAATATTGTCAGAATTATCTCTCTATGGTCTGTAAGTCTCTCTTTATAGAAATAAATTCATGCATAGTAAAAAATTATATCCACTATGCCTTACATGGACATCACCTGTGACACTTATTTAGCTTCCTATCTTAATCCTGCTCACAGATTCAGCATCTGTGTATCTGTGTGGAGGAGAGCCTTTTTTCATGTCATGGGATTAGATATTTACATTCTATTGTGTGCTTTGACCCTAGATTCTGTCTGTTTTACATGCTTTTGACTTCCATCTCACTGATATCTATCTTCACTTCATTGTGATACCTCACTTCATTATACTTAATAAACAATTTTGTATGAGGGTTAAACAATATCCAGATATGAAACCCTACAATTAAACCGTACCTAATTCTAGTTATGTTATGTTAAACAGTTACTACTGTTTAACTTCTTTTTTACAGGAATTAAAATTCAAAATTCTTATAAAAAATAAAAAAGTCGGAACAATTGAGGAAGGTGTACTCAGGAGAGATCTTGACAGTCATGGTGAGACAGGGGAACTTTCTGATGTTGAAAATATCACTGATGAAGATGAGCTTGATGACAAAGCCCCTCTTTTGCAAAAGAATGATTCCACAAAAAGAAAAAGTGAACAAAATCCTCCAGCCCCACCTCGAAAAAAGGCAAAGGTAACTTTTGTCTTACATCTATGTATTTTCTAAATTCATTTATGCCAGACTCTAAAAAAAAAAAAAAAGATATTATCTTAAAATGGAGACTAAATTTGAAAGGTAGGCTTTAAAATTACTAAGAGCAATATATTTTGGAATAATGATTTTTAGCTTAAGGTTTCAGGGTTTTCTTGATTTTTACAAGACACTCCAAACTGAAGCATATTTTACTATCCAACTAAAATCAGCACTTCCCTGTGCTCCCATCCTAAACTCCATCTGTATTTTTTGCGTTCAGTTCTTGTGGTTGTCCCAGGTGCTCAATACCACAATAGATTGAAGATAAACTTGCTTAACTGCTTTGTTGGTCTCAAGGCCCTCCTAGAGCTATGAAAGGAGAACATTGATAGCAGTTTCTGATGATGAAAGACAGTTTACTGTCTATTTCTTTCCACAGTCCACCAGTCTATCATGGAAATTTTGCCATTCCCCTATTTTCTTTTCTTCTGGATTTATGCATGAAATTAAGTGTAGAGTTCTGGCTGTGCTAAACCATTTTTAAGCACTTATGATAGAAAAGGTATTTCCACATTTATCATGTAGAGACTTAACATTAAATACTATTTCTGAGAGTGTAAAAATTGGATGTAATTTTCTTCTTAATATTAAAATTAGACTTACTCATTTTTTTAACGAATTATTTATTCTCTGCTATGGAAATCTGTTGCTCCATCAGGGTTCAAAATGCTTTGTTGAAGTTTTTCCAGCAGGCAAGAAGCAGCCAGTATCTAGTCACATTTACACATCATGCTCTGATTATCTGCATGCAGATAGACTGGCAGTGCTCTTCAGGGCTCAGCGTTTTTCCTGAAAGGCAGTGTGTCCTCCTCTGTGTTTCTTATCTCTAAGTGATTTGAAGGTCAAAATCTTTGCTTCTTTTCTTTTGATCGGATATGAAAAGATAGTAAGGAAAAACTCTGGGGAAGAATGGAGTCCTCTTTGAACAGGGAAGGCCAAATTTCCGGTTAATAAGGTCACATATATTTGTAAAATCCTGATACAGACTGGAACGTACACCACATACCTCTTGATCAACAGTAGCAACAACAGATCATGTTTCACAGGCAGAAGAGGAAATGAGTTCTGTGGTTCCACTCTATTGGAGAGAGAGCATTTATTCTGAGGTTCCCCTCTATTGCTTTATTGGTGGGTGGGAGAGCATTTGAATCCACACCCAAGAAAATCTAGTGGTGCAGTTGGCTTTGGCTGTGTCACTGCCTTCCACATCCACAGAGTTGTATTATTCAGGAGTACTGTGCCAGTAGACTCCTATTGCTCCTTATGGGACATAGCCCCAGAATAATTAATGCACTTGAATTTATCATAGTTTATGAGCCACAAGCAGACAATCCCTATTATTTTGTCAGATGAGAATTTGCCTTCAAAAGCTTTAATAGAATGTAAACTTTATTAATACCGTCAGATCTTTGCTGGCTGCTACTACTGATTAGGTCACAAGTTCATGCTAAGTAAAATGAAGGGGTCACATAACACCTTAGTTTAAGAGATAAGACCCTGGTAAAATTTTAGTCATTTCAACATACAGCAGCCTTTGCTTTTGCTTGCTTTGGTAATGAAGTAAGACTAAACAAAGACTTTGGGCAAAGAACTTTCCATCTTAATTAAGAAGAACAGAGTTTTCCTAACTTTACAGCAATGCTTGGAGGGATATAACTACGATTGATTTGCTTGGCATGGTAAAATATTGTTATTCTACACTCTGTAGAATGCTGAGTTGAGTTTGTGCTATTGATGTATATTTACTCATGCTCTTTATTATTTTTTTTTGTCCAAGTATTTCCTACAAGTATACCTTTTCTAGTGCTTTATCTGTTTAGGAATATAAAGTTGAAATATATATTTTAAGTGACTAATGTTAAGAGCCATGAAAAATTATGTTAATTTACATACCAGTCTCAGAAGCAGGGAAATTATAAAGCTGTCCAGCAGAACACTGTGCTAGGAAACATTGGAAGCGTCTGTCCATTTATTCTACAATTGCTATGATGAACATAGAGACAATAACCTTAATTGTCTGACTGGATCAACTCCTCTTAAGCTAAAATATCCATTAATTGTGACACCTTTCCCCATGCTTTATGAATCCAAAATGATAGTTTCTTCTGCATTGTTAATAATAATAATGAAATATGTGTTACTGTGATTTTTTTATTCTTCCATTATTTTATATTATGATTATTAGGTAAAGAAGATAAAAATTGCCCTTGCGTTGTCAGACCTCGTGATTTATACCAAATCTCAGAAGTTTGTGAGCTTTGAGTATTCCCTAGAAAATCAGAAGTGCTATGAAAACAACTCAATTGGAGAGACTAAAGCACGAAAATTTGTAAAACATTCAGGTGAGTTATTTTGATTTCATCAGATAAAAGTTACAATGTTGCTATGGTTCACTGTTTAGGCATTGGAAGGGTTAAAAAATTATGAAACACATGCTGTCCAATTTCATTTGGTTGTATTTATCGCAACGTTTTAGAACTGTCTGTCATTTGCACTGCATTTTTATATTTCAGTTGGTTTTGTGAGGAAAATTGAAACCGAGCTTTCCTTTAATTACATGTGCTTTTATAAGAACAAATATTAACATAGTGCGTAAAATGTAGCAACAGCTTTTGTTTCATGGTTTTCTGCATCAATGGATTTAGAAGTTACAGACAATACTTGAAAATGTGTGGAATAGATTTCACTTCTCCCGTGTAGGGTCTGCAGTACTCACTGGAGTTTGTCAGGCAGTATCCCTGGCTTCGATGACAACTGCAGATGAGAGAATCTGCATTAGTGAAGTGCAGATAGTTTCCCGCATGCAGTTTGCCTCCAATCCAAGAGAGACATTGAGGTGCTGGAGTGGGTGCAGAGGAGGCAATGAAGCTGGTGAAGGGCCTGGAGCATAAATCTGATGAAGAGTGGTTGAAGGAGCTGGGACTGTTTAGTTTGGGGAAGAGGAGGCTGAGGGGAGACCTCATCACTCTCTGCAACTACTTGAAAGGACACTGTAGAGAGGTTGGTGCTGGTCTCTTCTCGCAGGTAATTAGTGACAGAACGAGAGGGAATGGCTTCAAGCTCCAACAGGATAGGTTTAGACTGAACATTAGGAATGAATTTTTCATGGAAAGAGTGGTCGGGCATTGGAATAGGCTGCCCAGGGAGGTTGTTGAGTCACCATCCCTGGACGTGTTTAAAAGTCGTTTAGATGTGATGTTGGGGAAAAGGTGTAAGGGAAAACTTTGTAGAGTAGGGTTGATGGTTGGACTCGATGATCCCAAGAGTCTCTTCCAACTGAAATGATTCTAGGATTCTATGATTGGACCAAATCTTTCATACGAGGCCAAGTTGGATTATTCAAAACTCATTCTGTGTTGGAGCATCTCCATTTGGTGCAGCCAATAAAGTACAGCCTCTGCTGTTTTAACTCCAGCTATCTGCCAGCAGCCTTAAGGGAGCAGTAAGAACAGAGATAACTGACCACGGGAATGAAGTCTGCCACAGGCCAATTCGTTCAGGGCCAGCCCAGCTGCCATCCCACCATGTTGTGGAGATGATTGGTGAGGTGAATGGTGCTGAACACCATCAAAACAAGTCATCCATAGTCAGAGTCCTCTCTGGTCATCTGATGAACTAGATGTTCAATCTAGTGAACATAAGAATAGTTCTATTAAAAAAAAGGGGGGGGGGGGAGAAGAGGGAGGATGGAAAGGATCAGAGTGATGATCTTGGAAATGTAAAGCTTTCCATTTCATTACTAACCAGGAATAGTCTAGGTAGAAGTCATTTGAAGTTTTCCAGATCTGTTTAGTTTATGTCTTTGTGGGAGGGAACACTGCTAGAAGGAAAAAAATATCGACTCACTTGAATAATTAACATCTTCTGAAGATTATAAAGGAACCAATTAAATGTCTTTTAGAAATGTGCCATTCACTTGTCTTAAGATTCTTCAGTCATTTTATTTAAACTTCAAAACAGCAATCAAGCTAAGGTCATCTTGGGATGGTTTTTTTTCCTATTGAACTATAGAAGAATGAGTGGGCATTTTGATCAATTTCTTGTTTTGTGTCTTTCCAATTTTCCATGAGAATGTGGTGGGCATTAGTATAAAAATCATATACTTACCTAAAAAGAGTTGATGAAACCGAGTATTTTCTCAAAGGAATGATTCTTGGTTACTGAAGCTTTAATAAAAGCTTGCACTGTAGACAGAAATACTATTACATGTCCAAGTTTTAAAATAGGATTTCAGCCATATCTCTGAGCAGCCCATATACTAATGTTAACATGCATAGAAATGTCCTAATATATAAATACATTGATATGATATACTGATCATGTTAAAAAAACATAATTTCTGGATCAGATTATAATATTTTATTATTAATTATAATTTTCTTTATGCAAAGAAGATCTCTCTTACCAAAGTTTTATCGTTCTGTTTTTCAGCTAAAGATTTTGTATCACATACTTCAAGATTCATTACAAGAATCTACCCCAAAGGAACAAGGACATCCTCTTCAAATTATAATCCACAAGAGTTTTGGAATGTGGGGTGTCAAATGGGTATGTTTACAGAGACTGTTGCATTCCAGGCTTTGCAGGGACTATACAGATACAGATATACTATATGCATATTCCTTCCTATAGTAAATTTTGTGTTATATAAGTCACATATTTTCCCTCAGTAGCATCATTTTAATTTTGTATTATATGTAACTTTCTCCTTCAGTATACATATCTTAGCAATTTTACACACTGGAATCCAGAATTCTCATATAGAATAACTAAGGGAAATATTTTAATCTATTCATCTTTGTATTTAGCTACAATTAGGACCTAATTAATTATAAAGATCACTTTCTGTTAAATAGTTATGTCTTATCCCAAGTATAATTCATTAATTCCTTTAAACTACTACTATTTTTTTTCCTATTTGATAATAAGAAAAACACTATCAATACAAAGTAAGAACAATACAGAATTTTTAAGTTTTGAACTTTATTTTGTATTACTCCTGGCCCTAAGACTAAACAAAGCATGATTTTGTCTCATGAAACAGTTTAGCAAAAGCACATATATAAACAAGTTTTAACAACTAAAGCATAAATTTCTTGGTTTTCTTCATATATTATCTCTTTTTTAGTAATAATTCTATGATATTTATATGTAGGGGTCTGTAAGGAGAGTTTAAATGATAATTTATATTTTGCTGCCTTTCTGTTCAGGCTGAAATTATTATGTTAACTATGTTACCTTAGGTTTTGAGGTAAAAGTGAGCATACCATGCATTAAGCATTGTACCGACAAAAGAAATTTGCAATATACCTTTCAAGAAAATGAAAATTACTTTCTTTTGCATGCTGTATTAATCGAATTCCACAACCTCTATGTTTATTTCTCAGCTGTGGCTAAGGTGTAAGTACAGGAAGCTTATAAGAGAAAATGGGAATAGTAGCTTCTTATTATTCCTTTTTTTTTTTTTTTCCCTTCTTTTTTTTTCTCCTGTTCCCCCTTTTTTATTATTTCACTTTAAAAAAAAACACTAAACATATTTTTCAGCTGAGGTCCAACACTATAGTTACTTTGTAGTTCGCATGGGAATTGAAGTAACTGCCTAAAGGTGGGAACTGTTGGAATGCAATTGCATTTACTTTTTCCTAAGTTTGCCCTATAACATTGAATTAGAAGAAGTGATGAAAAGATATATATGTGTGATTTAGGAATGTTTATACAGCAATGGAAGACACATCTGAAGTATCTGTGGGTTTTCAATGGTTTTGTGTGACTGAGGCGGCACAGGTGTAGCAGATGTGGGTACCACAATTACTACTGGTGCCAAGAATTCCCAGATTGTGGTATGTTCCTGCAAAGAAGCACTCCAATGCTCCTGGTCAGCAGAATACCCAGGTACAGCTTGGAGCTGCTGGGACTTTCTAGTGACTGTATAGCTGAAAAGTAAGTTTAGTATCTTGATTTCCAGTACAAAGCATTTTTGTTCCTGAGCAGTTAAATAAGTTCTATTTCTCTTCATTTCAAGTTGGTTTTTAATTTGAAAATGTTAAAAATATACATGACTTCTCCTCAGCAGGCTTTGAAAAACCTCTCACCTGTAAGCACTTTCCCCTTTTTAATGGGCCATTAGAGCCTTCACATTAATGGCCTAAGAGGCCACTAAAAGGCCATCTTGCCTTCACATTTTTTGTTCATTAGTTTAAAAGATTCTCAGTTACAGTATGTTTTTTTAGGTCAGCCTGTTCTTCAGCCTCAGGTAAAGGACAGTATTCTTTGCATCCATATATATTCTGTCTTTTATTCTGATTCTATACCAGGGCCACCTGAGGGAGACTGTGGGGTGAGCAGGGCAGTTTGCCGAAGGCAAATATGTGGCTAGTGAAATGTATGGTCTCGCCTTGTTATATGACAATACGCACTCATACAGAGATGGGCACAGATTTCACTTTCCCTGCGGGACCCTGGAGCTTATGTGCATCCTTGCTCCAGGCTTCCTTTTCACTTGTTTCCTTTCTCGGCTCCCAAAATATTTTCAGTTTTAAGTTACTCTCTCAGAACTTTTTTTTAACAGTCTGCTATTTCCAATCAATCATGCACATGAATATGATCTATTGCTTAACTTCCTAGTGTATCCCCAGACACTCTCCTACAGTTATAGAACTCGGTGAAACTGAAGTGTGATGCTCCTCCTAAACTGCTGCACCCATGTCTGTGGCCCTGCCATAAGTGGTGGAGGACATCCCCAAGCCTAAGTTCTCACCATTTGCTGTCCCCACCCTGAGCTACGCCATATGGTCAGGGCCACAATTGTTGAGTTAATGTGGGAAACAATGACAAGGGAGATTATGTGAATTGGGCCTCTCAGTGATGGAACTGAAATATTCTCAGCCCCTTCCTCCAATTCTCACATCGTTACGAATTCTGCTTCTCGTCCTGAGTGTTGTATTGACACATAGCATTACAATTACGGTAGGAGTAAAAAAAATTACTAGTTAGTATATATTCTGTTTGTGTCTATGTCATTATAAATGTTTATTCATAGTACAGATTGGGCGTGGGCTGGAAGTATCTCGCCATTACCATACCATTTGAAATTAGTTTTATTATATTCTATCCTTGTGGTTGATTCTCACTTAGCATAATGTGACGCAGTTGCTGGCTTATTTACCTGGGGTGGTACACTGTCTGTATACTATCTACAGTGCTATTAAAAACTAGTAAATTTGTTTCATGCTCAGAGGAAGTGCTGGACAGAGGTCCTCAATTTAAAATTGAACTAATCTCAGGTTTATTGTACTGCAGTTCACTACTTTTCTTTCTAGCCTGTAATCTCTGCAAAGAATACCCATTTGTTAGATCTCAAAGAGATTGAAGTCTTTCAAAATTACTACATTGATTGTTGACTCAGAGTATACTTTAATGAAAAGTCATCCTAAACTTTTGTATAAAAAACGTATGATTTTTGCTATACTGGGGCTTTGAGCCCCTTCCTGCAAGAATTAGAAATATGCAGGAAGTGGTTAGATCTGCCCTCTTGGTCACATCATTTGCATCTTCATTTGAAGAAACATTTTTCTCGTGGGAATAGGCTGATTACAAGCAATTCTCCACATATATTATTTCCAAGTCATGTCAGATCTATTCTGGATTCTCTAATCTGTTTTAGATAACTGTTTGGCAGAAATATGACTGGGATTCACAATGCAACTCCCAAAGCTCCACTCACTGAATCTTCTGCGGATGTCTTTCCACTTAGTTAACACAGATTGGTTAATTTTTGTGTCTGTCCTTTGTCTATATCACACACATACCTTTCCTGTCTCCTTATCAGTGCCCTCTGCATCCATGCACAGAAGTAATCTCTCCAGATCACTTCTACTGTTTGCCTAAAACTGTTCACGAGACTCTCTTATTTCTTATATCTTATTTCTCTTATGTCACCTTTTCCTGTTCCTCAGCTTCTCTAACCCTCCCCCCACACGAGCTAGCTTACTCTTCTCATTTTAAGTTCCTCTAACATCCATAACCGCTCTGAATGCGCAAAGAAAATATATCAGGTTTTGTTTAAACCTACATAGAGTACTGCATGCCAGGCCTCTACAGCATGTAAATGCTGAGAGCTGAGTTCTTCCTTCGCTTCTCTGAGTGATAGGCCCAAACCAGTGTTCTCTTCTGTACCTTGCCAGCAATTTTCTCTAAATTGGTTGGAACATATTAACTCAGAGCAGCCTGGCACTCCGCTAAAGCAGGATGAAGTGGTTCAACAGGCACAAGATTTTGTTGAGGCCGAGCACAAGAATTATGTAATTGTGTAAACCTAATTTCCAGAGGAAGGCAAGTTAAAAACCACAGTAAAAAGTACAGTTTCCACAAAATCGCTTTTGGATATCACTGTGCACTCAGTGTCGGTTTGCTGAAAATTGAGACTCATAAGAACAGGATAGGTTTTGTGAACAAAGAGGTCTTATGGAGAAAAACACCTACAATAACTTTTTATAGTCTGGGAAAATTAGTATGCTTCCCACATACAACTGCAGTGTAGCACTGGAAAGAACTGTTTTGGCATATCCATATCCCCTTTTTATTTAGTAAATAAAATGGAAAGTAAAGATTTATGCAGAGGAAGAAAGTTCATGACAGTTATTTAGATAAACAGATATCAATTGTATTATATTGGCTGAGAAAAACAGAGAGAGAAAATAAAATTAAAAAAAAACAAACGAACGAACCAAAAGGAAACCTCAGTGAAAATAAAAATAGAAAGACTTAAATATCTTTTGGAATACTTTACACGCAATAGAAAACATTGTCCATGTATCAAAACAGTCTGCAGGACTGACCGAAACATATCATAAGTTATATGACAAAGCCATGGTATGGTTAGTACAGAATTTTGTTTTGGAAGAGGCCATATAGGGTATATGTTTTCCGGAGCACTCAGAAAATTTTATATGCTACTGTGAAGGTCCCACTACTTATATGATGATTCTCATGGTAAATTTTGTTTTGGCCTGTGAGATCAAAACACTGCTTGACTATTTTGTCACTCCTGTTTTGTGGCTAAATCTTATGTGCAATAATATGACAAAAAATAATGCATTAAAAAGCGGGGTATGAAGAGCTCACTAATGAGTTCTGTTTTTATCCTCTGAAGAGGAAAAGAAAGCCACTAATTTAGTTCTTGGTGTGCCTCACTGGTGCAATTTAAAGTGACTGTCAATCTGACCTTACTTGGGCTCTAAGTGAGCGAGGCATACTTTGGAAAGCCCCAAGAAGAAAACAGAGGGCACAGGATCACTAATTTACTCTGGGATTCTCAGTTGTAGGTTTTCTGTGAAACCGTATTTTTCTTTCTCGCTGGACAAATGGCAAAACTAGTGAGAACAGGACTGGGGTTTTTTAATTATTTTTTTTTTCTAAATAAACATATTAAGTTTGACCACGGGAAGTTTAGATATTCTTACTAAACACTATGCATTTTAGAATATGCAATGGAGTGTCAAATTTAGTAAAGGAATTTATGAGATAATGAAATTGAATTTAGGGAAGAAAACAGGCTCTTCTATTAAAAGTTGGTGGAATGCTATTTTTTCTTATAGATTTAATTAGTTTTTCAGCTTAATAATTTTATACTTCAGGATATTATTTTTACTGTTTTTTTTTTATAACAGCAAAAGTTTAAAGCAAGCAGTTTTTATAACTTTTTTTTCAGCAGTTAATGCAGCATCTCAAGACAAATTGAGTATTCATTACATTATAGTTTTCAATTGTTGTTGCTTGAACTTCTGGTGACATTTGTGAAATGACATGCTTTAGTGTTTTTATTTTTATGTCTAGTTAGGCTAGTAAAATACCTCAAACCTCTTTGCAGTATATGTCATTGCAATAAGATACAAAGTGAGCACTCTTAGTCTAGTATTGTGTTCCTTAAAACCTTGCAGATGACTGAACATTGCTTATGATGTGGGAAAGACAGATACGTCACAGCATTTCATCTTTGTTCATTCTGCATTTAAAAGCCTGTTAGTCTTCAGCCATTAAACAAAGCTTCAGCTATCTTTCCAAAAAGGACTCTGTATTTTGTCCCAAATTAAAATACCTCTTCTGCTCAAAGGAAGGGGAATGAATCTGACACGTCATATACCTCATGGCAAAACCACGCACCGGCTGTTCTGTACAGCTGTCCTTCCAGTCTGGAGCTCATTCTTTCTTTGGGCTTGCTGTGGCCTTATCCCACAGCTGACTCATGGAGAATGTGCTGTAAGAAAGACATGAAAGATTACCTGCTAGCTCCCAAGCCAAGCAATGGCCTAGAAGAATGAAATGAGAAGGCATAGAAAAACATCACTTGGTTGCCCACTCCCTCTCAAATGAGGTCTCAAGGACAATCATCATAGATCTGTTCCTGGCTTGCCTAAAGGGAGTCATGAGGTGTCAATACCTATATTATTACTTTCTTCCTAATATGGTTTTAACAGTCCAAAACTTTGTGTTTAGGAAGCAAAAACTAGATCTTGTACAATTGACATAAATCTTACTAAATACTATTGAATAGTGTGTTGTGTAAAGATAATACTAAGAAGCCAAAGAAAGAAGTGCGTTTATTGTTAACAAAGTCATGTAGTTGGAAAAAAATCCACAGCTGTAATAGGCCACCGGGCCATTGTGATTTATGGAACCCAAAAAAAGTGTTGCTTCACCTCTTACTGTTTGCTCCCAGAAGTCCCCACCCCAATGGGGCAGCTGTTAGAATTGCAGACTTCAGGGTTATGATTAATCTCATACTTAAAGTACAGATCCATTTTTGGTTATGTTGTCCCTTAAACTTCATTAATTCACCAGCTGTAGTGAGGCAGCTAACTCATGTCTGGACATCTACAAGCTAGGTGGGACAATATCACCCTGATATATTAAAACTACCTACATACGCTCACCTTTCCTTTAGAAGAGCTCCAAAGGTCAGGAGGTGTTTTGAATAAAGGTTTTGTGTTTCTCTCGCAGGAAGGTCTCCAATTCCCAGGTTTATGACTCTCTTGGTTTGCTCGGGACTCTGGAGCTTGTGTCTTTTTAGGCAGGGTTTTGTGGTTTTTTTCTGTTTTGTTCTGGTTTTTTGGGTTGGGTTTTTTTTGTGTGTGTGTGCATAATAGATACTGGAGCTTCACTTAAAAGCAAAAAAATGCAGAAATTTCATTTTGTCAGCATTTTGTTGACAGTAATAATGAAAATAATTTTCCCAGCTACCTCTGCTAAATCCACAACTGCAGAAAACTAATAGAATGTTAAATAATTTACCTGAAACCTAGTTAATTTAAAAGAATGACAGTAAAAACTGCAGGGACATAATTGTCTCTAAACTCCTTGCTGACCTTGTTCTAAAATATGCGAAATAAGTGAAATGATGACCAAAAAGTCTTCAGACTTACATGGAAGTGTAACTTTCAGACTGACACGTTAATTAAACAGCAAAAATCAATTTAGATTTTAGATTTGACAGTTTATCAGAAATGCTTTAGGTACTTTTCCAATGAGAACCTCACAAAAGAGGATTCCTAATTGAAACCAGTTGCAGATAGACTTGGACAATGAATGATTTTTAGTTGCCTGACGCCTTTTTTTCCAGTAGAGCTATTTGTAATTGAGTAGAAAACAATGTCAGCAACTATGAATGTTAGGATGACTGAATTCTTAACACTTCTAATGACAGTGTCTTCAGCGAAACAGTATTGAATTGGCCCCACAACAATAAAGATTGACTGCACGTGTTGAGCATGATGTGTCAGACAGTTAAGGATCTTAGTTCTCAGAAGAGTAGTCCCTCTTAGTACAACAGAATACCTCATGTTGTAAGTCATTCATACACTAAGTTATAGAAATTATAATTAAGCTTATAATTAAGCTTAATAAACTTTGGAGTCTGAATAGCTAAAGCCCCATTTTATTCTGCAAGGAGAGGAAAAAAATACATAGTTTGACCAAATCTTTTGGTCAGAAAAAAAAAGACAGAAAGTTTGTATGCCAAAATTTATACTAACCGGTTAAATCTGCTATGTGTTGTAAGGGAACTTACTTCTTTTTGTCTTTTTCTGGTAGACATAAGTCCTTTTACATAAAGTTTGGGTAGGATCTTGCCTATTCACTGACTTGGCAAGAGGGCTAAAGCTGCATAAAGACTTAAAAAACTAAGAAAGCCCAAGGCAAAAGGGATGCTGAGGACACTTAGACTGGCTTTGGAAAGTATTTCCACAACCCTGAATTTACAAGCACCCAGAGATGGCAGTGGGGATCAGAATGACAAGATCAGAATAGCAAATAATGCTCAGGCTCAGAGCAGTCTGAGGAGGCTGCTGTAATTTCTTAGAGAGTTTTAATTACAGTGGAAGTCTTTCTAATCTCTCAGACACGGATGAAAAAGGTGTTTAAAAACCATTGTGTTCCACCATTTTCCCAGGTTACATGTCCTGACCATTTGATGGTACAGCACATTATCTCCCTTATATCTGCTGTTGGTAAGAAAGGTTTACAGTATACTATAGTATACACTACATTTTTCTCTTGCAAATTCTGCCTTGCTGCATATTAGATTGATTAGTATTATCAATGTTAAATCTATATTGTTTGGTTTAATCAAAAGTTTGTCAGAGGGCTGGTGCACTTTTTCTATGAAGACAGGCTGAAAGCACTGGGGTTGTTCAGCCTGGAGAAGAGAAGGCTCCAGGGAGACCTTAAACCCTCTTTCCAGTATCTGAAGGAGGCCTACAAGAAAGCTGGAGAAGTAGTTTTTACAAAGGCATGTAGTGATAAGGCAAGGGATAGCTTTAGGTTAAATAACAGGAAGAATTTTTTCACTACAAGGGTGGTGAGGCGTTGGAACAGGCTCCTTAGGGAAGTTATTGAGGCATCATCCCTGGAAGTGTTCAGGTGGATGGGGCTTTGAGCAATGTGGTCTAGTGGAAGGTGTCCCTGCCTATGGCAGGGGTGCTTGGAACTAAAAGATCTGTAAAGTCCAACCTAAACTATTCTATGATTCTATGTTGTGGTTTACCCTTCCTTCAGATGTCTTCAGTTGGTTTCAATATAATCTGATGACTGAACATCCCCCCTTTTCATCCACATTTTGAATCACCTGTTACTCAGTCAGCATGCCCTTTATTCAGGCTATGGATGAATTTTTTTAAAACCACCTACATCACTTTGAAAAAGTAACGTGGACTACCCAGTTGTATAAGGACTTCTGAAAATATTTCTGTAAATCTGGGCAGTGGTGAATTGGGTGCAGCCTGCATGGGAGAAGAAAGGATAGTCAACACCTAGCTGGGAGTGCTGATGTGAAATGAATGCAACATCTTCAAATCCAGTCACATAAATCATCTCATAACCAAAGAGAAAATATGCCAGATCATTAGGATATGGTCCTGTTTTTGTAGTGTTTTCCAGACTATGTGGAATTCAGCTCAAATTTTGGGTGTCTAAGGCATAGAAGGTGCCTTGAATTCATTATGAGCAGCCTATTTTAAGAACCTAGATAACTGGAAAGAGTTGAAAGGATGGCAACAAGGCTGATTAAAGGGTTGGAAGTGTGATCTATTCTATCTCTTTAGACTCAAATCAGCGAAGTAAATCATGGAGATCGGAACGTTAGCAGAGTGCTTTTGCACATGATATTTTGGTCATTGCATAAAATTCTGACATTTTGAGGTGGATTTTAAATGGCATAAAATGTAATTAAGTAACAAATTTTAAGGAAAATCGGTGAGAAATATGTGCTTATCTGTTTTAAAATCTTCCCTTTTACATGCAGAAAATATGTTAAACCTTATGGCTGCAATATAACTAATAGAATCAAGAAGCAAAGAATCAAAAAAAAAAATTACAATCTAAAAGTCCCAATAGGAACATTAATTGAGAGGCAGCATCACAGACAAAATAGATGCAGTTTTCCTCAGCTGCCTTCAAATCATAGTCGCTTAGAAATCTAAGAACCCCGGTGCTCACCTTGGTTTTCAAAAGCTTTTCCTTTCAGTCTAAAAATCAATTATGTCTTGAATGGTAGTGTTTGTGGAAGATGTTGTATTTGAATTCTTAGACTGTGACTAGTTCTGCAATTAGTTGAGGGACTGACATCAGTTAACTCCTTGAGATATGGAGGTTTGGGATGAAATATAGCCTTTGTATTCCTCTCTGCATTATGGATAGTTTCACCTATTTGAAGATAGGCTCTTTTCCAACTTGCATGTACTATATGAAGTTGTTTACATCCAGAGCCAACAAGGACAGCCATGGCAGCTTTGGTACTTTGCTAGAAGACTTGACTATTAAATACTCTGATCTGAAGGAGATTTGGCCTCATGGTTCCAGGAAGACTTGGTTCTGGTTTAGATGCAGGAACCACACTGTGGAATTCCTTTGCTCAGGTTGTTCTCCAAGCCCATGTTTTGCTTTTCTGTTTTGATTTTGATGCCGATATTAAAAGGCTTATGGTGCTTAATGGAAGGACAGAGGAGAGAGTTTAACTTACACAGTGCTAAACTTCAGGTGCTTGTACTTTCCCATGAAAACCATACATTAAGATTATAGTTTCGTAGTGGGCATATTTGGGCTTCCTTCTTCAAGATACTAGCAGTTTAAAGCTCTCTTTGTACATGCGTTAAATTTCTACTGTTTCATAAAACCACAGTACAAAGCATGTTACTGACAGTTCTAATCTTGAATTCAGCAAGACTAAGATGAAACTTTGGACAGAAATTCAGTCTTCCTTGCAAGAAAGATATTGCTAAGACCACACTGCCAGGACAATGGAAAACAGGTTTTAATTTATGAACCTTGTCATTTCTCAATAAATGTAAGGGTTATAACTGCATCTGATTAAAAAGAAAACCTGTGCATCAACAGTACACCATAAAGCATTGTCCCAGGAGGCCCCAAGCAGCTATGAACATTGCAAAGAGTTGTCGTAGAGGTATGCATCTCAGAGAATGTAATATAGAATTTCACATTTGCTTACCTTAATCAGGTTACAACTTGCAATACTGGGAAATCAGTAGGTAAATTAAAACTACTGTTCACTGTGTTTTTAACTTATTCTAAGGTAAAATTAAATTAAGTAAAAATATAGTGTTGATATTTGAAGATATCAACCCATAATAACATTGCTCTTCACTTGTGTTGCAAAAGTAATTTTCCTAATATGTTAAAATGTAAAGTATTCTCTTTTGCTTGTTTCTGTTGTTAAATCAGATTTTCCTGCTTAGTAGCCTATGAAGCTTGGCAAATCTAGCAACAGCCTCATTATGTGCAATCATGTAATTTGTTTCATCATGTGTAAGCTACTATTTGACGCTGTTCGATTTGCCTAATTTCAGTTACACTTTTTAAACCACTTATTCTGAAACTATGGCCTAGGAATTACCAATATACTAAGAGATCTCAGGTTATCTGTAGATCATGCCAAGACCTTCAAGGGTCCTCAGAATTGTAGAGCTGCAGTGTTCATGGCACTGCTTGAATCAATGTATTAAGATGAAACAAGGGTCATATAACACCACATTTGGGTCTGTTTCTGGATGATCTGTTGAGTCATTAAATCCAAATTGTGAGCTACTGCCAAAACTATACCAAGAGAATAATTACCCCCATAAAAACGCAGCGGTATGCAATGGGCAATATGAATATTTTGAAGTTAAATTTTTGTTGTCAAAGGTAAAATAAGCTTAAAGTTCCTTTGCATATGGACACAGAATCTATGCCTTTATCTAGTTAGCATTCAGCTCAAAGCAGGAGTGCATGTTGTGTTTTGTTGCTGATGGTTTTAGTTCTTTGTTTGTTTGGGGGGGGGGTTAGGCAAGGTTCCTAATCGTTCCTGTTTACTGTGCATTGGTTCATGTTGCAGTGCCCTCTTAGGTAGCACAGATGGGATTCCTTTCAGATGAAACAGAGGATGCACTCTGGGAGCACTTGATGTATTCCAGCCATTAATTGGTATTGGGACCAGGCTAGGGATCTTCTGAAGTAATCCCATCGAAAACATGCATAGTGCAAACATCAGGTCTGTAGTACTAGCTCCTTCACCCTACAGATCTGTTCCTATTTGTGTCATTTACGACAGATTTTTTTCAAAGGTTCATCGAAGCAGTGAAGAAACAAATAATTTTTGCAGATAAACAGATCCAAATATCTTGCATTTTCCACATGAGATAAAGATTTCTGAATTCTGCCGAATGTTCACTGAATACATTTGTATTATCTCGTTGGAACATGTATAAAGGTCCTCTTCCTGAATTATTATGAGTCACTTGTACTGCTTAAAGTCTTCATTTCTTTTTCCTGCCAAACCATCAAGTAAATGACTTTTTATCATTTTCTATTTAACACGTCATGTTATCACTTCACTGATTTGACTTGTGCATTTTCTATTTTGAAAGGAGGCTCCAATGTACTGTAATAGGGGAAAATTTCATTAAACAGGTCTGTTTCAATGTTGGCTTTATCTCATGAATTACAATATCCTGTTGATGAGAAGTTTGTTATTTTATTATTGCTGCTGCAGCAAACCAAAAATGTTTTGAGCTTCCGAGGAAAGGAAAATCTATCAGGTGTATACTAACAATAAACACCATTATTGAAAGATAAAGCTTGAAAACAGTTTGCTCACATAAATTTAAGAACATGTTAAAGATTGCTTCTGCTTCTACAAACTTAAATGTATTTGCACTGAATGTTCTAACTCTAAACCGAAGCTTCTTGATCTTCTGGGTGACGTGCTTTTGTGGTGGGTTCTGGACCATAACTAAAGTGAGCTACAATTCTACGGGTTTGCCTTCTGCACCAGAACTCTGTAAGGGGGTTCAGGGTGCAGGGTCTTGCCAGTGCAGAGAAACTAGTATGTGAATTCACAGAGAAAACATCTCTCATTTCATATTCTTCAAAGTTTAATTTAGAAATAAAAGGAAAACACACCGCAGTGTAAAAAAAAAAAAAAAAAGCTCTATAGACTAATTCTGAAAATATGGTGCAGTTTTAAATAGCTCACTTCTTTTATGCATGAATCTTTCATTATTGAATACTGCTAAATTTAAGAGAAATAACAGGATTTTACATGTGATTTGAACATTGTACATACTCTAATCTACTTTGCTTTTTTTTTACTATTATTTTCAGAGAGTTGTTTTATAAAATGGTAGCAACTCTAATTCACTAAAATAAATATTTATTTATTTTTATAGTGGCCTTGAACTTCCAGACACCGGGAGTACAGATGGAACTGCAAAATGGAAAATTCCTAGACAATGGTGGTTGTGGCTACATTCTGAAACCAGAATTCTTGAGAGATCACAATTCAACATTTACCCCTCAAAATGTGGGAAGATACAGTAAGCCAATGTCTCTGTCAATAAGGGTAAGATTAGTTAATTGTTGATTTGTTCCATAAAACGTGAAAGCAAACTTTATGTATTTCAGACCTATTTGTTATCTATTATTTTTTCCTTATTTTATCCCCATTCTTAGTTGTTGGAACGTTTAATATGGCTTTTTAATAGCACGTTAAAACTCTCATATTGTATCTATTGCTTCTTGGATGTTTTCCCATCTGTAGTTCACCTATGTTTGCTTAAAATGTGTAGGTGCTCAGGAGTTATAAGAGTTTGTAAGATTACATGGATTTTCATGGTATTGTGTACAGAAATACAAACATTGCATTCTGTCACAAATGGAGTTGACAAGGGGACTTGTCAGTTACAGTTGTGGGGACTAAATTCTGAAAACTCAGAAATAAAATGTGCATTTTGGATGTTATTTTCTATAAGTACTAGTAATACCCCTTTGTACTATTCTAATCCTAATTGACAAATAGAAACTGATCTTTAAAGATACAATAGGAAGCTTTACGCTGTTTTGTTATCTTCCTATGCATATATAAAGGACTATTTATCATTCTAAAACGAAGTAAGTGCGTGCTAAAAGGGGGATGATGCAATAAGCCTTTGAATTATTTCTACTTCTCTCAAATTCAAATCTGATTTACTTTTTAAAAATATTAGAAATACATGTCTTTTAAAACTAATGGGTTAGAAAAATACCTCTTTTGAGGTCAAGTAGATGTTTTATAATTGCTCACTACCTTATCCCGATGAAAAAAGTGCTATTTCTGATTACACAGTACACTATATGCATAACTACAATTTAATTAGCATAAAATTAATATATAATTGCTATTTTGTTTCTTTCAAATAAATAAATACTGGAGATAAAACATTAGATAATAATAATAATCATAAAATACTTACATAATGCATGCACCTAATCAAGAACATTTTAGTGTCCTAACAGTGAGCATACCAATTATGAATAGACATTACTGGATGATTTCAAGCACCTGTGCATATACCTCAGCTATTTTAGCCCTTATTTGTATAAAGCTGGAGTTAAGATGAGGGGAAAATTTCCCAATTGCAATGCAGGAGATGGACAAAATCATTGACAATGGGAAGAAAATGTCTAAGTTTGGAAGAAGTTGGAAAAGAGAAAGACAGCTTTTTAGACTGAGGACTTAGTCTGAGACAACAGGCTGGGTAGTTGTCCTGATTTGAGGACAACTGGTTTGCCTAAAACAAAGAAAGAATGGCATCCCACCAGCTGAGGGACGGTAGGGTGCAGAGATCCTCATTGATAGAGTCATCAGCAAAAAACAGAAAATACTAGTTGAAGACAAAAAGAGTCAGGAACAGGAGTCAAAGGAAAAACAGTTTCTGCTAAAGACGAATTACTAACTTGATGAATGGAGAAACGACTTAACAGTTAGAGGACAAAGATACAAAACATCTAGGGGTCAACATCTCTGGCTGACTGACTGAATGAATGAAGAACTTAAGTAAACACAAAAATCACACAGGACCTAATTTTACTGAATTCAATAACCTTCTTAACCTGATGTGACACAATTCCCACCAGCAAGAGGCATATAGACTTTGAAGAGGAAAGGCAACTATTCGAGGTATTTTATATGGAAATTTCTGAGCCTACCATGTTATTTACTACTCTGTCTGTATGTCTGCCTCACCTTGGGTCTCAAAAATTGAGTGGATTTATGAATTTGGGTCACAGTGTGCTGAAAACAGCTCGCTCTTTTCCCACCCTGTGGGAGACTTTGACTGGGTTTAGCAATGAGGTAAGAGTGAGAAGCAGGACTTGGCCAATGTGGCTGAATCTCAGTCGTGACATCCATGTCAAAGAAGCTCCTCTGGTTCTAAGGGAGCAGTCCATCTGCGCTTGCATCGTGCAAAGTTTTTAGTGAAGGTAGTAGCTATTTTCTAGGAAAAAGAGGACAGCATCAGGATTTGCCAAGCCATTGCTTTTCAATATTTCAGGCTAGAGCTTTTCTTGGAGCAAGGTGTTACAGAAAATACCTAAGCAAAAGGTGGAATTTGTGGGGTTGAGTTTATTTTGATGGTTGACAGGGGAATAAGAATCTGTATCATGAGTTTTGATGCTTAGTCCTGAGATCTGGATCATAAGCCATATATTTCACCGAGGCTTGCAGGCTTGTCTGTCTCTCTTGGTATATTCCATACATTGATTTCTAAAAAGCAGATTACAGATGGTTATTCTCTCCTAGGTGTCCTGAAATACAGATAGAAAGCAGACAAAAAGTCGTGACTTTCATAAATCCTTTCTTAGGCTGGGTGCCAGGTTACAGGGCAGCCTGAGGTATAATTTCCAGGTAGCTAACTAAATTAAGGAGCAAATCATCAGGGAACCTACTAAATGCAGAGTTTTTAGTGTGAAAGAGAAGGAACATAGGTGAGGCAGTCTGCCACACACCCTGTAACGCAATGCTGATGTCATCGTGGTTGTCAGTGCTGGTCCACCTGACACAGCTTTAACAGAAATTCATGAGCTTGATCTCAGCAAATGCAAAAATCTTGAGATGGATTCCTCCAGCATTATTATTTTGTGTGGTAACCAAATAGAATTTTTATAACTTGTTAGTGAATAAAAGCTTAATTCTGAAAATTATTATTTAAAGCACAATATCAGATTTTATTTTTTTTTAACCATGAGGGTGGTGAAACACAAGGACAGGTTGCCCAGAGAGATGGTAGATACCCTGTCCCTGGAAATATTCAAGGCCAGGTTGGACAGGGCTTTGAGCAACCTCATCTAGTTGAAGATGTCCCTGCTCATTGCAGGGCGGGTGAACTAGATGACCTTTAAAGGTTCCTTCCAAATCAAACCATTATATTATTCTATGAAACAAGCCAAAAATTAAATTAAATGGGAAGCACCATATTATTAATTTTATTATATTTAATATCTATTTGTATAGATATTTATGGATGGTGTATGCTTCTCATAGTAATTTCTTATGGAACAGGTTTTGCTACTATGACTACTGTATGGCTACTATGTAAAGTTTATTCTTGCAGTTATTTCAATCCATTACAACTTTAATTTTCCAGCTCATCAGTGGTCACCAGCTACCACCCAGTAACCTGTCGAAGACTAACAAAGCTGACCCTTTAGTGCACATAGAAATTTACGGTGTGCCAGAAGATCAAGCAAAAAAAAAATCTAGTGTTGCAAAAAGCAACGGTGAGCATCAGCCTTATTTTTCTTGACTGTAAACAAAGTACGACAATATTTTATAAAGAATTACCGTTTTTCCATCCCAAGAAGCTCTTACGTACTTACAGAGACTGCAGTTATTTCTCTCTAGGCTAGGATCTTCTGGCAGAAAATCTGCAGCAGAAGTTCATGTTATGTACCTTTTTTTCAGACTGGTTGGTTAAGAAGACACAAACTCTCTTAGTAGCACTCTCTTGGAGGAAGAATGGAAGAAGTGTCTTTACTCATTGTTGTGGGCTCACCCTGGATGGCAGCTCAGCCCAAACCAGCCACTTGCTTACTCTCCCCCAGTGGGCTGGGGAAGTGAGATGGAAGGGCAAAAGTGAGACAACTCTTGGGTTGAGATAGAGGCAGTTTAATATATCATACAAAAGCAGCGTGGGCCAGCAGAGAGAAATTAAGAATTCATTCACTGCTTTCCCAGTGGCAGGCAGATGTTTAGCTGTTTCCAGGAAAGCAGGGCTTCATCATGCATTATGGTTACTTGGGAAGATAGACACTGTACCTCTGAATATCTGCCCTTCCTCCTCCTTTGCCTCAGCTTTTTTATTCCAAGCATCATGTTATATGGCTTGGGGTACCCCTTTGGTAAGTCAAGATCAGCCATCTCAGCTGTGCCTCCTCCCAGCTTCTTGGCATGGGATGGGATGGGATGGGATGGGATGGGGAGGTTGCAGTGTGAGAAAGAGAAGTCCTTGACACCGTGTAAGCACTGCTCTGCAATAGCTAAATCATTGGTGTGTTACCAACACTGTTTTCATTGCAAAGCCAAAAAATAGCAGCATAAGGGTTGACAAGAAAAAAATTAAAAAATTAACCCTATTCCAGCCAAAACCAGTTAATTGTTAAATTTAAGGACTTTTTTTTTTCTGAAGAAACTTCTGTGACTTCATCACTTAACTCGTATAAAGTTTCTAGGACTGACTGCTCCCTTAATTTCTTGACAGGTGAAGTGTGTACTCTTTGTAGTTGTCTTTGAGCACTCCCTTACATTTATCATATAGATCTTCTTGATGTTTCAGACTAAAAGTTCCCTGTGATCTCCCGTCTTCTGTGCCTCTGTCTTCTTATTCTCCTTTTTCCTTTTTGTAGATGGCTGGTGTTTTAAATCCACCCCTGAATTTATTTTTCTCTCTGTATGAACACTGCTTAAGACAGAGAACCCACTTCATGTTCCACATCCTCTTTTTGTATTTTTGGTCAAGCGATCATTTTACTGCTTTTTAATTTATTTAGTTTCTGCCTCATCTCCAGCACTGTAAAAGGAGAAACTTTGGCAAAAACATTAAGCTTGTATGGCTATCAGAAAATTTAAGATGAGCAGAGGTTCTTAACCTGGCTATCACTGTCCCCTTTTGCTCTTAACTGAGAGATGACTTCAACTTTCTTAGGCTTTTGATTTACAGTATTATGTAGCTCATACAAGAAAAATCCTTTGAAAGGGCTGGCCTGTGTACCATAGGCAAGTCCCAGCTCTCTGTTTACTTCACTGAGAGCTTCTATCTTACAGTTTTAACTCCATAATCTATACAAAAGATGTGACCTATATACCACTGCAGTCAGTGGGAGTATCATTTATTTAAATGGGTACAGAAATCTATGGAAGAAGAATGAAATATTACCAGTTCAGAGTAGCAATAGCAGCTATAATAATTCATATATTAAGTAGAATAAATGAAATGATATTTTGATGCTGTGTATTTTCTCCTTTTATTAGCTTTGAGCCCTAGATGGGATGAAACTTTCTCATTCACTGTTCAAGTTCCAGAACTGGCATTGATACGCTTCTGTGTGGAGGATGAGATATCTCTGGTTGCAAATGAATTCCTTGGCCAATACACTTTACCACTGCTGAGCCTGAGAAAAGGTAATCTTTTTATGTGAACCACCTATAACAGATCAAAAAACCCCTACAATCCTGGCTTTTATCATTACTGTAGCATTGATAGAGTACAGTGTTAACGCTTATTTCCTAAAAGAAAATTATACAACTGTAAGTAAAAATTGCACTCTCTGGGGTTTTTCTTAAAGTCATTGTAGTCTCTGAATGCAAATCCATGATGTAGAAATCAAAAGAATATTAATGACAGTTAATTATTCCTATTGCAGTATTCCAATTGCAGTATTCCATTCTAGAGAGAAACTGCTCAGATGGTACTTTAAGTCATTATAATAGGACACAGGAAGAAACTGGTCAGAACTGCTATGAAGGCAGCAGTTTCATGCACTCAGTTAGTTAGGCTCAAAACCCGACACAAACCAAACTGAAATAAAACAACAAAAACTCCAAAAATCCTCAGGTAACCTATCCGCAACTTTTCAGAGCGGAGAATGAAGGATATAAATTAAGCAACGTGTTTACGGCATTTTTCCTGGCAGCGTTTCTTTTGTTTTACCAGTAAAGCTTCTGGAATCTCATGTGATGAATAGTCTGCAGACAAAGAGCAGACACAGAAGTCAGCAGGCCAAGGAGGAACGCTTATGTAAAATGGCTGTTTAGTACATTGAAGTTCCAAAGCTATTTCTGACAAAACAACCAACCAACTTTTATTAGTGAAAGAAGGTGCGAAGGCAAACCATTGGAGCTGGCATCGGGCATTGTGCCTTTTTTTTATTAAGCTTAATAGGATATTTAATGGCTTTTTCTTTCCAGGTCCTGAAGCTATAAAGCTGTTTGTGATTCTTAGTTGAGGTTGAGCAGTGACACAAGAACAAAGATATTAGTCTTAAAGCACACTTGCTTTTTTCAACACAAATTTTTACACCGATCACCTTTTTTACTTTCATTTTGTTTATATATTTCAGGATAATGGATAAAAAAAAAACCCAACAAACTGTCAACTCATGATGTCTGAGTCAAATTTAAATAGCGGACACTAAAGTTTGCAAAACCATCAATTTAGGTGCTTTTTTTTTTTTGTGTCTATTTTTTCACTGTGTTTCACGTGCCTGTATGATTATTTTTGGTCACAAACAGGGGATTTGTATTTTGGAAAAGTAAAAGCATGCAGATTCTAGAGGAAAATTTTTGAGTGGGGTAATCTAAAATGCTAGGAGATGAGTGAAGGTACAAAAGATGTTATGAACAGTGCCAAATAAATTAATTGCTCCAAGCCTCACTTTGAACACAAAGTCAAAAAAAACCAACTTAAAAACCCCACAAAAACGAAGATGCCCAGTGGCATAAATAAAATATTTCTAAGAGATGAGCTGACAGATAATTTCAAAATTTATTGCAATGCTTGACATTGAGACCTCTGGATTCCTGGTCTGGAACCATGGCTTTGCTTTAGGTACCTAAACTCCCCAAATAGTGAAAGGGGAAAGAGGGAGTCAGGACAATCTAGATTTCTTAGGATACAACTGTCTGAAACATGATAAAGAGTGAATTGGGATTTACATCTTCTCACAGCTCTGATTGCTTTAATCTGCACTACAGGACTGTCCGTCCTTTGTTAGGATTCATATCCCTGGGGTGTCCCCTGAGGACAAGTTGCTTCCAAAAGAAGCCGAGCAGCGCTTACATCTCTTTGTCTTTGACCAGTAGTGGGACAAAGTTGTGTCATTGCCACCCTCCCCTGCATTTTTGTCTTGAAAGGATTCCAATATATTCATCACTGCTTTCCTTTCCCCAGCAGCAGCCATCCAGCTCAGTTGTAGGTTACACTGGGGAAGAATGCTTGCTGCCCACCTGTAAGAGTATTTGATTTTTTCATGCGATTATTAAGTAGGCATCATGCACAGTCTTTAGAAATTGGTCTAAGTCCTTAAGTGTATCCGTGGATAAGAAATAAACCATCTTCCCCGTGCAGTGTGCGTGCTCTAAAAGTTGATCTCAAATGCCTGTCGCCTGGACTCAGCCTTAGCATCTGCTGCCCAGAAGCTGAACCTGAGATGCCAGGTGAACTTTCATGTCGTATGAAAGAATCAATCAGGAAAAGCCAAACCCAAACAAATGAGGGCCACAATGACTACACACACATCCAGGCACACCTAAAAAAGGATTTTGAAAATTGCAGTTCCCAATGTAAATACTTATTCATAACAGATACTTACTTAAATAACTGCAGTTATATATACATAGCTAAAATATGGGACATCTTTGTTTTAATCAAAAGTGACATTGTTTATTATTATGACATAATGGACATTTATAGTCATATAAAGTAATACAGGCTTGGGGATTTGGAGAGGGGATTATTTTGTTTTCTGAGCAGGCAACTTAATTAAGTTTGAAGTTGAGAACTTTTTAGTTTTTCCAAACACTTCAACAATCAGATGAAGACATAATTTCTGAGGCGTGCCTTATTTCTGATACTGGGAATCACTCATATGTGAAAGGAGAGATCCTTAACAGACTTACGATGTCATGGCAGAAAATCTTACACTACACTTTTTTTTTTCTGCCTCAGCAGGACGACGTATTACTGCTGCAACACCGTTCTTCTCTAAGGCACTACAACTGTTGATTCACAAGCTGTTTTGTAATTTGCTATCTGAACAATGCATGCAGCACATAACATCTTTGGATGTTAAAATGTATGCTTTCCCCACATTTGAATATCACTGGGCTAAAAGTCTTCAGTTTTAAAAAGCACCGTAACCCGAAAGACACTGGAGTTTTTGACTGAATCTACAAACACAAGAAGAGAGAATCAGTAGAAATGATATTTGGGTTCTGTATAATTTCAGTTTATTTTAAAGAGTCATTTACTGAATCATAAGTTAAGCCTTATTTGCATAGTAGATCATAGAAACACTGCATTGCAATCTTTGCATTTGTGGTTAATATGCTAATAAAGTGTCCTTCTTATATTTACAGGTTACCGTACTGTTCCCCTGTTGTCCAAAGATGGTGACAATCTGAGGCCTGCATCCCTGTTTGTTCATATCTGGTACTATTAATGATGCTCTGCAGCAACAACTGTCCTGGAGGATCACACCCTGCTCAATAAAGCACCAGCAGTAGGCTTGCAGCAACCCAGTGGTCTGATTTCCAGAGTGGCACCTTCTCAATGATTTTATTAATCAAATGGGACTTCTTGTGTGAGTAAAGGGTATCCTGAATAAGTAATGGCTCCTGATGTTGGCCCTACCATCATTTAAAACAAGTTCATAAAGACTGAATTTTTTTTTTGACTTTTTAAAAATTCAGTTAAGAATTGTATTTACAGCTGATTTCAAAATGATGATTAATTAGCGATTGAGAATAATAGCCTAATATTTATGAGGCTAATATTATGAGACTGCAAAATTATGAGCATGTCACGGTTTCATTTTTATTTGTATTGAACAAAATTTCTTACACTTGTATCTTTCTGAGGGCACAGGGAAAAAAATGCACATACAATATTCCCTTTAAATTTATAACAGCAGCAGCTTCTGACTGAACGATTCCTCTTAAATGTCCACTGTAGTTTTGCTACCTGGAAAAATAGTTTTGAGGAGAAGAAAAAAGGTCTTAAAATTATAAAAAAATCAGATGCTAATTTCAGTACCCTTTCTTAGCTTAGTCTTGAACCTCCTGCTCTTAGAGACAGACAGATAATTCATGGACTGATTTGTGAAGGTCTCTGTTCCTCACAGCAGCAGGGACCTCAGGATACATCTTACTGTGAGCTCAGGAAATAGGAAGCACAATGCTTTGAGGAGGATGAGAGGAATTTTAGAAAAGGAAAGGGTTGATTGTGTGACCTAAGAGCTCTGAGGACAACTTATTGCCTGACGTAGCCACCAGTGTAGATCTTGCCCATAAGACACAATTTTTCCATCTTCCTTACAAAGCTGAAGTGTTGTTGAGCTTCCACAGGACTGTATCTACCCAGTTAATTGCAGATTTTTGATTCAAACATGGTTTTTCTCTCTTTTTTTTTTTTTTAATTTTAAAAAAGAGGATGCTATATTGATAGGTTTCTTTCTTTACATTTGCAGACAGTTCTGATAATATTATATTTTAATGCTCTTTTTATTGAATGCCATTTTAATGCGACTTTATTTAATGTTGTTCTAAGATGGAAAATCAGGGCATGAGGTAAACAATGATTAGAAAATGTCACAGGAAATTACACTATTAGAAAATGCATTACAGTTATAATAAGGAAACCAAGACAGTGGACAAAGAAGAATCTAAAATCAATATTGAACTGTAAGGTCAGGTAATTTGATAACATTGTAAGCTGGCCTCAATGTGTTTTCTCTGCCTGAGTGACAAGTCACTTGATTCTTTACCCAGAAGAGCGTATAATCTAAAATGTTAGACTTAATGATCTTTGTAGTGATCATATCTGTATGCTAGCCAATATCCCTTTTCATGTGCTAAATATTTTACAGCTTTTTTCAGCTCTGAAGAATACTAACAATATTAATATTCAAGCAGTTTTCCCCCCTCTCCCCTTTCTGAGGAGGAGTTTAATTTCCCCAGGCAATTGGGTGTATCTGTTCTCAGATACAAACTGACCAAGTGACATAGTCAATTGGTTTGATGCCGAGAAAAACTCCAGCTTATTTAGGAAACTAAATAGCACTCCTAGTCTCACTTCAGGAGCTTTATACAACATTAACTTCTGAAGACTGATTTGTGAGTGTCCTTTGGGAGAAGGCGGCAATTATCTTCAGCTTCTGGCATTATTATCCCTCTTTTGACCACTTTTCCACCTGGTAGGACAAATGTCAGACCTACTCAGTATACGGTAACTTTAAAATTTTACAGTAGATCAGATCACAAATCAACATGTCTCCTGTGCCTTAAAAAATGTGCCCTTGGTTCTGGAAAGGTAGATATACACGGTCAGATATGGGTGCGTTAAGAGGCTGGCAATAATGGACAGACCATTACGGCTGCTCACATGCTAAATGTTTAAAGATGTGCTTAAGTGCTTCCTCAATTTAGGTAAAAATGCTTTGAAGAACAGAGCCCGTAATTAGCCTCAGTGTACTCAAAGGAACCACTCACGTTCATTGTTTAATATGTATATATACATTTTGTAGCCCTGAGGTCAATGCATGTATTGACTTGATTCCCTTACGCAGCATAAGAATGCAATGCGGCAAGAGTGGTGAACAAAGATTCCTAACAGCATGGTCTTAAATAAGTACCAGACTGAAAGCTCACATTCAATATGTTTTATTTATTGGTGAATCTTAGCTTCTGCTCCTTCTTTCTTCTCAAAAATGACCAGTTGTAGCTGCTTCTTGGGTGTCAGAATTAAAGAAACAATGACATATCTTATTGACAAATTAATATCCTGGATTGAATGTTACATTATATCAGCATATTTTGCACAAAATGTTTGAAGTGCAAAGTTTTTAAGTTTTTGGTGGTGTGTTTTTTTGTTGTTGTTGTTTTTTTTTTTTTTTTTAAACATATGTGCACTGATTGTATAAGATCTAACATGAAATTTGCTAGACTTCTGAAATGTATTGTCACCCAGGGAACCATCCCATGGTTCTCTGGTGAAATCATCATACGCATGTGAAGTCATAGCAGATGCTGATAAAGTACACCATTATCAGGGTTGATTCAACACACTCAGGGGAATTAATGAGCAAAGAATTAGGCCCCCACACTTCGGTGCGTACCAAATTTAGAATTTTTACAGTACTATTTCATACAAACAAAACAAAAACCTTTATTGCTGTCATAAGAATTTCCTGCCGGTAGCTACACTTTCTTCGCATGTGATTTCACAGGAATCTGTTGCAGGAAAATAGTAGCAGCTTTAAGACAATAGCCTTATGATTAGAAATCTGGAAGTATGCGATCAGCAGATGACTGCATATTCTCAAGGGCAACCGAGACAAAACGTACCGTGGGAAACGGGAATAAAGAAACATTAGTAGATAAATAATTGAATTATCTTAGACAACATTTAAATTATGCTGTTTCCCAGCGGATACCACTTTTCTTCATTTAAATGGACACTGCTCAGTTGAATGTTAACAGCTCCCAGAAATGTTCCTTTGCTTTTCACGACAAGCTTCAGAATACGGCCTTTGAGCTCTGTAACTTCGTTGTACACAACCTGAAATAATATATAGTGAAAAAAAAAATTAAATACAAATTTGTGAATATATTTCACAGGCAAAACACTTACTTCAATACAGCATTCAGGATGATGATTACAACTTTGGAATAATTGCTTTAAACTGCCCTCCAGAATCATAAACCATGAGCCAAATTCACTCAACTTAGTGAATTTACTCAGAAATATATTTGACCTTAGGTAGTTCATATAAAAGAGATTCTGCCAGCTTAGGCTTGTGAAATCTGATTACCAAGCATTTGTAAATAAATTTGAAACCTGTGTTGTGTAATGCTTGAGGAAAAAATAAGTATATATAATTTTTCCCATGAAAATTGAAACTCTAACTTAAGTAGAGTTTTGAGTTCAAATATGGAGAAATATCAGATCCTCCATGATGTTCAGGGAATGATAATATGTTTGATTTCATGGAGCAGAGACTCAGGTGGAGTGTACTCCTCACCTCATGGACAACAGCATGAAAGCAAGAGATAGGTAATTCTGTAAAAGTGTAGCTTATTATTTTTAAATATTTTTCCATGGCAGATGCTAATTTTTCTGCAAAAATTAGGAAAAGGGGAAACAGTTTTGATGTATTTTTTTTAACCTGTGTATATTTGTTACATATTTCTTAATAGTGCCTTAAAGCAACCTTATGTTGCATTTATATTTCTTATAAAATTGTATCCCATCAATGCACAGTATCTGAGAATTTTTTCTCAGTTCCCAACTTGTGATTAAATCTTGTGCTACATACCAGAGTTAAGAGAGATCAAGCCGAAACAAACCCAAATTTTCTAGATCCAACAAACCCACATCATAAAAGAGATAATAATCTTCCTTTGAAAATTTTCTGTATATATTTTACTATTTCAATACAAATAACTTTATGCATGATTCTGGATGCTAACTGTATCCAAATGTGCCCATTATAAAAATACTTGCATTTTTTAATGGAATCATCAAATATTAAGCATGACAGAAATCTCAGCCCACTCGGTAGAAGCTGTACATGTGGAACATCTCTGAGACTGAACCCAATTTAGGAAGTAGGACTTACTAAATTTGGATGATTCTGTTATTCAAGAAGTGCTGTTAATTCTTCTCAAATTAAATGAGGCAGCTTGCTTAGCATCTTTTTAGAAAATTACTAAGGCCTACATTTTTTAAAATATCCTGGAAATCACCTTAAAGCTACGAGAACACACAGAGGTCGATAATGAAATGTTAATGGTGTGTTTTCCAAATTTAAGAAAAAAACAGTTTGGGCTGATATACCAAGGAGAATGAGCTGCATTCAGAACAGATTCCTGTGTTTCAGAATCTGCCTTAAAAAAACTGCTGAGTGAACTGCATGTGGGTTGACAAAATGTGCAAGAATGCTGGTTGCAGGCCTGAAAGGTAAGCTTTGTTAAGAGAAGTATGTTTAGTCTAAAATGTGTATGGCTGCAAATGTTTCTGCTATTTTAGTTGCAATGGAAAAAAAAATGCTTTAAATTTTAATCTCTCTGTGCAGCTTAAAAGGCAAACGCAGTGACATCCTGTCACTTCAGGAGAATGAGGAAGGGAGACTGCCTGAGTTTGCTGCCTGTCCTGGTTTTGGTTGGGGTACATTAATTTTCTTCCTAATAGCTGGTGTGGTGCTGTGGTTTTGATTTACTGTGCAATCTGAGTGCAGACTATACATAGGGCATGGCTGAGGAAAAGTCAGACCGAGCCCTCTCTAGCTTGGGTGTCTGCGGGCCGGGCTGCCGAGTCCTCTCTACACCTGCTAAGGAGCAGAAATGGTCATGGGAGATGTCCTTCAGAAGGGGACAAAGATGATAAAAGCTCAGCACCAGCAATGTCTCTCATGCTGGCAAGAGAAAGGTGGTTCTGAACCTCATGATTGGACCCAGGAGGCTCGAAATTGTTGCTCCTTCCAGACAGCCCTTGCTGGCGCTGGCCACCCCTGTGGGACTGTGCCAACCAGACAGGACATCAGGCTTCCCTGGCAGCAAGCACCAACAGACAGGACACCACGGGCATAATTGGTGCTGTGGGGATGGATGGCCACTGCCACAGGTTGTGGGGGAAAGCCACCAGTGAGTCCCATTCACTCTTGTAACTACTTTTTACTAACAAGGTCTTACCAGGGAGCAACATTCCCATTTCTGTTTACAAACCTTTGGAAATCATTGTGTGGAAGTGCTGTCAGGAAAGTTGTGCCTGGTTTTGATGTTTACTGCGCCTATTTCACCAAATTGTTCATGAATTAAAAATTCCAGCTTTTCTGTCCCCCAACTGCACATCCCCACCAAAATCAAAGCGAAATGATGAAGGAAACCAGAAAATCAAGGCTAGCTACAGTAACTGATAATACAGTTTAGAATACATCTATGATTTGATTACTGAATTGATACTGATGTTACTGTATAAAGGTGCCTTGTTCCTTTGCCAATATATTAAATATATCATCTTCAGCTATTGCTTTAGTTCACCAAAAAAGGTACAAGTAAGCTGTAAGAGCTAAGAAGTCTTCAGCAGTAGATGACAACAGGCGTGATCTGGGGTAACGCACAAATTTCAATCTTTGGACAAAGAGAGGCCTTTAGCATTGAGCAAAGACAAATCTTACAGGGAAGGGTGGGTGGCTTCCAAATGGTCCCAATGAACTGTTTCTAAAATCGCATTGCGAATTCAGCTGGAGCAAGGTATATATTGTTGGGAGGTAGGGACAGAAGAAAGTTCTGGAGACAGGTGAATTAGTGTGTGCATAAAACAAATGCCACCTGCCAGAATTTCATAATCAGAACAGCTTTATCCTGAAATAATTGTGGAGTAAGAATATTTGCCTCCCATCTATACAGCTAGAACAAATGGAGGTGAGTTATACATGACCATACAGTGAACCAGGGGGGACAGTCAGAGCTGGAATCCAAGTATTCCTGGCTCCAAAAAGAGCAGCACTGCTGACCTACGGGAGTCTAATGACATTTTAATAGCAAATGAGGGACAGTTGCTTCTCCTTATGTAGCCATGGCTCAGTTCCTAGATTCGCTTTTTATTGTCCAAATTAGCTTTGATGCAGGGGGCTGAAGGGAGGGGATGTGGCTCTTGGTGTAGCTCCTCTCCTGCCCTTGGGGCTTGCTGGGGTTCTTCTGGTTTCTGTGGGCCCGTGTCGCCCCCGGCTCCCAGGGAAACTGCAATAGCACTAGGAGGCTGGTATGGCCCAGGAACATTTGCTGAGGTCCCAAGGGCAGGATGGAGAAAAATTTCTTCTCATGCTGGCTTCATTATGGCAATGCACCCTCTGCTTTGTCCGGGATGTTTGCTCCTGTCGTGGGTGTGTAGACGCAGTCACCCAAGAGACAAACTGAGGGCAGCTGAGACCTTGAAGCACATCGAGGACAAACGCTACACATGGTGAGCAAGAGCCCACTGTGGCTGGTTCTGCTCGTTGCGATTTCTCTTGGCAAGAGTTTAAACTTAAACAAATCAGTTTTATTTACATTTTTTTTTTACTTTCTTGGTTTTCACTAAACTACTCTGGAACCTCTGGAGTAACTCTTCTTTATTCCTAACAGTGGTCTATAAGGAGGTAGGTTATTCTTCTTCTCTTCATGTTCTCCATGTTCCATTTTTCTGTGTTCTTTCTCCTCTTCTTTTCAGCCATAATTTTTTAATGCAATGTTAGATCACTGTGAATGCAACAAACTCCAAAATCCTAATAAAGGAACATGAGAAAAAAAGGAGTGCTTGTTAAAAGCAACTCCAAAACATTTGGCGTAGTTCGTTCTGTCGTTAGCCCTCCTGGATTTTCACATCTTTACCCTCACACACGAGTAAAAAAATCAAAAATAAAATGCACTTTTCCGAGGCTGATAATTTGCTGTAGGCAGTCATAAGCAATAAAAGTACAAAACCAAACCCAAAAATACCCAAGAGAAGCACATTTCAGAATTTTTTTCGGTCTTGAACACAGAGAGAAATTAATATACAGCTTCCTTCCAGCCATTTGGCTTTAATAAAAACTTATGAACTCATAAAAAAAAAAGGCTAGTACATTTCTGTACGCAGCGTTTTGGACAGTAACTAGCTTAAAAGACAGCTGACATATTTTTAGTAGTTTTCCTTCCTTGGGGTGGCTCCTGCCTCAGTCTACCAGAGTTGGGCAGAAAATGCATACAGAGTGCTATCCCATATGGAAGACCAGGGCTGCTAACAGCACAAGCATGGGGTTGGAAATGCCCAAGTTCAATGGAACCGTACCTCCCCACTGGGATTAGCCTTCCTGGGGAAAAAGACTGGGCAGCTGTGAAGAAGGCTGTAAGTTCTGAGTAAAGGATATCAAAGTTCCTAAAATTCCTAAAAGAATTTCTCTTTACAGCAGTGGGATGGATGCTCCTTAATCACCATTAAGTCTCCTCCCAGTGACGACTGCCTGACAATAGACAGGATTTTGGACTTTCTTGCGTTCAACTTGTTCTAATAAAGATTAGAGAGATAATCATCTTTCAGTGCTGCTGGCTGCTTCTTTTTTTTTTCTGTGATCCATTTTGGATACTTTACAATGAATGTTTTTATATAATCATATTATACTTCTTTGCTTTAAATATCTTTCAAATGTAAAGGAATTTCATTTGACAAGTCAATTAGACCCATTCCACTGTCTTTTTGATTGGGAAAAAAAAAAAAGGGAAAGAACGTAAAAAAATAAGCCTAGTTGCCCATTATTCCACTGTGGTACCAGAGGGAGGGAAATTTGTCTCTGGCATTAGCAGCAATGCTACTGGAGAAGCCTACTCACAGAAGTGCTGGAAGTCATCAGTGTAAGTAGGTAACTTTTGGAATCAAAGAGATGTGGGAAAAGAGAAAGAAAAATATTAAAACTCCAGGTCTGGGAAACTAGGAGATAAGGACTCTTTGTCTCAGCTGACTAACTTAAGCATCATCATATCTTATCTATGAAACAGGGTGGAGTGGTAATATTTTCCATGCCTTCTACTTTAAAGCCTGCTCAGAAGTGCATTTGTAAATTGCTTTGAGATCTTTAGGAGATTTGCTCTATGTAATAATTATAACCTCCAATTCCACCTACTGTTTGAAGCTCATCTGCCTTTACAAAAAAACATAGTTTATGCCACTTCCCATTCTGTCGTAAACGTTTCTCCATACAAATGTCTCTTTTCACCCCAGAGGCACAAACACTTCAGTGGTGTGTGAAATAATTATATGTGACTGTGAACTGCTAGCATTTTGATGTAAAAAGTACTGGGCTATTTATTATTATGTCATCAATTTCGTTGTCTGTTTTCAAATGTGAATGTGAACAGCAGCATCCATGCAATTAGTAATTTTTATGATATTGTACAAATCTACATTCAAAACAGTCTAGGTTTTGGTGCAATGATGCTTGGTCTCATTTGGCTACTGCGTAACTGGGGTTATGGTGTAAGACAAAGCAGTGTAAATAATCCAGCTGCTTTCCTGGAGAGAGGGACACAAAGAGACTGTTTCACCTCTCAGAAAGATGCAAAGCAGAAGATAGTCCTCATTTGGGGTTCAGCTTACAACATGTTCCTTCTTTTCGATCGTACTCACTGCAGCAGCAGCTCTAAATGCTGTACTGTTATTTGATTTCAAGAGCAGACAAAGGAAATGAAACAAGCAAGAAATGAGGGAAGAAAGTGAGCGGTACTCACAATTTCATTGTAAGTAGGGTCAGAGCTTTTTGGAGCTGTTCTTGTTTTCCTTCGACTGACCTCATAAGGATCCGGCAGAAGATAAAATTCAGCGTGTGCACTTGGGGCAGAGCCATCTGGGAGGCACTGAAAAACAAAACGGTTATAAATATGAATGCCCATGTTCTAGCAAAGAAAACAAATAAAAAGTACCAAATGAAATCTGAACTTTAAGCAGGCAGAGAAACATTACATTCTCAGTATTCTCTTGGCTAAATTGGAGTGCTGTTGCAGTAAACAACAGGAATTCCTAGAATTCAGCTTAATATTGAATCAGGAAAATAGAAATGAAATAATACAAGAACAAGGTAAAATTGCCTAGCTTTAATATTTTATGTTCTGATGGAAAACCCTTAAACCTCAATATATTTTAACTCAGCTTAATCTGATGCAAAGTCTAGCCCTTTCCATTTTCCAGAGCAATGCATAGAGACTGGATTGTAGCCAGTAAGCTCCTATTGATTTTAACCCCTCGGTAGCAGCGCTGGTGCTGGGGAGAACTGATTGTTTCTAAGGGTGTTCTATAAAGTGTGTTACTGCAGAAGAGCCAGGAGCATCTCCTGCAGCAATACGGGCAGAACAGGATTCTCAGAACAACAGTCCCTCCGATCTCTCCCATCACACAGCTGCAAGCTCTCTTTAATTTTCCAGTTCAGATTACTGAACGATATTCCAGATATTCCACTTATGGTAGCTGCTCGAGATCAGAGCCGATCTATTAACCAGGCTCAGGCATAGGCTAATGCTGGGGGGTGGAGAGTTTTTTGATAACTTCTGAGCAGCTGTAAGATTATTCCTAAAGTATTGTTGCAGTTACTCAGAAAACAACACATTTGTAGTACGAGAGGCTTTAAAAGGACACACAAGAAACATAATAATGGAAAACTATGGAACAGGTGTTTTGCCAGCACATGCCACTTAGTGCTGAGCTTGTAATTATGCAGAAACTGTTGTGTTGGTAACACAGCATACAATCAGAAAGCAAAATGGGGCATATCAAAATATCAGTATTTTTAATTGTATTATCAGCACTTTAGGCAGGAAGTTTACCTGAGTGCTCAGAGGCAATCCAGTGACAGGATGCAAACAGAAATGAAGGCAAAAAGAAGAGATCTTAAAGTGTTTGGGACTGATGAACCCAGAGTTCATCATTACGCACACAGCTGCATTTATGCTGTAATTTTACTGGCTCAGACTAAGGAAGTTTCTCACATTTTGATTATGCACAGTATGTGTCTAGAAATATGGGGCTTTCTACAGGCATTATCAACAACATATCCTTGTGATAAGAGAAACTGCTGGTGTCCTAGCAATAAATAACTTCTCTAGTGGGAAGAAAAACAGTGCTTGTGTGTGTGAGCAACCAGTTCTTGTGCAACAAATCTCTGTTTTTTTTGTTATCTGCAGTGATCCTTCGAGGCAAATGATGTGGTCAACTGCAAAGCTTATTATTGCTATCATTAACACTATACAGCATCAGACTCTACTCAAATCATTACATATTGTCAGCACTATGTGAACAATTAATGTTACTGTTGCTAAGCTCCTCAAAGTACATCTGATTTAAAATATATATGGGATTTTGATAGATGGGATTCAATGGCCAAAATAAGAAGGCTGTCAAATGGCAGTGAAACTAACAGGTATTTTCTAGGACATATCGTTAACACAGGATTTGTAATTTAGACTGACCATTTGAAAGCTCACCTCTATTGAATTGGGACTGTACTTAAACTTCAATCAAGGATTACAAATAACTGTACACTGAACAGTCTTTTAAAAATCAGGAAGGAGAAAGAAATGTAGCCTTAAATACCAGTCCAAGCATCCAGGATCCCAACTGTAATCAAGCTCTTCCCTTCTCAATGAATAGATAAGCATCACTGTAACTTCAAGGCCAACAGCTTTTAGTTGTTTCGGACAAAAAAAAAGGGAACATGGTTTAAAAAAACAGAAAAAAGAAAAAGGGGGGTTTGATCTTGAAGAAAACCTTATTGGCTTGACTGCTGAGGCCCAACACAATGATCATCACTATCTCAAGCATGGAAACAAGGTGCAGGGGGAGCCTTGTAAAATGTCAGGCTTTATAAATCATCTCGGCAGTGCATTGCCTTAACCAGGGACCGTGTCAGAGCTAATTTTGAAAGCCTGAGGTCAGCAGCAGCTGCAAAGGGCACCAGTGGTGGAGGAGCCCAGATGGTAGGCAGGGGGCTACCAAGGTAACAGGGAGGATGGCCGTGTCCACCCAGTTCTGCTCGCCTTCGAGACGCCCTCCAAGACAGGGCAGGGTGCAGCCAGTGGTGTGCTGTGCCCCACCGCGCTCCCTAGGACAACAAAGGCACAGATGAGGACAGCATCCTTTGCATTTCAAACAGGCTCAGCCTGACGTTCCCTTGCCAAGGAAAGAATCCAAGCTGATTGCCAAGTGTGATTGTTTAACAGGGCCCAGGGATCCTGAAGCGCATGAGATGAAGCTGGGGGGGTGGGGGGAGGGAGGGAGAAAGAAAAAAAAAAAAAAGTCAGATAAAATTGTCACTATGCCTTTTGAGTTGCTCCTTGAACACTGCGAGCAATGCTGGCACATTACCCAGCCTTCAGCTGACCGACCTGCCTCCGTCAGCCCACTCCTCCCAAAATCCAAGGCAGGCACTTTGCAGCAGTGAAACACGGGCTGGGAAGTACTTCCTCACCACCCCTTTGAATGTAGCTAAATACACGCTGAAAGAGGCGAGTGGGAGGAGAAGGTCAAGAGAGAAAATCAAAAAAAGGAGAATATTTTAGCCATTCAGAGAAGAAAAACCTCAAGGCAGAGCAGTTGCTCTGGGATCTTTCAGAACTAAAACAAAGCCACTTTTCATGAATAGTAGCAATCAGCAGCCAGGCTGTTAGAGGTAATTTGAACTGCAGCCACCTGAATTCCAAGTAGGTATCTGAGTTTTGGTGTTGGGTTCCTCTCGCTTTACAGGTAACATTTTCCCACTTGCCCTTCCCTTGCTGAGGAAAGGCAAACAGGCCACTCCAAATTCCATAACTGCCCCAATTCCCCATCAGCTACAGTGCCACTGTTATGCCATTAGGTGATCCAAAAAGCTTCAGGTGAGCACTCTTCAAGCCACATCACATCTTCACTTCTCAACAGCCCTCCCCTGACTCTAGACAGGACACAAAACATCTAACGAGGGTCTCTGTCCCACTACATGCTCATCATTCAAAGCCACAGAGGAAGAACAGGCATAAATCACCCACGGCTTGGCAGGAACAGAGTCTGGGTAGCTCGTATGGTGAATTTTGTGTTGGGTTCTCTTTTGATTGGCACAACAGTTAAATGTTTTCTTGGGAAGAGCCTGTTTCACCCAAAGATTTCTTGGGACAAGGCCTGCAAGGGCCGTGGAAGAAGCTGTACTTTGCCAGACCCTCCCCTACCAGGGCCCAGGAGGGATCTTGGCAGTTTGATAATCACAGTGCAAAACCAAAAGTGGAACTAACACGGCAGAAATATCATTTTAAATGTAGGTGAAATTCTAAGTAGACATTAAGACAACTGGCATGGCAGGCAAAAATGCAAATCTTTTGGCCAAACTAGTCCTTTCTCAGGCTTTCACATGTGAGTTGAGCATTTGTTTGAATAGAGGAGACCAGAGAAAACATCAGATTATTATTTTTTTTATTTCTAAATAGGCTGTTTTCTGTCATGTCACAGTGTCACATTTAGTGAACAAAACCCCCAAACCCCTGGATTATCCTTTCACTTCTAACTCAAGACTGCATGGGCACATTTATAAACCAAGGTGAACATGAAGAATATCTGACCTAGATGCCAGTCTTATGTGCACCAAACAATCTGTTTGTTGGGTGCATTATAACACAGAGTAAGATTTCTAGCAGACTTACGAGGAATTCTGAAATCCAGCAAAACCCCCTTTTGTTATTATTAATGGATCAAAAATCACCGCCTTCTGTGTATAGCCCAGGCCTGAAGGAAAATCAAAGGGTACCTTGAGAATTCCATTTTACACTTTAACTGTTCTCCAAAACCTTTATAGCTTGCATGCACTTGTGATCAAGCAAACAGAAAAAAAAAAATCAAAATTTTAGATTGAATTCTATTTATGTGTAATTCTGTAGTGATTTCATTAACCCAAAAAAGAAGTTACTCCCCACTTAAATGTCTTAAATCTTGGAGTGTGTATGCTTGTAAATAAATCCAAGCAATAAAAATCCCTAAGGCTGGAAAGGTATAAAAACCAAGTTCCCAACAGAAATGCCATAGCTCTCCTTGCTATGCCTATGGAAAAAAAACCCAACAAAAACAACAAACAAAAAACCTCACCCCAGTGATTTTGATCTGCCAGTAAAAAAATATTGAGTTGAATTTAGAAGCTGACTCCCTGTACTTTCTTCTAATACAAACAAGCCTCTACTGAACAATTTTCTCAGAGAATGACCTGCCTACTTGACCCTGATAATGACTGATGTTTTTAAGAAACTCAGTTACAACTGCCTGTGTATACGTTTAAAAAAGCAGTTTATTTTTTAAATGTTATTTTCTTCCAAAGTCAGGCAGAAGGTGATGAAAATATTTAAGAACAAAGGGGAATGAGGGAGAGGAAATAATACTCTAGATTTACTTTTCTCCATATCTGTAATTCAATACTGTAAAACTAATACAGACCCGTGTCTGTTATGGCTGTGTTCCATTTTTCCCTCCAATTTTATTTTCCAAAACCAAAAAAGCATTGATATTTGTGTACAGAAACCCACGCAGATAGGCTATGCTGTGTAATTTAATTTTACATATGCTAGCCTTAGTTGGAAAATAATGGATGAAATTCAATCAAGAATTACATTATTCTAATGACTTTTCTCCCTTGATCATTACTAACCATCCACAACTCTTCTTATGGATGGATTCTTTGTTAACATTATGAAAGGCCTAACTACTTCCAAATTAGCTATATATTAAACTATGCAATTAGGCAGCCAATATGAATATTGGGCCTTCCTCATATGAATTTTAAGGAAAGTTTTATGACTTTAAAAAAATTGCATAAAGGATAATTTTTGTAAAGTTTTTAAAACTCACCTCTTCCTAAGTAATATCAAATTTTCTTTTTAGGTGACTATTGCCCCAAATTTAGATCATGTCATCAGTTTCTCTTAGTGCTACACATGCAGATATTTTTCCACCTTTTGTCCCAGAGTGAAACAGACTGATGGTCCTGGAACATTTGATATTTCCAGCTGCTGTTCTCTTTTTCCCATCTTTCATTTACAACCATCTTGACCAAAAAACAAATAAAAAAAAGATCAAAGGTAAACTTGTATTAACTAATGCCACCTTTCCTCCTCTATAAATAACTTCCTTTCTTCCCCCAAAATTAATTTCCTGGACACCAAATCTCAGTTGCTTTTTTCCCCTTCTTCAATGAAAAAAAAAATAAAAAAATTCTAGTTTTTAGAAGGCTCCTATTTCAGCTACTCGCCCCCACCCCCAAAAAATAATAAATCATTCCCTTGAGAGCTCTAGCTCTCATTTTTCCTTTCCTTTACCTTCATTTGTGTTTTTCTCTTAAATACACAGCATTGAGAATTTATCTTACACATGGTGAAGAAAGAACTAAAAAATATCTCTTAATATTTAATATTGAGATACCCTTACACCTTCAAAAATCATACCACTATAGCAAAATGATTAGAAAAAGGCTACAAAGGAAAATGTTTACATAAGTGTAGACATAAGGGAGATTTGATTATTATCCAATAAGGGAGGATTAAAAGAATAGAAATCCCCAGCAGAATTCAGCCGTGCACCCCAGCAACCTGTATAAATTACTAGCTGCCTTTTGTCTAAATTAAAACTAGTAAAAAATGTGGAAAAGCCATCACTGCTGCTACTCCATCTTTCGCTTTCTCTGAATGCCCACATAACTTAGCAGAGGAAGGCTAAGCCCTGTCTTTGTAAACTGCAGCTTAACAGCCCCTGCCTTCAAAAAAGATAACACCCTCCAGGCTAATTCTAAATTTAAAGAGATGAGAAAATAATCAGCACTAAAACTATGATACTACGAAGCAAGAGGTTCCTTTGGAGGTCCCTTCCGGCCTGGATTCTATGATTCTATGATTCAAAACCAGATTAATGAGATATATAAACGTTAGGTCAAACGGGATTGCTGTGTGGAGGGGCGGTCGCGTTGATACTCCACAAATCCCAAGCTGGGACTGAAGACCCGTCCTTGTTTTTCCTCTGAGCTCTGCGCATCCCAAAGCACTGAGTGCTGCTTTTCTATGCTGCTACTAAGCTTTTCGTTTTCCTGCCACAAACTATTGTCAAATGACTTCGAGAAATTTCAAAATAAAATCACATTTGCATCAATTAAATAGTAATTACAAAAGAAGGTAACCCGCTATATTGCTATGGTGCACCCTGCACTGTCAGCTATTGGCAAGACAAAACAGAAAAGCAGCTGGCCAAAAGTGATGGCACAAATAAAAGTACTTTTTCCTAAACAACTGCTTTTTTTCACCAAAAACTTGAAAGCATTTAACTGCTTCTTTGAAAGATAAGTTTTATTTTATTCTATTTTCTGGTCCCAATTCCCGCCCCCCCCCCCCCTTCTTTGTGAGCAACTTCTTTCCTATTTTTCCGATCCCACGCATGCATCTGAGTATGTGCAGAAACAGACAAGACACACAGTGACAGAGGTGACTGGCACAGAGGTCAATGGCAAAGCAGTAAAAAAAAAAGGAATTAAGCTTATCTCAATTTAATTTAGGGAAATAAAAAGTATGTTGCTTCAGAATAACATATATTTTGTTTCAAGGAAATTCTGGAAAGTATTTTCTGAGCAGGCATTTTCTACCTTTCAGAAATCTGGTAATGCCAGTGGTGACAGTGGAGCAGGACTCCAGATGGCTTTGTCATTTACTACGATAAAAATGCAGAGGTGCTCTATCCGTGTTACTGATTTTAATCCCCAAATTCAGCTTACTGACTTTCTGCAGTCCAATACCTTCAACATCCTCATCAACCTGCCTCTTCTGCATATAGCTTCACAGCCCACCAACTGGATAAAATGTGGGTGCTGTTAATTCACAAAAAAACAGTGCTTTTGTCACTGTAGTGTATTCCAGCCCTTTCTCTCCCATGCGAAACAAGGCTTTTTGGCCAAAAAATAAAGTGCAGGTTTACTGGTTTGGCTTTGTTTGTAGTAGAGTGGCAAGGGCTTGTGCAGTCTAGCTGTTAATTAAAGATGGTACGCTGCATTCCTAATGGGGAAAACAATGCTGGCAAAAATAGGGTCGAGATCTGTCCCGAGTCACCAAATCTCTAACAAGTGAACAGCCAATGCTCTCCAAGGGGTCCTGGCTGTCAGGTGGGAAAAACTAATCCTCAGTCACTGAGGTAGAAGAGAAGCTTCACAGCTAACACCCTGCAACAAACACACCAGTTCTGGGCAAAAACGTCAAGGTGTTGACCTGTCCCAGTGTACACGTGAGGTAGAATCACAGAATCATAGGATCATCTAGGTTGGAAAAGACCTTTAAGATCCTCAATTCCAACCATTAATCTAATGCTGCCAAGTCATAGAATCAAAGGATTTGATGAATCACATACATACACTGGAGGAACCTCCTGAACTGTAGATGCTTGGCTGTGTAGCCTTTCCAGCAGATATCGGGGTGGTTGAAGTCCTCCACAAGAACCAAAGCCTGCAATTGTGAGGCTACTTTGAGCTGATTGTAAAAGGCTTCATCAACTTCCCCATCCCAATCAGGTGGCCTGTAATAAACACCCACAACTGTGTCCCTCGTATTGGCCTGCCCCTTAATCCTCACCCACAAGCACTCAACTCTCTCTTCATCCCACCCCAGGGAGGGCTTTAGGGACATCTCCTCACACTCTATCCATTCCTTAACATAGAGGGCAACACTATGGTAAGTCCACCAGTAACCATCTCCCTAAGCACTACATCTACATGCCTTTTAAATACCTCCAGGGATGGTGGTATTTAAAATAATAGGCCTCAGTACTGAGCCCTGTGGGACACCACATACACTGGATTTAACTCCACTCACCACCACTCTCTGGGCCCAGCCATCCAGCCAGTTTTTTACCCAGGGAAGGGTACACCTGTCCAAGCCATAAGCAGACAGTTTTTCCAGGAGAATCCTGTGGGAAACTGTATCAAAGGATTAACTAAAGTCCAAGTAAACAACATCCACAGCCTTTCCCTCATCCACTAAGTGGGTCACCTTAGAAGAAGATCAGGTCTGTCAAGCAGGACCTGCTTTTCATGAACCAGCACTGACTTGACCTGATCTCCTGGCTGTCCTTCACGTGCCACATAACGGCACTCAGGATGATCTGTTCCACAACCTTCCCAGGCACCGAAGTCAGACTGACAGGCCTGTAGTTGCTAGATCCTCCTTGTGGCCCTTCTTGTGGATGGGCGTCACATTTGCTAGATGCCAGCCAGCTGGGACATCCCGGCTTAGCCAAGACTGCTGATAGATGATGGAAAGTGGCTTGGTGAGCACCTCTACCCACTCCCTCGGAATGTGTGGATGCATCAGTGTTGGTCTGTATAGAATTCATGCATGATCTTTTTTTCAGCCATTAAACTCCAAAGGGACAAATTCTACCTTCACTTAACACTAGGATACAACTGAAAGAAGCCATTTCAGTGGTGTCAGAGGAGCTGGAACAGCCCTGCACCACTGCAGCACAGTAGAATTTGTCTATTGTTCTCCATCAGAGACTAATTAGAAAAGTACTCTGCTGTTTGGGATTTTTTTTTAAAGGAGCAAGTATTTTTTCTTAAATAATTAACAAAACCGTTTTTCTTTTTTCTTGTGAGGTTCTGGGGAACAGGCTGGATCCCAAAAGATTTGGGGCTTCCTAAGAGCTATGTAAAATGCTTCTGATCTGCTTCAGTCATTCGAGAGAAAAGCCCATCTAACTCTGTTTAGAATAAAGAAAATAAAATGAAAGCTGGCCTGCGGTACCTAGAAGGTCATAAGGGTTTCCCTTTCAAACCTTTATTTCTATAAAGCTCTGAATGCAGAATTACACACTATTCTGAGAGGTGAAGAAAGGAACTGAGATAGATGTAGCTCTCACGCCCTGTTTAAAAAGAGTAATTTATTGTCTTGAGTTCTGGCACCCCTCTACACTTCACCGGTGCTCAGGACTAGATTACTAGGTGCTTCACACAGTACCATGGGGGTATAACAAAGTTCCTGAGGCTGCAAACATAATCTAAAAGAAGGCAACTGTATAACCAGATGTGTGAATGTATTGAACGTACAACTCCCAGTAAAAGATCTGAGCAAGAATTGCATAGAAAACTTTTTTTCTTTTGTGAAGGAGAAGGAGGTGACAAGATATGTTCTAGATTCCTGAACCACATGCTGTATTACTATCTTTAAGTCATTTAAACTTTGCTTTTTTTTGCATAGATGAAAGAAATCAAGCTTCAGTCACACTTTAAAATTATATTATTCTATGGATATCTATGGATATTCATATTCTATGGATACGCTGGAGTAGGGCATAGAATGCAGAGAACAGATTTCATGAACAGATCTCTGAAGCTTTTTTTTCAGAATTACCACCAAGCCTGTAAAGAAGTTAAATTCCATTGCTTTCAACCATGTTGTGCTTTGAACATTCAATTTTCAGATGACTATTTAGTTGCAGACTCTGTGACACCAGCTGAGATAAGACTGATATAGTGTGGACCCTTAGAAACATAGATCCCAGAATTTCTTCTGTCTTAAATAAAGCACAAGGGAAAACAAATACTTAAAACAACATCCCCATTTCGCTTTTCTTTTGAAATCACTCAGGATTAACACCATTGCTGCCTGTTAGAGGGCAGGAAAGAAAATTAGCCTTTGAGAAAAGAAACACAAGCAAATGCTGTTCTGTTTCTGTCTTTTTGCCACATACATATTCTTTTCTCTCCCTGCCTAGGCATAGATAGTAAGTGAATATAAAAATGCATAAAGAAATAGTGACACTGTTGTCTGTGCCTTCACACCATGCTATTTTTCTTCTCAACTTCTCAGTTAAAAATGTCTGTATATGCCTGATCCAGACTATTTTTAATGTCTCAAAGTGTACAGAGCTCTGTCCACTTTTCTTTAGATTATTCTACTGCTTGCCATCTCCCTTTGTAAGAAAGCACTGCATTATATAATGCATGCAATTTCTGCTCCTTAATTACCTCTCATTACTTCTACTTACGCTCTTGCTCAATGTCCTACATTAAATATTTGCACAATTGACTTGTGTCCTTGTTAGTCTCTTCTTAACTAAGTTAAGTTTTAGTAACAATAAATCAGTCCTGAAAAATCAATCAGTCTCAAGTAACTCTACTGAGAACTGTTCTTTGAACTTGTATTCTAGTTTAAAAAAAAAAACACAAAAAACATCCCGAGAGAAATATTTTACTATCAAAGCCTTGTAAAGATGAACTACTTTCTTTCTGCACCATGACACCAGGATCTGGCCTTTCTCCTTGGCATCTCTCATAGCAACCTCATGTCTCACCATTGGCTTCTTTTATCTTCCCATTACTGTGGGATATAGATCTATTCCTCCCCAAGGAAATACTTTTCATTTGTCCAAGCTGGTTGTAAGGTTCTAGAAATTACTTTTATTCTCTTGATCTCTCTCTGTCTCCGCTATTATTTTTTAATGTTTTCTTCATTTGCAATGAGTGGCAAATTTAATTTATGTTCACCTTCATCTCCCTGATCACTCATATTACTAAACAGAGCTCACTGTTGTTGCTTTTATTATTTTCTTATTCAACACGTATCAGCTATGTAGGGAATTACTTATTTAAAAATTAGTAGCTAGAATTTAGAGCTGAGGCAGTACTGTGACTATGACAGATTAAAAGGTTTAACAAGATATAATAACACAACTTTCTGTACAACATATTTGTCAAACACCTTTCATAACAAATATGTTGGAATCCAACAGTAATCCCTGTGCCACAAGAACCGACTTCATCTCTTCCTAATTTAAACTACTGCTGAGTAGTAGAACCCTTTATTTATAGGTGTTCAGCTAATTTTCAGTCCAACAGAGAACATAGCCTATATAAACTAATTTCCATTCATTTTTAAAATAAAAGCATTTTCTATGAATATAAATCCAGATGCTTTATAAGCTAGAGTTAGTAAAACAGTTTTCTTTCCATGGTTTTTTATTGTTTATCCGTGCCAGTCTAGGGAGAGCTCCTTGTGTTACTTCCTTTCATTGGCCAAACTGCTGATTTTATACAGTCACCAATACTTTCTAAATAACTTTTTTTCAGCTCAAAGAGGGTTTTTTCCACTTGTTTTCCATTCCCGGATGACTGACCAGGCTTGGCATACCTATGTAACTTATTCCCAATCCCTGTTGGCTGATCCATGGGCCACAGTAAAGGATGCAGGACACATTCATAATATTCTGAAAGGATAATGCGGCTTTTTATTCAATTGGCAGGCATTGCCTTGCTGGCAGGTAATATATTTTCCTTTTAAATCTATATAATGATATTGATAATGTGTAAAAGAGGAATGATGGGACCTAAGAGCGATCAAAAATCCCCACCTCTTATACCCACCTCAAGCTAGAGACAAAACCCAGCAAAGGCAGTGGAGCATCTACCTGTACCCTGTGTGGGAAATAGATTTCATCCCTGTGGTTTAGGGAAAGCTTGACTCTCACCTTTCTTCCCAAAGCATTTAAGCCATCACGTCTCACAAGCGTTCTCGGAAGCAATTTGTACTCGGGTGGTGTAAGACACGAAATGGAAAGAGGCTGGATGTCTGTGTAAGCCTAAAGCTGATTACTAATTCGTCACCCACATATCAGCCATCCCAGGATCATTAATCACCAGGAGCGGTACATGACAGCTTCAGCGCTTTTATAAAAGGAAAGCTGGAAGTAGTTTTGGAAAGTACTGTAGGAGTTTATCTTTCTTCCAGCAATTTTTCCTCCTGTAAAATTTGCTCTGAATTCATCACCCACACACGCTTTCCTGAATTCTAGTAACATTTTACATTTATTGGCATGAGGCCGAGGATAAGTTGGCTTTGTTTCTCCTCCCCACTACCCCTGAGGAGTTATTCTGTCCACAAGAAGTAACAGGCAAAAATGTTTAGCAGCGAGGACTAAGTTTAGCTGCTTATCTAGCAAAACAGGGCAAGCCTGAAGTCACGGCCATGAAGTCGGCAGGCAAAGCAGACTTCCTTCTGAGCCAGCACTGAACCACTGTTCCCTTCTGCGTGTCTGTGAAGCAGGACAAGAAATATATTAGCCAACCTTTTCTAAACCTCAGAAATGGCTACTTCTTTTGCTGCTGGTGTCTTTAGGAATAGGTGGGTAAGCTGTTCCCGGCTGTGCAGTGCTAAGCTGGCCCGTAGTTGGTTAATACAGGTGAACGGAACTGGACTCGAGCATTTCAAGTTCAAAACCTATGTGTCTTTCAATTTTCACAGCTTGCAGGTAGATCTAGGAGCCTACGTTTTTAAGGTAGTCTCAGGCTTTCTTCTGAGCACTCCCCCTACGCTCCCATTCCTGTCTCCTGCCGTTTTTCTGGGTATTGTGCTGCCATAGCTGGACTGGTTTTACTCTTAGCTACAATAAATTCTTTCACATGCCAAAACAAACCTCCTCCCAGTTCCTGGGTCTTCCTTCTAAGACCACTCAGTGCACTGTGCCAGGTACTGCACTACTGGGTTTGTAGAAGAAGCCTGCCCTGTCTCATTCCCTCCTGCTGCCACATCCTCCATGACTCAGAGGTTTCCCCATATAACCTCTCCAGTTTTCATCCTTTCACAAAGGCTTCCTTCTAGCTCAGGTTCACTTTATTAAGGCAATATTGCCTGTCTTGCCTATGCATAAAGTGCCTGGTGTTGCACTGTCTGCATTTGAGTGGAGCAAATAATGCTCAAGAGGCTGAAGGGGGCCTACAGGAGAGCTGGGGAGAGGCTCTTTATCAGGGAATGGAGTGATAGGATGAGGGGTAAGGGTTTTAAATTGGAAGAGGGGAGATTTAGATTAGATATTAGGGAGAATTTCTTTCCTGTGAGGGTGGTGAGACACTCGAACAGGTTGCCCAGAGAAGCTGTGGCTGCTCCATCCCTGGAGGTGTTCAAGGCCAGGCTGGATGGGGCTTTGAGCAACCTGCTCTAGTGGGAGCTGTCCCTGCCCAGGGCAGGGGGTTTGTAACTCGAAGATCTTTAAGGTCCCTTCCAACTCTAACTATTCTATGATTCTGTGGCTTAAAATTACATATTATGTCTATTTGGAAAATTGCATTTTATTAGCTTTGTGGCTTTTGTGTCTTTGGAAACTGGATTTAAAATTTTTTTCCTCAGCAGTCATATTGATGCTGTTCAAATCATAGGTAGATGCAGTGAGTCTGATGTGAGCCACCTGACTAACAGAATCTCAGGATTCAAATAAAACTATGAATTGCTTAGGAAGATCTTGAGAGGGAAACACTGTTTGTGGCTTACAAATATCTATTTAACAGAACTTGTCTTCACTGTGTACCTGCTGTCTTAAAGTGTAGACAAACATTTGCAACAAGTCTTAGATCACAGAATCACAGAATCACCTAGGTTGGAAGGGACCTTTTAAGATCATCTAGTCCAACCAATGGGAAAAAAAACAACAGGAAAAAGAAACCCACCAACCAAGCACAACCTAAAAAACCGCCTCAAACCACACACCCCACCACACCCAAAACCAACACCAATCCACTACTAATCCATATCCCCAAGTACTATGTCAACTCATCTCTTGAATACCTCCAGGGATGCTTCCTCAACCACCTCCCTGGGCAGCCCATTCCAATGCCTGACAACCCTTTCAGGAAAGAAATATTTCCTAATATCTAACCTGAACCTCCCCTGGTGCAACTTGAAGCCATTACCCCTTGTCCTATTGTCTGTGACCTGGGAGAAGAGACCGACCCCCGCCTCTCTACAGCCCCCTTTCAGGGAGTTGTAGAGAGCGATGAGGCCTCCCCTCAGTCTCCTCTTCCCCAGACTGAACACCCCCAGCTCCCTCAGCCTCTCCTCATAAGATTTGTGCTCCAGACCCCTCACCAGCTTTGTTGCCCTTCTCTGGATCCCTCTGTTCAAACAGTTTCTCTGTCTGCATTGCTGGTCTAGATGCAAGTATTTTCTCAGTGAACAAAGCAGAGCTTGTGCTTTATGGGAGGTTGGGTTAGATTAATGGTCCTCTCCAGTTATAAAACTATAGGGCTGTTCTTCTCCATTGTTGGTCCTTGAAGCATTGTTGAGAGTTTTCTTTAAGCAGGACTGGCTTTTGTAGTACATGACTGAAATGTTGCAGTGGTAAGGGAGAGGACATTCTGAAGCAGATGTCGGGATGACTGGCTGGTGTCTGCAGCAAATCTGGCACATGTGGATGCAGCTTTTTGTGGATGCTATCGCGGCTTTTTGCCTGTGACAGCCCACATGAATTGGGGTTACCTTCATGAAAATGTCCTGCAAAGCTACAGCACTGCACTCCCTTGACTTCCTCTTTTAAAGAATCTGTGTGATACTTGACAATGGCTATAAACAACACCAGTTCCCTATGGATTGCCTTGTGCATTGTATATTAATACAGGATTTGCACAGCAGGATCTAGATCTCCTATTAAAATCCCTAGAAGTAAACCCACACAAATGGTAAATAAAATTTATTTACATGGCTTGAAAGTCTCTATCACAATTCCTGTCAGTTCTGTGAAGCTACATTTGGGATTAATTTAACCCACTACAATTATTTTCACATCTGAACACATCATAAAATCTCTATAAAGAGATAAATTAAATGGGGAAGAGCAGCACAAAAATTATTTACTATAAATTATGAAATAAAACAAGATAGCAAAGTAATCTCTGCACAGATGAGCCACTAAAATATAATTAGTGAGACTCTGCAAAAGACTGAATATACCTGAAATAGCTTTAACATGTCTTGAATAAGATATGATCTTGGCATACTTTTAAAATCCCTGTTCAGCTCAACCAGAAAAAAAAAAAAGAAAGAGGAAGGAAAAAGAAAAGAGAGCACGTCAGAGAGATTGATCTATATGACTGGAAAGCTGAGAAGATTACTAATGGGATACAGAACCCTTCTGTTATAGGTTACTCGTCTGAAGGCAGTCCAGCATCACAGTACCCCAAAGCACCGATATTTCAGATCGGATGATGATGGATGGCTGGGTGGAAGGAAGGAATTGGAAGCCCAGGATTTAAAAACATGATCGCCTAAGTTAGGCTGCTAAAACAATGACCTTATTTTCAAGTCATGAATCATTGCTAGTCTTACTGAATTCGACTCCTACCACTTCTCTTTAAACTCACTAAAATGGATTCGATTTAAGTTACCTACATTCAAAAGCTAGACAATTACTTAAAGTTGCATTGTTCCCTTCTATAATGAAGTGAACTGAACCCTGGATTTTGTGTTTGCTATACACAGCTATCTGTGCTGTAATTTATTTTCCTTTCATTAAATAGCTGGAACTTTCTAAGTTAAAGAACACTGTTAGGAGTTTATATACTTTAAATGATGGAAACAAGGAGAAAGACTGTTTCCAACATCTGTAGCTCCATTTTTCTGCATCTCCACATCACCTGCCTAAACTCACAGTAACAGCATCAGGATGGCAATCACTTAAAAATGGCCCTCCCACCACCTAGAACTTTACCAGAAGTTTATCAAAGTCACTTAGCTTTAAAAAACACAACAGAAAAAATAAGTAAGGTCTTATACAATACCCTGAAGGTAAAGTCGGTATAAATTGGATGTGTCAGCAGAGGCTGATCTCACCTGTCAAGGTGGTACATAGGAAACAAAAGACAAGTCTCTCAGGAGAGAGGATTATTGGATATCATAAACCAAAATGAACATGCTTAAATTGCAAATCAGAAGCCAGAGTGGCCAATAGAGAACAGTTGGAGCTACATAAGCCTCATGTGTCTCATACAACTAATTAAATATCCACCCTCATTTTCGTACTGGCTGGTGCTCACATATGCTCCTTGGAGTGGCCCCATTTAGGGAAAGCGATTGCAATCCAGTTTGGGATGGAGCCAGCACCAGTGTACGCAATGAGAACCCACACCAGTCAATGAATGCCTTAATCTCCTAGCTAAACAAGGATAGCAAAGGATCTCTTCGCCACTGCCATGACTTGAGACTTGAGCAATTGGGCATTCCAGAGCACATTCAGGTGGCCAAACTCATGGTGGAACAGCAGACATGCTGCTTCAGCCCAGAGACCACACCAGGGGCACCAGCTAGATCTCTCCAGATACCCTCATCAGCCAGTTTCACCTGTCTCACCCTGCAAGAGGGCTGCCAGCTTCTCCCTCATAGCCTGGCTCCAGGAACCCACAGTGTTAAGCACTCGGCATCATCAGAGAGAGCGTGTTACACAGCTGAGCATCACCCCACCAAATGACACGGTCTCTTAAAATACACCACCGCTACCTCTGCTGAGCTCTCAGACCCTGTTCACAGACCACTCTTGCCGGAACTCGAAAGAAAGGTATGGGTAATCAATCGATAACCCCAGGTTAGCATCCTACAAAAAGTCATGCTGCTGAATGATGCCTTATGCCAGACTGGTATCAAAATGCATCAAATGAAAGGGATAAAACAGTCATCAAAATTGCTTTTCTATATGGCCTGGAAAAGGCCATTACCAGCCATTAAGGAAATGTAGTTTCTGTATCTGTCCCGTACCTGTAACAATACAGAGCAAGCTCAAAGGCAAAAAGCAAATGTTAAATGATGACGGAAGAGCCCAAAAAGGGTGTTTGAAGATTAATTTTTTTTACAGCTCTCTGCAAATGCAAGGACTTATGAATTATAGACTACGATAAAAATACTCACAATGTTCCTCATGTGTTTCAACATTATTGTCAGACGGGTCCTCTCGTAGGATATGACTAATTGTACTCCAGGCTTACGATCTGTTGACTGAGGACCTGAAAAAGGCCAGATAGTTTGATTTTTTTAGTTAACAGCTCATCTGTAAAATATTGCAGTACACATGAACTGTGTACTGTACTATAAAAAGAAGCTATTGCGTGCTTAAACCAGGGATGAAATTAGAAAATACGGAAAAGGAGTGTGATGGAAGAGAGTCTGACATGCAACACTCATTTCCTTTCCCATTAATATATTGACGGTGAGATTTCTTTTTGTTTTCTAATAGCGATCAATCTGAATTTCAGTGGGAAGTTTACGCTTGAGTAGCTAATAATTAGGGTGGGTTTTTGGCAGTCATTGATGACACTAGTCAGTGTTGTTGTGATTCTTCTGCCTGGATAAAAACAGTGGATTTATTTTTATTTTTTTTCAGTTCCCGGCAGAAAGAAAAAAAGAAAAAGAGCAAGTTTGCAGACCAGTTCCAAAACAACTTTTACAGAAACAACATCTATATCTATCTAATTCTCCCTTCCTCAGTCTTTGGTATTTTCCCTGTTCCAGGCTGTTTTTCATGCAACCCATTGCTTTCATAGATTTTTCTACCAAGATGCATTTACAGAGTTTGATTCTGTTCCCACTGAAAAAAAAATAATAATTTTGGTTTCCAAGCAAGAAGGATCAGCCTCATAATGGGGAAGAAACGACTAAGAAGAAACGACTCTGTTCCTTCTTTCTGCTAGAGGCATTGGGCCAGCTGTCTGCACTGCCAAAAAGGGGTGGCCTTGAAGTTGGGTCTTCATGTGACCTACCTGCCCCACAGAGACAGTGGAGAAAATACGGATGGCTTTAACTACAGTATACCAGGTGATGGTGAACACAACAACCTCTCCTCGATACCTATCTGACCTTCCTATTTCACAGAGTTAAGCCTGAGCTGGGTGGACATAAGCCATTTTGCACCACTTCGTCTGAGACTTGTGGTTCTCCCCACGTGGTCATCCTCGAAGACAGGTCCAGACGCTGCCTGTGTGAACCTGCCTGGTTTTACTTGGCTTCACTTAGGTAGGCCAAAGCTGTATTACAACCAGTATTATATATTTATTAGACTTGGAAAATTAAGAACTCAATCCTGCTAACCTTACGACAAAACGGTGACATCTCTCGAGCTGGACTCTGTTCTGCCTGCCTCCCTGCTAAAGAGCTAGCTGACCTTGAGACCTCAGACAGCAAAGTCCCGCTCCCCTGCTTGCACATCAGGACCTGCCACTGACACGTCAGCCTTAAACCCACCCCAGTGTGAGGTAGTGACACAAGACAAAATCCGAAATTCGCAATTAATTCTTTAAATAGAAACACGTCTGTTAAGAAGCAGAAGGAATGAGAAGAGATGATGAGAATGAAAGAACTGCCATCACAGGCGAGGGCGATGCACTAGCAAGAAGAGGTTTTTTAGAGTGCGTCAGAACTCTTCATCCTCAATAGCAGGCAGGATGCCCACATCTTCCTTTCAGCCTCAGCAGACACCTGTGCACTCTCTGTCGCTCTCTTGCTCTCTCTTTTCCACGTATTCCACCAGAGCTGTTACAGCCAGGGTTGTAAGAGCAAGAAATCAAACTCTTTCTCCCCAGCCTTCACTCCGTTATTCAGCCACAGAGGGGAAGTTATAATGAATAAGCTGCGTTGGCTGTATTTTTCCAAAGAAACCAAACGTGTAACCTCTGGAGTGAACAGAAGCTCAAATCACTGCTAAGCAGATAAAACTACAGTGGTGTCTTCTACTATTGACAGCCAGAGAGCTAGTGCAATTGCCATTTATCCAAAGGAAAAGAATTCAAATGAATTTAAAAAAAAAAAAGCACAGTGTGTACATACAATTGCCATAATGTCATTTTTCTAGGCAGCCTGGGTATCAATACTTCTGAGTTTCTGATGTTTGGACTGGAATTTCAGAATATGAATGCATCTCCAATTTCGTCCCTTTAGAGACTGAAAAAGTACATTTTTAATCACATTCTAATTAGAGAAGGGCCTGAAACAGACTCTTGAAGAATTGAAATCTTATGAAGAAATCACTAAGCTGGGACTTAGAAGACTGAGGTGCAGTTCTTCATTTGTTATTCTCCTTTATGAACTTTGACAATTCACTTAGGCTGTACCTTATTTCATTTCTGGTTGTATGCAAATAAGGACAGGGAGGGATAGGGGGATGAAAACTCCTTGAACCAGACGATGCTGAGTTTTTTCCAGGGTAACAAAAAGTCCACAAAAATTGGTTCTTCTCACCATTATACAAAGCCATTGCACCATATTTTTTTTTTTACATTGCAGGTTCTTTTTCCTTTAAGTTGCAACAGGAGAGGCAGAGTCCTAGACCATAAAAATGGGAGCTGTGTTTTAACATAAGAGCACAATTAATTTGTGGGGCTCTGTTAATTTTTGTGGGTCACTCTAAGTGGTTTAGCAAGAGCAACAGATTTCAGTGGCTAAATTACATCATTAGATTTCAGCTGAACACCATGTCTTTCCTCTCCTTCCAGGACTACCAGTGCTTTTTTCTGCACTACTTAAGTTTTATAGCGCGAGTGCTTACATCCAGTAAAGGAATTTCTCTGTGGGAATCGGCATTTTCATTTAGAAAAAGAAAAGGTAAATAAGTTTTTAATCAAACTGAAAATAATGAAAAAAATGGGAGGGGAAAATGCATTTCTAATGGACTATGTAAAATGAAGTCTGAAGCAGACACTATGGGCATGGCTATTACTAAAATATTTGCTCTGGCTATGTAATAAATTGAGTACTAACGGAAAAAAATTAAGAAGGAGGAAAGAAAAAATAACAGAGTGCAGAGAATCTGATAAACATGAAAAAATCTTCTGTCACATATTTCATATTAAAAGACAGTTACTGTTAGCTACACTCAGCTGTTATATTTTAGGTTTTCCCACATTCAGTGCTAAAATGTAGCCTCTTTGAAGTCTAGGTGATTTTAGCTTAAAATGATAATAAAATACACATACAATAATTACTTCCAGCCTATCCAGCTTGGGCAGATGGACTTGAGCTCAGACCCTGCATTTTTAGGAACTGTCATGCTCGACTTGCACTCCATTATAGGCAAAGACCAAATGCTGGTCTAGTATAGATACAGGACAAAGCTCCACCGCCTTTAGCTGAAGTGAGATTTGCCTCCCAGGGATTGATTCTTTGCTCACTGGTGTGAATGCAAAAGCTGTCAAATATCAAACAAGGACCCTGGAGTTTGGCTGCTGGAATTTTTCGATGCAACTTGTGCCCGTGTGTCCCAGCACTCTGCGGTGGAAGTCAGCCACCAATCCCTACTGCAGAAGAACCTCAAACACTGTGCCAGTTTATAATCTCTTCAAAGAATCACAGAATCACACGGGGTTGGAAGGGACCTCTGGAGATCATCTAGTCCAACCCCCCTGCCAGAGCAGGCCCACCCAGAGCAGGCTGCACAGGACTGTGTCCAGGTGGGTTTGGAATGTCTCCAGAGAAGGAGACTCCACCACCTCCCTGGGGAGCCTATTCCAGTGCTCTTCTATCAAGGAGCATAAACATTACAAAACTGTGGGTCCTTTCTTCTTTTTGAATGACAAAATTAAGGCAGTTAGTGTTTAAATTATACTGAAGGTGGAGTCCACCATCTCCTCAGAGTAGTGCACTCTCAGTCTAGTCTTCAGAGTAGTCAAGTATGCGGTTCTTTTTCTTTATCTAGGTGGTCTTTTCTAGGATGTTGGAGAACTACCAGCTCTATCTTCTATCATTTGTGCAATGTTTTGATTTATGGCATTTTAAAATAAGCTCTTCATTACACTTTGCACCATGCACAAGAAATATAAACTGCAAGGAAGATGGCCCACAGAAGACTGACAAAATCAACAGGGAAACTATCATTTAATACTATATTGCATTTCACACGAGGACTGCAAAGCAATGTGAAAACACTAATTAGCTAAGTGTCACAGCACTACTGTTAGGGAGTTAAGTATTATTCCGTATTCTGCACCCTCAGATTTTCTCTAGACCTATCTTCTTTGTGACAGCCTGTTTTGACAGTGGCCTCAAGCTGCGCCGGAGGAGGTTCAGGTTGGATATTAGGAAAAATTTCTTCACTGAAAGGGTTATCAGGCATTGGAATGGGCTGCCCAGGGAGGTGGTTGAGGCACCATCCCTGGAGGTGTTCAGAAAACGAATTGACATGGTGCTTGGGAATACGGTTTAGTGTTGGTGTGTGGTTTGGTTTGTTGGTTTTGGGGTTTTTTTTAATTTTGTTTTTTTTAAACGGTTGGACTAGATGATCTTAAAGGTCCCTTCCAACCTAGGTGATTCTGTGGTTCTGTGACATCTGGCACTGGTGGGTACTAGAACATGCTCAGTTTTCCAGGGTTGAACCCCCTCAAGCCAACCAGCCTCCCGCTTTACCTACAGCTTGGGTTTATGAGACTCCAATGTACCCAACTTCAGACAGTCAGCTGTAAATACATTAACTATCTCACTGGCTTCATCCCACAAGCCAACAAGAGGTGCTTACGGCCAGCAAAAGAGCCTAAATGCAACTAAACGAGGAATACAACCTCTCACAAAAGCTTTACGTCGAGAATGAACACTATGTAACATGAGCAAAATAGCCAGCTCTCCTGCGGGGCCTTATTCCCAAAGACTGTGATTCTGCACGGATAGTCTTTTTAGAAAGCTCAGGTCTTCCTTGAGAAGGACACAGAGGCAGTTTCTCTACCACACTCAGTGGGGAGCAGCCCTTGAAATGAGTGAAGCACAAATCAAACATGCCAGAATTGGACCTGGGCTGTGCACTGGTACAACCAACAGCAAAGACATCACGATTTCATAACTTTGGAAAAACAGTCTGAATTATTAATATTTTCAGGAGATATAAACTCCAGAGAAGAAAAATAAACAAGACTGATATAAAAATGATTTTGATAGATTCTCTTTCTTCCTGTTTTTAAAGGATCTTTATAAAAGGCTGCCTGTGAAATCACTCCTTATATCTGCTCTCCCTCCCTTGTAGGGAGCTTGCTATAATGAAATGCTGACAATATTCAGTTTAATTCAGAATTCACCCCACCAGGAGTACTGAATCAGTATTCACGTCAAAGTAAATTTAGCACTGGTTTTTAATCTCTTCATTGCTAGGAGCACAGTACAAATTCATAAATTTTAATTTTTATTTTACTTTAGTAAGTGTAATTACCTACAAGATTTGTACATTAAAGCAGTGTAAGAGAAAGATGCTGTCTTGATCAAAATTCATAACCTGCTTCTATTGGGCATTAATTTTATTTTATATTGATCCTAACTAAGAGACAGATGATTTGCTTATATAAAGGCTGAGATAGAAATCACCAGATTCACAGAAAGCTACAGCCCATATTAAACCTGAGTTATTCTTCAAAATAGCAAAAATTAAGACCCTTAGAAGCTCATAAAGCAATGAAAGCTGTGGAGGAAGGATGTATTCTTATCACAGAAATTGCCACTCTCCAGCAGGCCCAGTGAACTTAATTAATTAATTGACTATGGCATTACTACAGGGCTCAATTGCAAATCAAGAGCCTCCCTCAGCAAACAAGAGCCTCCAGGGCCACTGTGCTCTTCCCAGCAACTCCTTGTTTGGTATCTGGCAGCTTGGCATGACCAGCCACCTCCTGCCTTAGCCACACTTGTGTCTTCTCCTTCTCACAGGATGGACTATGGCAGGGTACAGAATGCCACGCAGCAAAGATCTAAGATAGCTTGGTAGGGTATGGCAGCAGCCTGACTCCAACAACGAGGGGCAGAGCACAGACTATGAAATTAAATTTTCCAGTGGGTGATTAGTACGTGCATGGCTGGTCTTCCTCTGGTAGCTGAGCTAGCTTGTTTACAACTAAGGTCCCCTACTTCCTACTTGGAGGGCCACCAAGATGATCAGAGGGATGGAGCACCTCCCCTATGAAGACAGACTGAGGGAGCTGGGGTTGTTCTGCCTGGAGTAGAGAAGGCTCCGGGGAGACCTTATAGCAGCCTACCAATATCTGAAGGGAGCTACAGGAGAGCTGGAGGTGTAAGGACTTTGTAAGGAAGTGCAGTGACAGGACAAGGGGTAACGGTTTTAAATTGGAAGAGGGGAAATTTAGATTGGATATTAGGGAGAAATTCTTTCCTGTGAGGGTTGTAAGGCACTGGAACAGGTTGCCCAGAGAAGCTGTGGCTGCCCCATCCCTGGAGGTGTTCAAGGCCAGTCTGGATGGGGCTTTGAGCAACCTGCTCTAGTGGGAGGTGTCCCTGCCCATGGCAGGGGGGTTGGAACTTGGCGATCTTTAAACTCCCTTCCAACTCTAACCATTCTATGATACTATGATTCTATGATTCCACAGTCCACAGCAATCTATTATGGACCAGGTGCATTCTCTTCCTCACTGATCAGAAGTGGTGCCATGCCCAGAGCAACTCAGCCCTTCAGAGAATTCAGAGAATGTGTTCTCTGTTTTTACAAAATCTAAACTCATTGGCTCTTGATTTGGACCTTCTGTGCTATTAGTATTCTATCAATAAATGATAGCAATGAATTTTCTAGGGCAAAGGGAGATGGGGCTTTTTTTTTGTTTTCCTTCTGTGTTGAACAATGGTTTTCCAATGACTCTAGAACGGAAGCGTCCAAACTTCAAATGCAGTGTTCCTGAGCAGGAAAAAAAATAACCCTTCTGTAACTGTACTTCTTGAGGCCAGAGACACATTAATCTCCCCTGACCAGGTTGTGACCTTCACCTCCACTAACTAGATAGAGAAACAGCAGATTGGGTTACCTGTCACATAGCTTTCATCAAGCACCCTCTAAATACATTTTTATCTCAGTTTCTTTATTCTCTTCTCTGATTTTGATGTCATTGACAACAAAAATAAAGGGCTTACCCTTCAGGCTACATTGGCTTGGGACACCACTGAAGGAATTATGAGGCTGTGATTTATTTCCCAACTTCATTACTCAGTTCATGCTTTTATGTAAGACTTTTACATCCAGATTTTCTGTAGTAATTAGGCACCTAAATATTAGTGAAACGTCAATATCTTTCTAAAGACCCAGGACTTTAACTCCCTTTAACTCACATGTCTGCATATTTGGTTAGTCTACAGAGAGAGGCAGCACATGGACCCAGACTACATGTTACCTTTAAACTCTGGTTGGGATTTTCTGTGACAAAATTGAGCCTTCTATATTCCTCACACCTATGACATCTTTGCATTATCTCTTCGTTCCTTTGTAGAAGTTAGAGCAACCATTAGTAATTTCCAATAGTCATAATGGATTTAATATGATAATGGCATGCCCTAATCAAATAAACTCTACACAGGGGGAATCTTCCAAAGGCTGAGAAGCCAGAATGGGATTGATTTTGTTCTGATGGATTAAAAAAAAATGGTCCCAGCAAAAGAGATAATGAAGCCCCTGTCTGCAGAGAGATTAAATTAACTTAATGGACATGCAAACTAAATATGCAGAGATACTTGCACTCCTTTCTGACATGTGGATAACTGGTGATCTTGGAAAATATCCTGTCAGTTGGAGCACATAACAATGAGCTGAACTGTTGTGGTGCAGAGTGCAGCTGCAGGCTTCTTTATGAGATTTTATTTTGCCTAAAAGCTGACTATGAATTATTATTTTCATTGCAGAACTAGTGCAGTGGAAAACAATAAACATTCACAGTTTACATTTTATGGTTTATGCTTTGGCTCTTAATGCTCTAATGCCAGAGATTAGATTAAATTAGATGCTGGACAGAAGAGGGAAATGGGTTAAGTATTTAGATAGGATAAGGGAACTATGTAGAATCTCATTTAGTAAGAAGTGAATTACTAGTGTCATAATGCCTAGGCATTAACATAATGTTCTGTTATTTACCTGCTTCACTCATTGTGAAAATGACTTTAGAAGTCATCCCTAATTTTCTTCGCTTGTCCAAGCACACATTGTGCTTTGTCATGACTCAGATCCTTTCCTCCGGATTCTTCTCTAAAGATGTTACTTTGTGAAACAAGAAACCTGCCACAGTTTGTGTAAATAAACTTTTACTTTGCATATAGGTATGCTTATTCAAAAAGAAATGAAGCAAGGCTGAGGATAACAAGTAAAAGTTAAAGAAAGCTACAGGACACGTTAGTGACACATTTTCAGAGACCTTGAGAAATCAGGAATTGTTTGTTGGTATCTTTATATCTTTAGAAAAAGCTACCTAAGCACTTTAGACTTGCTTTTGCATTATTACATTTATTATTATTAAATATGTTCTTCTCGGAAAACAAGTAAGATTTTTTACAAGATCCACATACCTAAGGTCACAGATGATGAATCTTCCGCCAAGGTGTTTTTGGACCAATTCAAGAAGAAGCTGAGTACAAGCTCATTCTGAAAGAAAATAAAAATATCTTAGGGAGTATCAGATGTTGTGCTCCATTCCTTAAATTATTCCCCTCTGAGCAGATTGCTGGTAAGTTTCTAATGTATATACTATAGTTAGCAATAAAGGGGAGCCTTTACCCTCTGATCATGGGCAAGGATCATTGGGAATGATTGCTACTCAGGCACTGGGAAGACAGTAGTGCCCCTTACCACTGACTCAGGGATGCTGCATATGGTGCCAACCTGCCCCCTTTCTGTCAACACACTTCCAAACAGCAATGTGCCACGTGGGCCATAGATTTGCACTCTTGCTTTTACAGAGCAGCCCATCTGCGAAACAAATGCAGGAGAACATCTTTGCTCTGTATTGTGTAGTCAGCATGAAATTCGCCCTTGGCACAGGACCGACCCCAAGCATCTGACCTAATGTGTGTCTCCCTGAGGCTTAGATGTTGTGCATACCTCCCTCATATGGCAGCTTAATGGACACTTGCGCTGCAAAGCTCCACACAGAATTAACTCCTACCAGAAACCAACCAGGAGTGAAAGGGATGATCATATTTCACCCTCTATATTTTGCCTTTTAAAAAAGTAATCCACCTTATGTACTGCACTATAACTTTTATTTTTATGTACTGACCTGTACTGCTGTAGTGAACATATATAACAGGTAGTTACATTCAGCTGTAGAGAATTAAAACAATAAACCAAATCCCCAGATTTGAGTTTTGAGCAAGGCAATAAAAATGTGAATTCTGAAATGGACTCTTATGATTCTGAATCAAAGGTGGACAGTAATTGCATTTTATTAGCTTTTTCATAAAGCCATATTTCAGAATGGCCATTCTTTAAGATGGTTAGAATTGCTACATTCATGCTGATGTTACTTGGACTGACACACTGTAATGAATGGGTAGAACAAGAAACTTTTCATATTCCAGCATTAAAATGTCACCATTGTTTCTTTCCAGGCCGTGGAAAAGAATGTGTCTCTTATGAGCAAGATGTACTTCATGTAGCATTTGTCTTGCTTCAATTTGACAAGATGCGGCATGATTTGTGCAAGGAAGAAGGAAAAGGAAGAGTTTGGTGACAAACACAGCTAGTGAGGAGTTAACATGTGGTTACAGCAGACAGAGGAACAAGATGTGTGTGTTCAGCATAGAGATAAGATTTAGCAATCTGGATTTATTTTAGAGTTGCCTTTTATTTTTCATTCTACTACTTGGAGTTTTTCCTCCCACACTGATATTTTGAAGAAAAATCAGGGGAAAAAAAAAGAAAGATAAACCAACAAAATTGTTTTCTTTGAATTGAATGGCAAATCCTTAAGCTATTAGCAGTGGACTGCCAATATACCTGTCCATTATGAGCATGACTAATTATTCTCTCATCTCGTGACGTTAGGTTACACAGAAAAGCCCATACACCTCCTTCAGTTTCTAGTATCTTTAAACAGGCGAGTTATTCCCTGTGGGACCTACATTTGCTCTTTCAGCACAAGTCCCAAGTGGAGGAAATCTCAAGGGTTGAAAGCGTGTATTTTTGGCAGATTAGCCTTTATTTGACAGCATGAAAATAAGCAGAGAAACTTAAGTAGCCCTTCGAGTTCAAAGATCTTGAGAGAAGTGGGCAGGAGGTGGAAGGAAGGATACACTAACTGACTTGAAAGAGAAATAAAAAATTCCACACTGAGCAGCCTGGTGTTCTGCTTCCTCTCTGCTTACTCTTTCAGCAATAAATGGAAATATATGAGCAGAGAGGTTTGTAAATGGGAGGTGCAAAGAGTGTTTCAGGTGATAGTTCCAAATTCTCATTTCTAATGGACTGAGCTCTCTGAAAACAGATGACATTTGCTTTAAGTACATAATTGGAATTCATGCACGTCTTACATCAGGCATAAACATGACAGGCATGGACACTGCTGGTGCCACAGCACTGATTTCAAAGCTTTCCCTGGCAGTGTGTCCATTGTACTCAACAGGTATTGAAGCATATGGGGAAGCAGCAAAGCTAATACTGGCAAATGGAATGGAAAACTATAATTGAACAGGTCATGTTGCCGGGGCAGATGCAGCAGTCTATCCAGGGCAAAGTGCTTCAAACGCAATGGGGAAGATCTCCTACATGTTTGTGGCAAGAAGCATTTTGCACACTGTTATTGATAAGACAGCAATTTCTCTCTGAACTGTGTTAATCCGCCTGCTGCAGGAGCCCACTCTTTAGATTTCCATCAACAAAGTGGGTAAGTACCTTCTTAAGTTTACCTTTTTTCAGCAGAGCACCAAAGCACACACTGAACTTTCAGGTGATTCCTAAATCAGTTGGACCCCAGTCCATGGGACTGAAGCATACGCTTAGAGTTAAGCATGCATCTAATTACCTTGCTAAATAGAAACAAGCACATCAAAGCTTTGAACTTATATATGATCAAAAGCACGCTGTATTTAGGTGGACAGAGTCCACTTCTAAACAAGCAATTGCTACAAAGATGTGACCGTAGCTGGGAATCTTAGAGACCTTATGACAATCGTGGCAAATAGGCAGACACCAAGGATGACCACAAGCAATCACTTAACTCTTTCCCCCCCTGGAATTCTTACATTTTAATCAGCAAATGGAAATTCACTAAAATACTATCCATTTGGGGATTTTTAGGAAAGCCTCCCATCATTTGTCTAACCATTCTTACCTAATAAGACCACAATCTTTAATAGCTAATGTTAATATTTTTTCAGGTCACTCAATAAAATTGGGGAACACCCAGATATGTGTAGGTACATCAGTATTGGGCTAGCTAGAACTCATGCATGATGTTTTTTCAGCCATTAAACTCCAAAGGGACAAATTCCACCTTCAATTATGCTAGGATACAAGTGAAATAAGCAATTTCAGTGGCATCAGGGGAGCTGGCATAGCCTTCCACTTCTGTAGCATGGTAAAATTTGTCTACTGCTCTCCATCAGAGACTAACTAGAAAAGCGCTCTGCTGCTAGTGAAACACAGCCAGATTTCAAGCCAGATTTAATTTGTTAGAAAGAAAAGCAGCCTCTCCTCTGCTTTCAGCTTTCTTTTCAGCTGTGTTAGAGTAGATTTGGGGTCAGAGGACACCCATGCACCTGTTATACTTTAACAGGATGGGGAATCAGCAGGAAAGAAAGAAACCAGAAAGGAGCTGACCTTGCTGCAGCTATTATAACTTCAGGAAAGGACGGTAGAAAAGAGAGGACTTTGAACCCTACCCATTTTAGCTCTGCTGGATACCTTGCAGCAGGAGTACCGGAGCGGTGGGAGTTGAAGGGACCCATACACCTCAGATGCACTTTGTACCACTGCATTATGTACCTCCGTACAGGCACTGCAGGAGTTATTTTCTCATCTATGTAAATCCCTAGTAGTGTCTGAACGAAATACAAATGAAATATGTGAAGTTCTTATCAAATTTGATTACTTTTATAGTGTAAAACATCAGTCACTCTAGAACAACCCTGTGGTCCTGGTTCTCACTGTAAGCTTGAAAACGAGTGAGCGTAATTTACAATCATTTCCATTTACATCCTCTTTAAAGCCCTTTTACACAGCCTATAAGCCACCACAAAGCCGTTTATAGAACCTATCCACAGCTGATACACTTTCACTGTTTGCTTACCTGCTTGCACTTTGTTTACCTTTGGCCCCAAAGTCCTTAGTTAACTTGGATACTTAGAAATTTTTTATAGTCAAACCCCAATATACCTCATTTCTTTTTATTGAATAGCCTAATGTGCACCTGCAGTTACTGTTGTGTCTGCTAACCCCTCCCACCACGATAAACAAAACCCCTCAAACACCCAAGCCCGCTGAACTTGTAGACAAAACCAATCTATATGAAAGATGGGGGACAAATAACATGTGTTTATTTAAGTCCGTGTAGTTTTGCGAGATCAGTATGTACATCTAGTGTCTGAGCTGTGTTATCAATAACAATATCCACAAATTAAATGCCACTTCTTTTAAATGATGAGAGATGGGAAGATTATCCATAGAATGTCACTCGCTGGCTGACGGCAGCAAATGCACACGGTTGCTATATAAAACATTGCTTTAGATACAGTTTTAGATTTTTCACTTGTAATGCCCAAGCCAGGTGCAAGTTGTCTTTTCAAGACAAGCATGAAGACATTCAGCTTTGTGAATGCTGCTGTTTGACACCAGGACCAACAGCAGAATAAATTAATAGAGCCTTACCTTCCTTTTATGTCCCCAGGGAGTGTACAACCCTCCTACAATGCAGCAGTAAAATGACAAGCCACTAGGGCAGCCCTAATTTATATGATATGTTACAAGATTTGGGCTGCAATCTCCATTCAGCCCATCACTCAGTTGGAGTTAAGAGTAAAATACAGAAAAACGTAAAGGCGGTCAGCAGCAGCTGCCTATTGTCACAGATCTGATTTATACTTCAATAATGTATATTTTTGTCCTCCTTCATGTTACCAAGCTTCCATTTATTGTTTCCTGATGTTTCACCTCTTAATGGTGACACCACTTAGTTGTTTTGCCATTTTAATGAAGCAAAACTCCAGGAGTCTAAATGTTGGTGGGTATGTTGCCTTGCTGATCTAGGCATTTCAACTTATGCAGTTGATGAGCCTGTCAGCAATGGTGCAACTGCCACAAAACTAAATATTCTTACGGTGTGATCATTTATATTGCCACTGGTTTGGGACGAGCAGAATGAACCTAAAAAAGATGTTGAAACTTGGTTTTGATCCTGTCCTAACACAACAATAAAGATGCATTGAATTTTGCATTTCAGTAGTTGATATAATGAATGTAGGTCATGTATTTAGTGTGGTGATTTAGTGATTTATAAATGAGTGTTAACCTAGGAAAGGAGCTCCTATTCTAGGGAACTCTTCAACCAACGTCTAAAAAGAAGTCAATGAATGAGGTTTATGCCCAAAGTAAACCACAGACTTAAAAAAATGCTCTGAATATGGATGGGCATGAGCATGTTTAAGCATTTAAACTGACTTAACAGCAAACATCTCCATCAGCTGATGTTTCTGCATTCATTTGATCTGATACTAATATTCATAGATAAGAGAAAGGTGGCTTGAAGTTTCTACTGTTTAAAGAAGGGTTTAAAGAAACATTTAATTCTATTTGAGCTACAGTGCCAATGAGAAGGCAGCTATTTTCCACCTCTCCTCCTGAGTTCAAACCATTTAGCGGAAAAGGTCAGTGACATTCTGACCCACTCTTAATTATAACACAATTTTCATAATCAGAACTTAGTCTGGACTAAAAAACATGCACTTAAGGCATGACTGAGAAAAGAATTTGGATATAATCCAATTATTTCTTTATTTCTAGGATTTTTAATTATTTAACTGGTAGAACCAAGTGTGTAGTCAGTCCTGTGTGGACTGGACTAAACTATTCAGAGCTGAAAACTGTCTAGTCAATCAGGGTAATGTGTTTACAGTGATAGCAAGGGTATTTTATAACGAAATAAAAGCTCTTCTCTCCATTTCAGACAACACAACAGCATATCATACAGCTACAATACATGATACCGTACAGGTACAATTCAGCAGAAAGAAATGACTGTGTCAAGAAAGTAAAGGGAACCCTGTTCTGCAGACACCTGCTCTTACAAGACTTCTTCATGAATTTCTGAATTAATTATTTATTTCTACATAGTTTCACTATTTCATAAGAATGACAGCTTGGTAGTACTTGAGAACAGACAACTCACTAATGGTTTCTGTCAGGCTCCCTAGGAATTTGAGGAAAAGGACAAATTTGACTGCAAGGTTATCCAAGGCACGAAGAAAGGCAAAATAATTGTATTTATTTTTATCAAGAAAGCCTCCTAGTTTGGCTTTCTGCTCAGAGTAAAACCAGGAAGACACCATGACACTTTTAAAAGAGTCATACCAAAGGGAAAAGTCAAAAAGAAGCCTTCAGCCAGGAATACAAAGAAAATTACCCACTGACTGGTCTCCTTGTTCTAAGTGGGTCAGAACACGTCAGTATTTTCTAAATTTCTCACATCTCCCAGCAGGAGAAGCATATTGAAGTTAAAATAATGATTCAATGTTTATGGAGTATCAATAACTTCAAATGTTATCATCTAGAATTACAGGTTAGCTGCATGGTGGTAAGCAAGATGATTTCCTGCATGCAGCAGCGCTTCACAGATGGAAACAATCTGCTCATTACTCCGTTTATTGCCGTGCCCTCCAAGCCCCACACACCAGTAGCTGTGCAGCCCTCTGAGGCACAAAACTGTTTCCTTCTCCTCATGGTTCAGAGCTATAGGTTGTACCAAACTGGAATGGTTTTCAGCATCCACACCTTCCAGCGTGTCTGAAAAGACCCACCAGGCTGGTTCAGAGCCACACCAGCATTATGTCCTGTCCTGGGTCGAGAGACACAGGACTAACATTTCTACTAATGCTGGGGAAAATTGCACTTTTAGAAGACTCTAGTGTCTGAATTTGTGAAAATATTTACTTTATAGCCAGCCAGGCTCTGTGGGATTCAAGGTTTTAGTGTTTTCCAGCCTTGCCAGGCGCAGGGACAAGGAGGAGCAAGGCCCGGGCATTTGACCCAGGCTGGCCAACAGGATTATTTCATACCATGAACAATACCTTGTTCAGTACAAATTAGAAAAGTTTGCTGTGTAGCTCTCTCTCTCTTGCTTGCGGCGGGTCCAGACAAATCCTTGTCCCGGTGCCAGAGCCCTAAGGCCTCCCCTTCCCCCTGAAGCCATCGCACTGGCAGTGTCCGCCATTTACTGTCCCTGCTGGGAGTGAGTGCACAGCTCCCTGCTGAGAGAATGGGCTGAGCATAATTCTTGTATATCTTATATCAGTATCGGAATTAGTACTGGTTCTTTAGTATTATTGTTAATTATTTAGTCGTAGTCTATTAAATCTATTTATATTTCAACTCTTGCGTTTCTTTCTGTTCCCTGTATCCCCTTTCCAGGTGGGGAGGGGTCATCGGGTGATAGAATAATTGTCTAAATGACAATAGATTGTTATGGTTTTTCTCGAACCATGACCATAACATATGGGTTTCTCCCAGCAGCAACTCACCCAGCTCCAGGGGTGGGTGCTGAGGGACCGGGAAGGGAGGAGGGAAGGCGTTAGGAAACCCCTTGCATAGCAGCATGGTCTGGCTGGTGACTCACCCGTTCACGGAGCAGGAGGGAGAGAAGAGATTCTGCACGTGACCGGGAAATGTTTTTCCTATTATCCCAGGGCTTTAAGCAGCCTAATTTTTCAACCGTAGATTAGGCTCCAACACAGCAGCACCCAAATTGAAAATCCATGTACCTTACAGCAGCCCAAAGCACAGCAGAAGATACAGAGCTCTTCATTTCTAGGTCACTGGCTTGTATCAGCTTTCCCCCAGCTGTGACCAAAAGGCTCTAATGTAAAATAAACTCACAACCCTAATGTGAGTGACAGAAATTGCATAACAATTAACCCCAACTTGTGCAGTTCATTTGGCAAGGTCAGTCAAGGGAGCCAAGCACCCAAGTCAGCTGTCCATGCCAAATTAAGTGTAACTCTGTGAGACAGATATTATCTATCCCCTTTGGAAACCTTGATTTCAACCCAGGGCACAGAATTTGTATTCATATTAATAAGAAAACTCCTGTTTGTTTTACACGTGGACAATTTCCTCTTTAATCTCCATTGCACAGTCACAGCTGGGAAAGTTATATAGCTAGGCAGCAAACATTTTTCTCCTCCTGCAAGACGTTTGAAATCTTGGGAGAAAAAGCATCCTGCCACACCCTCTTTTTGGCATCCTAGGCTGCCTGTGCTATTAAACCAAACCAGCCCCAGTTTGTGCTACGGCCACAGGACATGACATGGCTCACCTGGCAGAGGCCCCAAGTTCTGCTAGAGGATGTGCCAAGAGTGAGACAGCAGGGTCAACGCATGAGCTCCTGCCTTGGCTCCTTTGAATTCACTAGCCTCAACATCAGTTTAGGAATAAATGTAAAACAGTTTTTTTCTGCTTGTCTGGCGGCTTTCCTGTCAATGGCTGGTTACTGGAAGATTCGGACCCTGGTGAATTGACCGTTCAACCTCCAAAGTGACATGGTGTAATAATCTGGCATCTTCCCAGAGCGCACGGGGCTGTTAGTTGCTCTTGGCCCTGGCTTTTACGATGCAGAGGTGCATAAGGCTTTGCCCTGGGCCAGACAATAAATAGACAATAGTGTTTGTTTCAACTTCCCATTTTGAAACAGGGGGAGAAATCTCAGAAAACACCAATGAATAAAAAATTCCAAAAATTCTTTCATCTCAGAAAACACCAATGAATAAAAAATGATAAACCACCAATTTTAATGGACACGATGTATCATCCTGATAATATTGAAACATTCTGGTTTTCGTCTTATGTTTGCAAAACAATTTCTTCTACGTGTTAATGAAATTTTGAAATGAAGAGTATTTCTGGGCTGAAAGAATGGAACTTTTCATTTAAAAACTGTCAGAATCAGGCTTTTCAATATTTCAAAACTTACTCCTTTTTTAGACATTACATTCCCCAGAACCTACTCCTTACTGTCAAAAATTCAGTGAATCACTACTTTTGGATGGCAGCAAAGGAAGAGAAGGTTTTTTTGAAAAATGTCCTGCTGGGTCTAATAAACTATTTTTCAGTCATTCTTGTCTCTGTCTTAAGTTGTGATGAATGCTACAATGGCTCTGTCTCAAAACAGCCGCATTAGAAGACATATAATTTATGCAATTTTTTTTTTTTTCAAATGAAGCTATGGAAAGCTAAAAGTACTAAAAAGTACTAAAAGTTCAATACTATTAAAAGTCATATGCAAATAAAATAAATACTGGAAGAGCTCACATTAGCCAGACTCCTGGATCCACTTAATAGCTGCTTCAGATAGAGATTCAAATCCTTCACTCTTTTATGTTCAAGATCTGCAAAAGGTAAATGCCACGAGTGGGGAAACCTGAAAAAGAAGAATATTCATCATATAACTCTTGTACTGCATTGCTGAAAATATTTCCAGCTCTAGTTAACAGAAGAAAGTTAACATTTTCTAAGAGGTTTTTCAGGTAGGGGAAAGGATGGCTACAGTGTCCAGAGGATTGATTACCCTCTGACTCTGGTTCTTCTAATAATTTGCTGATGTTCTGTTTCATACTGTACCCCTTTTTCTGTCTAAATAATTAATCTTAAAGAAAAATAATTAAAAGACCTCTAAAAGGCACTTGTTTGCAGTGTATGGTATCTAAATACCTCTAAAAATTTGCCCTTTGTGATCCCAGGAAAATGCTACCCCCCTCATTTTTCACACTCACGTGTGTGCACAGCACCACAGGTCTCTGACCTCAGCCCAGGGCTTGTGCTGCACAAACCCTTACCACAGAGTATTGGACATCACAGCCTTACAGCAACAATGTGACATCTTATGAATATATCATCGCTTGCTTTTTTACCTGGGCTATTTGGGATGTAGATAAGTTTTTCAGAGCAGGTCCCTAATCCCATATGTAATTTCAGGTGCTAGTATAATAAAAGTAATATATGAAAACAAACGATCATCACAGTAACAAAATCAATCCCAACAAAAGCAATAACAATAGTAACAGTAATGCTCTTGCTGAATTTTTATTAAGTAGAATTTCATTTCAGTTTAGTAAATAAACCATATAAGCATAGAATGGCCTCCTGTCAATTTTCAAATGCTTTGGTGATTGAAAATGTCAAAACCTCACTTTTTTTTTTTTTACTTGAATAATCTTTGCATTTTAGAGACAACACACATTAGATTAGTCAAAAGGTTAGATTTTTAACAACACACATAATCAATTTATATTAACCTTGCCCTGAGGAGGACTATTTCTCTCTCAGGTTGAAGGACCATTAGAAAAGCTATCTGTGTTAAATTGCATGTAATGGGTTTTGTGATATGGATTGCTAATATTGGGATTTATAACTAATGTTATGCTTTACGTCCTCTAATCTATTTGATCTAGGAAGGTAGAAGTTTTGATCTGGTTGCATTTCATGTCACAATACCACTGTAATTTGTTAACCATGTCTTGTTGACAAACCTCTGTTTTTCCAGTACAACCTTGTTTATCCACTAGCTCTCAGGAGACATCTGAAGGCTTCAGATAAAGGAGTAAGGAGCCATCTAGCAGGGCACTAACACTGACAAGAGACACCTGGCCCGCCTTTTGAAAGGCAGCTGGTCAGATCCTACTTTGAACAGGTTTTACCCAGTTCCACAGCTCAGTGACGAGATGTCGTGAGCTTTTCAAAGGCCAGCCAAAGAGCAGCACGTAGAGCACTGGATTCCCATCCCTAGAGGGGAACACTGGGCAGCCTTGCAAATCTTCCAGACATAAAAATGGCAAATAGCAGCCTCACCAAGTGAAAATAAAATGACTGAAGATGATTAAGCCACAGTTTTTGGTACCAAGAGGTTTAATGTAATTTAGGCTTTACAAACTGTAATTAGACCTGGTGGGTTGGGTTTTTTTAAGCTTGTTTTGTAACAGAAGGCCTTTTATGACGATTATACTGATTAATAAGATATTGTAATTCTTTTTAGGAGAGGAAAGATCGTTACCCATCTTGTGTAGTACTTCTAAGGAAGAACTCGGCACCGGTAAAACTTAGTCTGCAACTAAAACAGCAAGGGGGCAGGATGGCAGCAGCATATTGGATCTGTGTATGACCTTATGGTTATTTTTGCCTATAGCACCGATCGATCAGGGCTCAGCTAGGCAAGGTACAAATGAATAATCAAAGGCGATTCTTCCCTCACGAAATTACAGCAGCAGAAGACATAATGAGGAGGAGGAAGTGATATGACCCAGGAGCATGACATATATGAGTTGCAGAGATAAAAATAGAGCCCCAGATGTTTGGCACATATAGATAGACTGTGAAAGTTTTGGGTTTGTTCTGTGGCACAGAAAGGACTTCTTTCAAGAGATGGTGGGAAGGATCTGTTTGGAAGCAGCTTAAAATTAATTAGACCGTATAACATAAAGAGAGGACTCTGGCTGTAAAATGGAGGCCTTCAGAAGATGCACCCTAAGCACAGTGGCAAAACAGAGAAACTGCTGATTGATGGCACCAATAACTCTTCGGTGAAGGACAATATGAACCTTGTGGCAGTACTGAACACTACTTTAAATGGCCTTCATGCTTTTGCTGAATTGCGTCTGTGGCTGAAACTGACTTTGCACTTGTGAACACATTTGTGTTGGAAATGGTTAACTTCCCAAGCTGAATTTAGCTTTGCATCTCCCTTCACTAGATCAGAAAAATATAAACTTGCACCACATGCAGACATCCTGCATAGCAGATTCCATTTCCTATTTATTAACTTGAAGAACATTCTGTGTATAAATTACATCACCTAAATGCTTTGTTGGGTGAAAATATTTTTGGCCTTTTAAAAACAATAACTAACCACAATTAATACTCTGTCTGAAACCAAGTAAGAGGGGAGGTGCTAGAGGGCAAGGGCTTGCTTGGGGCTAGAGGGCAATGACTTGCTTGGGGCAGCTGCGCTTGACTTAAAAATATGGGCTGCATGTTTAAATTCAAGATTTCAGATGCTGAGAACTCTGAGCTTTTGCCATTAGTTTCTTGTGATATAGCCAGTATTTAGCAGTTGTATGAAGCAGACTCATTATTTCCTCCTAATGAGACATGAATATATACAATTTCAGGAATCAATACAAAGCAGTAACCGAACCCTTTCTGTTAGCAGTTCCAATTATTCTAGTAATATTGGACATTTTACTTTTAAATTATACATTTCCAAACTGATTTTGTGGTTACACTATGGAACAAGGCTTTTTCCTTCCTTTGAAGCATCTGGCATCAGCCAGAGTTTGAGCTTTGTAATACACAGAGAGAGACTAATGGTCTAATACAGTGTAGCAGTTTCAGTGATAACTTCCTATAAAAAAATAATTATTTTTTTTATTATTAGAATAAAATCTGGAATACATGAAAGGCCTTAAATTGACACAGTCCTGTTAGAAAACAACCCCAAACCTTAGCATTAAAGACCATACAGGTAAAGAAACACTGTAAAATTAATTACTTTAACACAGTCTTGGGCAAAGAACATACAGTGACAGGCTACTACTGGGACTGAATTATGACAATAAAGCTCTGGAGGTCTTAGTCACAGCCTCAGTATACACAGATTAAACTTCTGTGAGTTCTGGAACTCTTTTGCAGTGAAAATGTTGTGAGGGATTTTATTAAAGATAGATTTAGCTGAAAAAATGGCTAGCGTTATTTTTGAAATTCACTGAAGAGTTTCTGAGGTCTATTGAGTTTCTAAAGAGAAATATATTTTCCTTCAAAGGGCTGTGCTCACCATAGGAAAAAAACTGTAAATAGCTACTTGTTAAATATTTTATTTTACAACCTAATACTTAGTGTGAAAATATCTCCAAATCAAAACCATGATTCAAGCACTTTTAGTATGTCGTGAAATTCTGATTCTCATCAACTTCTGCTAACCGGTTCATGTCAGCCAGTCACAGTGAGTCAAACTGGAGTCAAGCAAAATCCCCTTAGGTAGGAGAAAGTTTCACTAGAATTAACTAACCTAAAGCCATTTAACTGAATGCCTCTCACAAGCTTGAGGAAATATAAAATTTGGATCTGAAATTCATGGACTTTATTTTTTAAGTCAAAACCATGTTGCTTGTGCCTATATACTTCAGGTGAAACACCACAGACCTTTCTATTTTTCAAGCATGCCACTTGAAGCTCGGCTTGGTTTAAGTAAACTGCTGGTCTTTTGGGGTAGCTTTATGCTTTATTGTAAATTGAACTTGAAGAGGAGCTTGTATCAGGCGAGTCAGCATGACTGTTTAAGAAAGGACTACTTTGTTCTCAATGGTGTATGCAGTGTAGTGTTCATGATATTTGTAGAATACATAACTCTACTTGTATTACCAATGCTGTGGACGATCACTACATAAGGCAAAGCTGTTTTACTTAAGACAGAAATAAACCGTGGGACTCACTGTCCCAGGAAACTGTGAGCAAATAAGATTCAGAATATGAAAAGCAGAAATAGACATGCACATGGATAAAAAGCAGTATTCAGAATTATTGCAACTAACGATAACATATTTTTCAAGAGATATTAAACTGAATGATGCGAGGCATAAAGTATCAGGATTTGGGGCCAGGACAGTACATAAGATTATTGCATATTTCTCAGCTGGGGAGCATGTACATCTTTTTCTAAAAGGGTAGATCACACCTGCCAGTGTCAGAGATTGCCTTGTTTTTGTTCTGGCCCAGTGTGAACATTCCTACATTGCTTTAATATATGGATTTTGCTATAAGTTTTGATCAGTATCACACAGAGAATAAAATCTGTAAGAGGCCCTATCGTGCCTTTAATGAAGTCAATACCACTTATCCTTTGATTTCAGGAATAGCTGTGTCAGGCCCAAGCTGTTCCCCCCTTTTCCCATTAAAAAAAAAGAACAATAAAATATATAAAAGTTAGATTGTCACAATGCTCTATGATTCAGTTTCTTCTGGGGCTGAATAGAAGGCTTGATAGAATATGTTGCATTGCCTTTGTGTTTCTAAAAATATGTCTGCCATACATTTTCTCACATTTTTATCTGTGCACAGAGAGAACCCATTTAACAGCAGAATAACAATAGCTAATATGCTGCCTTACTCTGGGAGGGCATGTGATGGAAATTGCTTCTGGAGATGGCTGTGAAGTTCTGAGAACTGGCCAAATGTTTTTTCCACAAAAGTGACCACACTGCAGGTTTGCACCACCTGGACTAGATATAGCTGTGTTGGGGAGAAGAGAGAAAAGTTAAATGATCAGAGAGTCACATAAAAAATAATGCACAAGAGAAAATATAGGGTGATTTTAACAAAGAAAAACCTTTCTTTAATGTAGTGCCAAGTGCCAGAGAATTCAGTTTGTAATTTATAGTCTGCTGCGCAGAAAGAGAAACTTGCCTGGATTGCATACAATTCAAACACTGAAAGATCATTGCAGTGTGTGAAAACTAATAATGCACCATTAAAGCATCATATAACAACCTCCAATTTCTATTAGGCTTCCTAATTTTATGCCATGCTTTCCTTCTGGATGCTTTAATTAGCTCTTGATTTATTTTTCACTATAGGGCATGAACTGTTCTCCTTAATGGCTCCCTGCTAATGGCTGTCTGCCTGGTGTTCTTTCTCTCTGGTAGCTCATTGCTTATGGCACCGCTGTTCATCCTGTGATCCTTTTAATGTGGCACAAGCACATCTTCTATAAAGGAGGAGGGAGACTCACAAAAGAGTCGTTAAAAGATCAAGGCAAAGAAGGGCAAGAAAAACGAGTATAATACATACAGAGTCAGACTTTTTGTTGAAGCCCAAAATGGTGGCTCTTGCGATTGACTTCTCTGCATCCAGCATCATCCATTCTTGGGGGACAGTCTCTGGAGCCGGAGGCTTTGCAGAGCCTGTCATCGACATCTGTACAAGCGTGTGGATCAAGTTATTAAGTTTAACAGGGAAGCACTCCAAACTCTCCTTTATTTTCCTGAAGAAGAAACAAACAGAAGAGGCGCTATTTATGGATCTGGTTTGTTTCCATTTCTTGATACTTGGCTCCTAGGACCAACCTGCCATGAATAGGTGCACAGACCCACAGTCACCGGTCAGACACACCAGTCACGGCTGTTTGCAGCAGTACAGCACGTCCAGCCCCTGAGCTCCAGTGCTTGAAGGAGTGCTCTTGCCATAGCCTGTCTCATGGCTTACAGTGGGGTAGTTATTCTTCAAGAGATGGATACCTTCTTACGGACAACAGAGATGGACAGAACATTTACATGTGTGTTTTGAGGAATTCCAGGGTGGAATAGCATGTGTTCTCTTCAACAGGCAGGGGAGAGTGCCCTAGCACTTTTTTTCTGGTTATACTAACCTCACATGGACTTACATGTGTTTGCATAAGGCTCTTGCATCCAATTTGCAATTTAGCTGTGCATGATGTGTGCTAAATCCTCTACCCAATTCTTAAAAGCTCTATCCCTGTGGAGCTGCTTAAGATGAAAAAAAAAGAAAGACAAATTTTCTCCCCTTATCTCTGCCCATTTCATCCCTGTGCAAGGGGAGCCGGAACACACTCCTAATTTCCTAGAATTTTAAGATCCTTCAGCAGAAAAGACAGAATAGATAAAAAATAACTAGATATACATGTAGATATGTACTGCAAACGTGTGTTAACATCAAAGTTGACGCAACTTGAGAAATAACACTGCAAGATAATCACTGGTCTTTGAAGAGTAAGATGCTGTACTCATTAGAAAACACTTGCCCTCTTGAATTCAATTGCTGCTTAAGAGCTATTTAACTTGCAATGCTAATTTTTTTTCTATTTCCCTGCATAGTTCTACAGCTCTCTGAAGATATTCTGGATAGGTTCTGATGTTATAGAGCAACAACCCATTAGTTTCAGGCCATATGGAAGCAATCCTCTACCAAATTGTCTGGGGGGAATGTGTCTTTAGTTTTTTTTACTTCCAGTTGTGGACTATATCTGACTAGCTTACAAGGGCTGACAATACCCTTAACCACCTTCATCATCCCCTGTTCAAAGCTGAGCAAATGTTTCACCTCTCATTTTAAATTAAATGCTTATTCATGGGTTTCTGTGAGTGGGTTGGATGGCATACTGCAATCAATTGAAATCAACTCCATTCATCGTATTAGCCTAATTTTCCTGATCTCAGACGTTCTGGATAAAGTCTGTAGCTTCATAGCTGCAACCATACCAAAAAGAACATTCTACCTACACATAGGTCCCTGGCTTGTCCCCTCACCCCATCCCCCCTACTTGAAATTTCATTCAAAATACTGTGTGAATTTGTCATACTCCAATTAGGCATACTAAGGTATCTCTGAATTGATTCACTTAATTATCTTAATCATTAATTACATTCCCAGAAACAGATACATACAGACTATTTAATAAATGACACAAATTAACATTCAAACAGAAAACAAGAAAACAAATTTCATTTCAAAATATTAGTAGAAAGTCAATTCAGTGCTGATTAATTAGGCTGCATCTGTGGTAAACTTTTCCTTTTTAACTCCTATGCATCTAATTTAATGTATAGTTTAAACACCTCCTAAATCACTGACACATGATTTAGGTTATAGAATCTGTAACTGGGCTGGCCATATTATAGCAAAGCAGTTAGGGAATTTGCAATATCACTAAGAGGCATATTAACTTTGCAACTAAACCCAGTGCATTTCAACTCACATAATCAGGCCTCTGCTTATAAACTAGTATTAATTCAGACATCATCACTAAGCAGGACAGCTGATATCAGAATACCATTATTTAAACAATTCAGTATTTTAATGGCTTGTTGTTCTTTCCACGGGTCCATTAAGCTTCTAAAATGCTTTTAACATGCAGATTGCTAATCATATACTTTAAACCTAAACAGAGGCTTTTGTTGTCATTGTTGCAGATTTTTCTCTGAGCTATTTTAAATTATTACATTTAAAAGAAAATAAAAGCAGAAGTATAAGTTGTTTTCACCCTCTCTTGATATTTCTCTGTACACGGTCCTCTGTTAGAATAGAAAACATTAAGCAATTTTTATGTCATGTTATCAACAGAAAAGGCCTCTTTGCTATTCTGATGACATCTCAGAGCTTGTCTTCACAGCAAGGTAGAACAACTTACGGTTCTCTGCGTTTTCTTTCAAGGGGAAAGAGGCTTAAGGAAACCCTCTTTCCCACAGCCTCCCAAAAGCTGATTCCTAGCTATGTATGGAGCAGTGAGGTACATTAAACCCATGTGACTTGCTCGTTTTCATTTTGCAGTTTATTTTTGGCATGGATTATTTCACTGACCCAGTTTATCACATTGGGGCATCCGTTTCCACCTACTGCTACCATATTTAAAGTCCATCCTAAGGATCAGTCATGGAACTTTCTCTTTGAACTCTCTGAGATCCCCATACATGTTCTTTGCTCTACAGCCACGTTAAGTTTAGCCATAGGTGAAGAAGTTGGTAAGGTCAAGGTTATTTGTGGATGAGATCCTTTTGCTCCCCAGGCCATAACCATCTTTGCCTGTGCCTACAGCTCACTCCTTCTTCATAAAAATGACAAAAAAATTCTTAGTTATTTCAGAGCTCTGGTAGCCCAAGCTGCTTCTCTAAGTCTGATGGTCTATAGATGGGAAAACTGCAGTTACCTATACAAAGGGCATCAAAAGCCCAGGTTAATCAGAAGAAAACAGGAAACTGTCATTAACTAGAATAACATTAATTATGAATCACAATATTGCTAACTCCCAGTTTTCAGCCAGAAAAATGATTTTTTTTTTCCACATGACAATATCCATTTACCATACAGATTGGTGTCTGACCTACTTCTCAGAAAAGTGAGTTAAATATCTGGGATTATTGAAAAGTAACGACTTTCTGCTTTCCACCTGCTGAACTGACTTTGAATTTCAGATTTGGCTCGGAGTCTTGGTACAGAACTGTCAAATCACAGTATCAGGTAAAACATGCACAGACTGGTTGGCTGCTTGTGTAAACAGAAGTGGATTCAAAGATTGGCTAGCATTTTCAAGGGTGACTAGTGATAGCTGGTGCCTTGGTTTTTAGAAAGCAGACATTTCTTATGGGGCAGGTATTCTGAGGGCTGGTGCTTAGATGTTTTTGGACGCATCAGCCTTTCTCCACAGCCTTTTAAGAACACATACACTCATTATTACAGATTAGTTATCCAGATTTTAGTCTTGGTATATATAATTAAAAATATTTACTCCAAACTTCAGAATAATTTTCTTTATCATTCCTGATGGCATTCTGCTTCTCATTTCCATCTAGGCCTAAAATAATCCAGCATTTAATAAGTAAAGTTTATTTTCATGGGATTCTCAGATGTTATAGAACATGGTGTTTCATTTATATGCAACTTTTCCATACATGAATTTACCAGGCTCCATTTTAAAACAAGCTGGATAGTATGCCCCCAATAGCTCTTAACAGACTTTTCCAGAACACTACTACTTTCAAGAACAGATCATAGAATCATAGAACGGTTAGAGTTGGAAGGGACCTTAAAGATCATCAAGTTCCAACTCCCCTGCCATGGGCAGGGACACCTCCACTAGAGCAGGTTGCTCAAAGCCCCATCCAGCCTGGCCTTG
>JAOTQQ010000001.1:68568961-68686180 GCA_026546715.1 Gallinago undulata | reverse complement strand
CATTACCCCTTGTCCTGTCACTGCACTTCCTGACAAAGAGTCCCTCCCCAGCTCTCCTGTAGCTCCCTTCAGATATTGGGAGGCTGCTATGAGGTCTGCCTTTAGATCTCCTTAGATCTTTTCTAACTTTCAGCAACATTTATTAACGGACAGTTGATATTCTTTTGGGGTGCAGCAGTGATAATGCTTCAGTTCAATATCTTATTTCCCCCTGTGATAGTATATGGGCCATAATCATATTCTTTTTACCCCTTATTTTGCTAGGCTTCAAAAATCCAGGTTTACTTCTGACTAACTCTGATGCCATGGGCTGAGGACATCACATACTCTCGTGAACTGGATCTTCCAGTCTGGTTGCCCTTTTGGTCCTCCTATGTGCCTCTCCCAGGACAGAGGACATTCCTTTCCCCTGAACTGGTGGCATGTGGGTTTATACCACAGTATGAATGCCTCAAAGAACAGAAATTCAAGGAGGGGGTCTCCCTCTATTCCTTTGAGGCACATATACCACGACATTTACAAACTGCTTGCATGGTGCTGAGAGAAGCTTAGCACCACAGGTTTTTCTATGCCCTTTCAGAAGACACCAGTGAAAGCTGGTTTCAGTTGTTTGTGAGATTTCTGGCTGGAATATCTGCAGCCACCTGAGAAACAGGGATCAGCTGGATCAGTTTGAGACTAGATGGCATTTTGAAAGGAGTTAGTGTGAATTGTCCTGTTTTGCAACTGCTGGCATTTGTGGTTTGGAGTTGATATGCTTGACCCGGGCAATGACAGGTGCTTAACAAACGATTCTGTTAATATATAAATAAAGATGGCAGCTGACCCAAGCTGCTGAAGACATGCAACAGAGCTTCACTGGTAGCTATCAGTTCCACACTACATCTCTTATTCATGGGCTACTGTGAGCGGGTTGGATTGCATACTGCAACCAATTGAAATCAACTCCATTCATTGCATTAGGCTAACTTTAATCCCCTAAAAATAATTTTAAAAATACGTCCCTTTACAGGCACATTAAAAATGTCGGGCAGCATGCAACACCATGCTGAGGTTTGAAGACATCCAAAGAGGAAATTTATATCCAGTGGGAAGATGGGCTTCCAGGTTCTGGTAAAACTGTGTTGTCAGGGGAAGAGGAAAGGTGGGAGGGAAAAGGATCAAATTGAGTTTCAAGGATCAAACTGAGTTCAGGTCAGATGCTGGAGAGACAGCAGTGTTTCATTTGGCACTAGGTGCACAGAACTGACAAGCAAACACAGAAACTCTTGTTTAACTCTCAACTGGTGCCTCGTCTATCCAGCATCTGAGGCTGTGACCTTTCAGAAGGCTGTAAGCTGTGAGGCTTAACACTGCCGCTCATCAGCTCATAACAGTGAACTGACCCAATGCGAGAAGAATACAGCACACAAATGAGACAACAGACTGTTCACCACATCTTAAATCAAGAATGGGAGCAAAGGAATTTAGTAAAACAGAGAAAGGCTTTACGATCCTGAAAGGGGTCAGTACATTACAGTCCAAACTTCGGCAGCATTATTCTGTCGGCTAAAAAGGTGACGGCAAAGAACAAATTAACGTTGTTTTGCCAGGAATATTTGTGACATCGTTCATCACTTCATGTTGTTTTTAAAGAACAGTAAAGGCAATGTCAGTATTATTGCTCAAACCAAACTCAGGCAATTGCTAAAAGCAACCTATTTCTACAGAAATACAGAGAAATACTGTTCTCCTGTTTCCACGATTGGGGTTTTCAGCAGACACATTATATGACACAATCTGAAAGATTACAATAACTACCTTGTACTTAGAACAAGAAATAACTTTCTGCTGGCAGGGTTTAACATTCCAATGGCCACACTCTTTCTCTAGAAAAGAACTTTTTTAAAACAATAAAGTGGTTTTGGAAGTAATTAGGGAGAAAAAGGACCTACAAATTGCAAAGCTACTGGAAGTTGTGCTAATAATCAAAACTTTTAATTTCTTTGGCTTTCTCAGACAGCTTGAAAAATAGATACAAGAATATGCTACCGAGTGATCCAGTGTGTAACTGGATTTTTTCTCACCTGGACATTTTGTACAACAAAGAGGTAGGGAAGAATTTTTCCGAAGGACAGGATTAAAGATGACATAGTTAATGCAAAGCTCAAAAAAATCTCAATATATTAACATTCCTGGGGCAGGATAGAAAATGCTTATACAAAGGGGTAGGATCTGCATGAAACCAGGTATCAGGCCATCCCAAAGCCTTTATTTTAAAAAATGCCTGGACACACTTTTCAGAAGTTAAAATACTACTAGACATGAAGACTGATTGTGTGCTCATCTTTAAACATGTAGAAATATTACTTAATATATATGTTGAATTAACACTAATTATGTTAAAATATGACTAGAAATTAGAATAAATAAAATTAAAAAATCTCCAAGAGAAATGAGATCCATGGAAATTCATGAGCTAATGACAAGAGACTTTCTTTTTGCAAATGAGCGTATATAATACAAACATACCCTAAGAGTATAAAAGAATTAAATATGCACCCTAGCAATATCTGACTTATCTATGTAATACAAAGATGTCTATGTACAGTAACAAATCAACACTTCAGAATTTGAAAGGAAATTGGAACAATAGCTCTGGAGTTCACTGAAAACATTTTAGCAGAAAACACAAGTTCAATAAGAGAGCCCACAACACTCTACAGATCTGCACCACGATGCTAGTTTTGTTGGGAAGCAGGACCTCAGTGGTGTTTCTGCTCTGAAGGTCATAATTTCCTTAACATCAACCCTAACAAGAAATCTAATGAGAAGACAGACATGCTTGCCTCTAAGACCTATCTATAGTCTCTCTGGGCTGAATGGGATTTCCAAACCCCAATATGAAGCACTATCAGGCAACAAAGCACGCTAACTCCTTACCTCCTAACTTCCTAATGCCAGTTGTTCTTCACATTTCCCTATTTTTTATGTATATACTTGCCTTTTTTCACCAATTAAATGAATTGGGTTTTTTACCCATGAGAGACAGACAGACACAGCCACCCAAACTATTTGACAGAATCCAGACTCTAACAATTTAATTAGAAACTGCCTGTTTCCCATTTGAACTGGAAATGTAAGTCTGTAATTTGGGAATATGTGAAATTTTGAAGGAAAGGACAAGGTAGGAGTTGACTATAAATGTGAAGCTGTAAATTAAATTTTAAAATAAAACAATATTGCTATGAAGCATATAAAAAAAAACGTGAAAGGAGAAGGAACTCAGTGTTCTACTGTGTGTAAAGTAACGGAACAATAGGTTTTATTGAGAAGTCTCTCTCTTTTTCTTCAAAGAAGGGTCTTCCTTAAACTCTCTAGGTCTCTGTTCCAGTTTCCTCCAAACCTACCACCTCAGTTTCTGCTTCTAATACACAAAAAAGAGACATATAAACAACAAGATAAAAATTGCCCAAATTCTTCATATGGGCCTCTGTAATAGTAGTGAGATTGAGACTGGCTCAGCTGCTCCAGTTCAAGCTTTCACCTCATGTAGCAATTCACCCTCTGGCTGCACTAAAGGGTGGGGGGAAATTGTTCTCCCAGTTTGCACTGTGCAGGGAATGGCGCTGCCTTACAGGAATGTCTTTTAGGGCTCTGAATTTGAAAGGAGCCCTTCTCTAGAAGTCCAGTGCTGTGAACTGGATAGATTGCAGCAGAGGAGGAGGTCAGAAGAGTCTGGCTTGCTTTGCATGTGTACATGGTGTCCAGCGTGCCTGACTTCACAGATTGTCCTTGGGAAATGATGGTGCTGCACAGGACAGGCTCTGAGACGGAGATTTTTTTCTCATACTATAACTAGAATGGGAAAGTGAGTTTCCAGATCCAGGCAGTCTCCACTGGCTCTATCTAGAGCCGCATTGGCAATTGGAATTATATGAAATGCAGAAGCCTGACCTGAAAGATCAGGACTGAGGGCTTTCAAACTGATTTTGTACATGTCACTCCTTATCAATAATCCCCATTTATTATTGCAAACAAGTGAAATGTGTCATTAACCTAATACAAACCAAGCTTTAAACATACCTATATTTACACACAATGCTTTTCTGTAATAGATCTCTTAGATGCTTAAAAGAAAGGATTAGTACCATATTGCACATGGAGAGACTATTTCTGACAGAGGGAAAGTAACTTGCCTGAATCAATCCAGAAGGTCAAAAGAAGAACAGAAAAGGAAATAAAATGCAGGAATTCCAGGTCCTCACCCAGTCTATTAGCAAGTTGAACCTTTTTATGCAATCCAAATCCTGTTGCATGGAGCTGCTGCATTAAAAGCAGAGAGGAAAACTGGCTAGCTTATAAACCAGGATGGCTTCACCATGAAAGCCGAAGAAATCTCTAGGCACTGAATAAGCAACTTCTTACAAGTGTACTAGAAATGCACAACTGTTTCTTCCAGAAATTTGAGGAGGCTGGTTATAACATGCACAAGGAATGGGCTTTTTTAAAGTAAACATGTGAAGACCAATTATCTTTTTGTGTAATTTTACAGATTACAACCCCTTAACGTAACAGGAAGAAAAAAGAAGTGTTCTTGTTTTTGTTTGGTTCTTTTGAATTTGATAGCTTTGCTTCATGCCTGAAGGAGATAAATTTTATGGATTATATTCTGGTTTTACCTTGTAAAGTAGCTTGTAGCCTGGAGGTCTGAGTCCTGAGGACGGAGGTTGTCATACACATACTTCAGATCCTGAATGCTGTTCAGCTCGGGCAATCCTGCATGCAGCATCTAAAAGCAAAGAAATATCATTAGTCCACTGCTCTGATGAAAAGAAATTTAAATTAAATGGGGCTAATTGAGAAAAGAAAGGTTTTACACTGAAAGGTTGTCTTGTAAAACACGAAGTTTTGCTGATCTGAAAAGTGGCTCTGAGGCTAGAGAAATGCCTGGAATACTAAAGTGAATATATTGTGCTGTAAACCCTCACGCTGAACTACCAGAAAGAGGCATGGGTTCAAAATCAACCATTTCAGTTATTTATTTTCTCTTCGGATATCATAATCTCAATGTGTGCATTGCTAAGCTTCCTTCATAGCCTTCTAATGGTGATAAAGGGAAGATGACCAAATTCAGTCACCTGAACAACAGTAACCACATTTCTGTTATGCTCACAGTGTTATCTTAGTCCTAATCCAATTTAGCGCAACATCACCTTCTCATTTGTAACTCCTGATTCCACCGTCTCTGCTCTGGACTCCTCCTGCAAAGGGATGGTAAGTTCACTCCCATTACAGCCCATGGAGGAGAAAGGTTCCTTTAGATGTCAATTCATAGCAGGAGCCCTGATTTGGGCACCGAGAACTGCCCACTGGAGAGGATATCATTCTCCATCGATGGGGAATGGACCTGAACTGGTTAGTTGGCTAAGTTTGCTTCAAGAGAGAAAGAATGCAAACATGCCCCTTGCAAAATAACATGAGTAGGGTACACAACCGAGTGTATCCAATTGCCCAATTCAGCTCTCTCCAGGCATTTTAAAATGTCAACAACAAAAATAATTTTTATTTAACTTCGAAACCTACTGACTTTTCTCAACAATCACAGCAAGTTGAGAGCGATGCTTTGTGTGTAATGGAGAAAAAATCACTCTCACTTTGCTCAGAAGGAAATGTATCTGAATTTGCAGTCACTGCTGTGCATTCTTCATTGATATTTATGTCTAGCTCAGACAGAAAGACCCACTGAGTTTTGTGGATAACTGCAAAGAAGAAAGGAAGCACTGCTTTTATTTTAAGGTTTGGTTCAGAGATGAATAGAGTAAAGGGAAAAGAGATGGGGGTGGGGTGGGGTATTTTCTTTATTCCTTCAAACCTTCTCAATATTTTTAAGTCACGTTTCAGTATTTTGTCTATTTTCTTTTTGGCATTATGATGAAAATGTTGCTTCAAATCTGACCCAATCTACACTACCACTGGCCGGTTAGATTGCTGTCTCACAAAGCTCTGGCTACCCAGGAGCACAGAGGCAGAAAGCTCAATGAGGTGAATTTTAAGTGAGTTTAGAGCGGGGACAATAACAACGTTCAGCACTTAAGGACACACAATGCTATTTATCTGTATGTCTTCAATGCACTTATAAAAGATGATAACAACTTCTGTCCCCTTTAAAATAATAAAACAGCAAAACAACAGTTGTTGCATAGGCAAATTAAGCTTCTTGCCCTGCATGAGAAAAGGGAACGATGCCAGATATGATCATAATCTGAATGATCTGCAGTGTAAGTGAAAAATAGGATTTTTTTAGGTTGTCTGCATTTCGGAAGTTAGAAAAACATTTGAGGAAGCAAAAAAAAAATAATATTATTTGGCTGGCAGCACGTACACAGTGTTTAGCTGGCTGCAATAGGGTCCTAGAGGCTTATTATACTGCTTCATCCCTCTTGCTCCATATAGCATATCCTTCATGTTTCCAGTCCCCAGATAGAGGAAGCTTCTGAACACTGTGTCTAGGGATACTAGATGCTAATTAGACACGACATGTTCAGAAAACAACTAAGGTCACCCAGGGCAACTCAAATGTCACTAGATGCCTAAGTTTAAGTGCCTGCGTCGCTCCCATTGTTCAGCCACACGTGAGTCTTGACCTACAACACTTTATTATCCCAGGCCTTCTGACTCACTGACTGGAGCTGCCTATGCTCTCCTCGGGCTTGGGTTCAGAGCTGGCGTGTGACGCTCAGCCCACCGTCCTGTGAAAAATGAATAGGCCTGGCATGCACTTTCCATGCATTAGACCTCCAAAACAGGGTGTTTTCTGATCTTCTTTTCCCAAATGGTGTTTCTGAGTTGTAGAAGTGTGAAATGGCTTGTGTGGGGACACAGGATTCTTGAATCTTAGATCTGCTCTGTCTAGGTACTGTCTCTTGTTTTACACTCTTAGCTTGACCTGTTTCTTGTCACAACAAGGCAAGCAGATCAATTACTTGCTGTCTGTTGTCACATCTAAGCCCCTTTTAACAATTTCCTACCTGAAAAATCTTTATTACAGTAATGGATTTTGCATTTTTTTTTAAACTAGCCAAAAGGTTTTTGTGTCCTACGATCACCCTCTTTTATAATAGTTCACATCAATTCTTTAATGAGAGCAAAGCTGATGAAGTACAGGCATTTACACAGCTGAACTCTGCCAGAAGACTCTTGGGTCTCACACAGATGTTTCTGCTTTTGAAAGTGATGGAAACTTAATGGATTATTTCTTACTCCCAGTAGCGAATGTCACTACAGTTCTAGAAACATGCTGCTCACCACAAAGAAAAAGCATAAAGTCCCAAACTGGACCAAAACCCCCAAATTGTTGTTCATAATCGTGGTTTGCTTGAATCCTCTAACAGTTACTGACCACCCAGACCACCTGTGAAGTACTGTGCTTTTCTGAAATTACCTTATTGCCAGATTTTTTAACTATGGTTTATAAATAGTAATTCAGAAAACAGAACGTGGAAGGGGAGGGAAAGATTAATGATGCAAACTTCCAGATACTGAGAGAAATCCTAGACTTTCATTGATAAAATAAGCAGTGGCTAGTTTATCTTGCTCCTTCATGATAACATTTGATATTTTGCATGGAAATGACTTCAAAGTGGGACTTCTTCACAGTCTATTTAGTGTTTTTAGAAATGACCCACAACTAAAAACATTTTGATACTTAACAGTTTCCAACCAACATCCTCTTTCAAGTGCAGAACCACACTCACTCTTCCAAACATCTGTGGCAAAACCAAGATGCTCGCAAGCTTGTCTTGTTTGTTTAATTTCCTTTTGATGCAAAGTGCTCATCGATGGGGTGCGAGTACACTGCCAGTTATTTTTCAATTATGAAATGCATCCCAATTGACTAAACTGCAGCCCATTGACAAATGCTAAAACATACCTGTAAGCTGTCTTTCAGCTCAGCGCTATTACCTCTCCATAAAGATCAGCAGAAACAAAAGAAGACACAGCATGTCCTGAATACAGACAAACCTGAGCTATATCCAGGCAGAGGTAGCTAGTTATTTCAGAGCTCCTGCTGGGAACATTTTCCTAATGCTCTCTCTCCATTATCCCAGAGTAATCTAGTATCATTATCTCCGCTGATTGCAGAAAAGGGACTGCACTGAGGACGAGGAGGTGGGCACATGTATTTGCAGCACGTGTTTTTAGGCAACCTGTTCAGAAATGCACAGCTTACCGCTGTGGCCGTGGGAGCATGGATGCTCCTGGATTTTCCAGAGGCTCTTTAACTTCAGACAGTATCTTCTGCAACTGCGCTCTGCTCTGCTTTCAGCCAATATGGTTGCAACATACTTGGGCAAAATTATGCTTTATGACAGGAACGCAGTTTTGCTGTGCCTTTGTGACTACTTAGAAGCAGGGCTAAGAGATCTGCGGCAATCCTTCCTGCTTCATATTGGCAAATGACAAAATGTACCACTGCATGAGAAGCCATGGAACAGACAGAAAGAAGATGAGCAAATTCTTGCCATTTCTCCCCTCCCTGTTGCAGAAGTTGGAGAACAGAGTTTGCAGAGCAACTTCTTGGCTGTACCTCAATCTCAGCAGGGGTTCTGGTCATAAGGCTGTGTAAATGTTTTCATGTGTAGATCAGTCACCTAGGCTATGCACAGGGCCCTGGACTTAAGTTTTTGTCTAACATCTTAGCAAATCAACTTAGCAAATATTAGTTAGTCTAATATTCTCATTCTACTCACAAAGGGAGAAAATCATTAACATTTCACAGACAATAGAGACATAAAGGAGTTATGGAATCTGCCACAGCACGTGAGTCAGTAGGAATTCTAAAGGGATAAAAACTTCTAGAGTTCTTAAAATCCTATGCAAAAGGATTTTCAAATCTGTAATATGGGCAGTGCTCTTGCTTGTGTTTGCCATTCTAAGAACGGAGCCTGGCAAAGTGCAAAAACACCACTCTAATGGAATCACTGTTAGGTACAGTGCTGCTAGGTGCTGTCACATCATCCACTCTGTGAAATATTTAGTTTACTTTCCCTTGCTGTAACCATGAATGGCATCAGTAAATGATTCCTTGAAGGCTCAGAGAAAAAGGGCTGAGTGAAATTCCTGACTGAAACTTGTACTCAGTTTCTTTTGCAGCTTTCCACTATTCCGTAACAAAGAATGCACTAAAGCACAAAAAAAAAATAAAATCCAAGCAGTTTGGTTTTTCTTTTCTCAGAAATTAGTACTGACATTGGATTCTTTGCACAGGAAGTGCCAGCACCAACATTTCCAGCAGAGCAGCTGATACCTCTTCAAATCACAGCACTACTGGAGGCAGGAGAGAAGTGGTAAAAGGGAAGAGGACATCAGATGAAACTGATTTTGGGTTTCATCCTCAAACTTCTTACCATCTCCAGCAGGTTCAAGAGTAACTGGCTGTGTTTCCTGACTATATTATAAGCTCGACAACAAAGGTCCACAAACTCTTGAAAATGCTGTGGGTTTTTTCCACCTTCTGTGATGAAATACTCCATCTCTGATGTGAAGATGAAGGGAGCTCGGTCCCTTGAAAAGAGAACATGAGAAATTTCATTACATAAGAAATTTCACTGAAAACAGCAAATCATGCAAGACAGTTAATATTTGTAATCATTATGCACATTTGTTTCTTTACAATTACCTTCCTCATTATTTCACCTCTCCCTTCTTCAATGCGGACAGCACTACCGCTCTGCCGGTCACTGACTAATTGGGGCAGAGACAGGTCTCACAGCACGAGCTTCCTAGCAACAACTGAAGAAGTTTGGAGCTTACATGTTTTATTCTGGCTCCTCTTTGCTTTTCTTTTTAAACTCTCATTGTTTTAATTTCTTGACTCCAGCCTGAAAGTGAATCTGGAAACAAGTCCCCTCCTGCTATTGAAATATTTAAAAGTTATTCTCAAAGAGACTGGGATATAAATATCCCTACTAGACAAGAAGTGAATTTAAGAAAAAAAATTACAATTCCACAATCCAACAACAACACAAAATAGAACATATGATGCTATCATTAAATATACAACATTCTAAAGGGATGTTTCTGACTCAAGTTACAACAGAATAAATCTAAATACATTGTCTTGTTTTCTGTACAGTTACTCTGTATTTATCCCAGAGTAAATGAGGTGCAGAATCCGATACCATGTCTTGCTTTCTTTTTCTTATCACTAGCATAGTTTGTAGCTATGGCATGCTATGGCAGAAGAAAACAGATTAGCCAGGCCTCTGCTAACAATCCTACCATTTGAGAGTTTCAGAAAGGCCTGACATACTGCATCCTTGCACACACAAAACTACTGCAGTGATTTACTCATCACAACTGTGTATACAGAGGCATGTAAACAGATTAAAGGACCATATGCCAATGAAATATACACAGCGTGTTAACCCTTAATTCAAAAAATAGTAAACTAAATATTCCTGGGAAACCTGAATGCAAAACAAATTTTGAGGGTCTCTCTTTCTTGCTAAAAACCCTCAAACACGGGCTGAGTCTGAACCCATTTAATTTGCTGATTCATTCATAAATGAGACAGAGAAGATTCCCTAAGATTTTTCCTCATTTTCCGTTAAAAATGCCTGCCTTCTATTATCATAGAAATCTAGGCTGCAGCCAGAAGCCTGAGTCACAAGAAACGTTCAGGTGGCCTTCCCTTTGTTATGTTAGGAAATTCTTTCTGGGTTACACTGACGTTAACTTTGAAAGCAGCCTCCTATGGGTGTTGTTCACTTCAAGGCAGCCCTGACCACTAAGTTGTTGTTGGTGGTTTTTTTTAAATATATTATTCAATGTCAGCTAGGTAGTACTAAGAACAATGAAGGTCCACAATAGTCATTCTTATTCTTTCCTTCCTCATTTTTCTGTAATATGCAAGATGGGAGTTCCTAGTGTGACGGTTATGTTGCACTATGACTATTACATACTTATTCCGTAGTTTTGTGCTTTAGTTTGTTGAGAATTACAAACATGTGTCTGCTAGTGATTTCAGAGAGCAAGATTTTCCCAGAACCTTCAATCATTCATTCATTTTTCAGCTTATCTTTTGTTTAGCAGTGGTATTTAAAGTAGACATTAATTATTAAATAAATTGATGCAACTAGGGTTACAGAAGTCAATTTGTTGAAGCCAATAAGAAAGAGAGATAGAGTCAGAAAACTAGCAACCTTAACATTTTCACTTATCTGTGGACAGAAGTCCAATATAATCTTGATTTGTAAGCATTCTAGCATCTTGCGAATGTTTAAAAACCCAATCTGCTTCTTTCTGCATTTACATTTTTGGGCTAAAATATTCCAAGACTACTGCTGTAAGGGTCCCGCATGATACATTATATTCAAAATTCATATTTGATTTCCGATGTCCAACTGCATCGAGACACAATTACACCAGGAAAACACAGCCCTTTCTGAGCAAGTCCAAGTCTCCCACATTAAGCTACTTGAGCTGAAAGCAGATACTGCAATCAGAAATTGCTTTACTGGAAGAAATATGGTGTTTAACATTGCTGGGTTGGGCTGCGGGCCAACTGCCACATAATGCAAAGACCACAACATTAGTCAATTCTCCTGCTGTTGTCGCTAAAGGATCCATTTGAACACATCACTGATATTTTATTATTTATATTATTTATAGATTAATTTTACTTGTAAGATAATTTTAAGCAGAGCCTCTCCTGCAAGGTATGCCCTGCAATCAGCTCCATTCCTGCTTGTGTCTAGGTAAGCATCCTGCTCATAAAGGGAACACTTGGCAATTGAAATTATAAAACCACATAAAACCAGCTCAGTATAGGAGACAAGTCCCACTAGAAGGAACAACACAGTCATTTATCACGATAATATTAAAAAGCAAAGTTTCAGTGGGAGGAGATGCTTATTCACTGAGGAGTACATAAAGGATCCTGAAAAACCAATTGACAGGACTGAATGTCTGTATATAGATGCAAAATGTTCCCTACTGCTTTCACAAACTCCTTTGGAATATGAAAACATAGAATGGGATAGTCTAAAAATTACTCCAGCAAAATTACAAACAGCCACGTCAAGTCACTGTCTATCATACCTGGGAAAATTTTCATCAACAAACAATAGAGGCTGTTTTAGCCTACATCAGAAAAAAAAAAAAGCCAACCAACATTGCATGTCCTAGTGTCACATTAGCATTTTAATTTATCATGTGCACACACACATGTGTGTGAATGAACCTTACCCTGGTTCACAGGCTGTGTTTCTGCATTTAAACAAGCACATCTCTAACTGATGACCAACTGTGGCACATAGCTCAGATCATATTACACAATGGCAAGAAGATATGCAAATCATCCAAAAGGTCTGGTAATAATAACTATGAAAGACATCACTCATTTGGACATAAACCTATTGCATAGCTTACTCACATGAAGTTATCGAAAAGATATAACTTCTTACCCCAAAATATACCCTCAAGCTAAGCCCTATAATACTTTACATCCATAGGATGTTCAAAGACCAATCACTGTGTTACAGCCAATGGGACGAGAGCCCTGTGCCCTAAAATCTGTATTTATTACAACTTGCTTCCATCAAATTCATGAAATGACTGGCATCAGTTTAAGAAAACCGGTATGATGAAGTATTTGCAAGTAAAAGCCTTTTACCATATCTTTGTAGAAGACCAAAAGCCTTTTTTTCTTTAGCGTATGCTAAAGAAATACAGAATTGAAGCACTCTTGAATGACCTCTACTATAAAATGGTAATGCTGGGAATCATCATTTCTAGAAAAAAAAAGCCTCATTGAGAGAACTGACATGGCTTGAGATAGACCAAAGATGTACAGCCAATAAGCCTTCCAAAATCATTGAAGCTACCTTATCACATCTTGTTCACTCCTTTTTTTATTCTTTTTTTTTTCCCCAGTAAACCCCTGGATGAGATTAATGAGCCTTTTGGTTTTATAACAGAAATCAGTCAAAAAGGTAATATCCCCGTTTATGACAGAATCTGATTGCAGACCTGGACCTTAAAGGCTTATACTTTACTATGACTGTGACAAAAGAGTTTACTCAGGTCATTCAGCGAGGAGCAAGCCTAGTTTTATGGTGGTTTTATTCTTTTTTTCTTCTGTGCTGCTTTTAGAGATTTAAGATTTTCATGGGAATGTGTTTTGCAGTTCCTCTGGAGATTAAGAATGTTTGGATGATCTATCATGAGAGGGAGGAAAGAAAGGAAACCTCAAGCAACTGAAGAGATCATCAGGCAAAAATAAACTTGGTTTGGGGTGATGGGAACGTTTACTGGAACTTCATTGTAGGCTGGAAATATGTTGCATTCCTAGAAGACCAGTAAGATCATCGGGATTTGTTATGAAACACTAGATGTAAACAGAACAGCAAAGCTTGTAAGGTCAACAATGGTTTTAGTTTTCACTACTATGAATCTCACGGTACAGAGTATTTCAGAATGATACACTGACTTACTTTTATATTAAGTAACAAAAGCCTATGAGATAATCAAAACCAAATGACCTTTACTCTGATCCAATCTAAACTTCCTAACAGCATAGTTATAGAAAAGTTCAAGTCACACACAGAAATACAATAAGATCAAAACAGATGTAGTCCAAGTTGTCATATGGACAAAGGAGACAGAGTCCATGAGAAACCATACAGAACTGTTTGCGATTTAAAAATCAGCTGCTCGTCAGCATACGCCCCCATATATTCCCTGACTGCTTTAAAACCACTTTGGCTGAGTCGAGAGTGACTGATAGTATTCAGCATGACTACGTGGAATTCAGATGTATCCAGTGGCATAGGAAAAGCTTTTAGGCAGTGTTTGAATGCTGACATCCTTTGCTCTGCAGCAAAAGCCAAAAGCTGACTGAAGAACACACACAAAACAAATGGACATGACTGCTTATTTCTCTAAGCCAAGTGAAAATATCTAATCATAGTAATCATATGTATTTGAAGACAGAAAAAAACACAAGCAAGTGTATTCCTTTCATACATTAAAGAATGAAACAGTGAAAAACTGCACAATACAATTCATCTCAAATAAGCACATAAAGCATCATAAAAACAAGAAATGCTCCATCTTCCTGCTTACCAGGACAAGATTGACTATAAATATGCTTCTGAGATGCTTATTTAGCCTATTCTCAAAGATGTTAGTGACAGAGTTCTTCTCCAACTTCCCTATCAAATTTCTGCGCCAGTATCTCCCCTCACAGAGTTTTTTCCCTTAATGCCTAAATCTAACCTTGCTGTGCTTTTGTCCTATTATTTCTCATTCTTTCCTGAGGGAACACGAAGATCCCATCTTCTTTACAGCAGGCTCTAATGTATTTGCAGACTGTTATTATGTCTTTCCTCAATCGTATGTACACAATTGTTTCAATCATTTCTCATAAGTCTTGTTTTCCAGTTGTCTGATTGTTTTAATTGCTTTTCTCTGGACTCCTTGTAATTTCTCTCGACTCCTTATCCACATCTATCTAAAAGTAAAATGTCGAAAATATTCCAGCTGAATTTTTAGCAGTGTCACATGAAACAAAAGGATTACTTCAAATTTCATGCTTTCCAATTCAATATCCTATCATCAACTCATATCAACTTGTCTCCAGTGTAACTCTCAGATTCCTTTCTGATCCCTTACCTATCACTGCTAATCTGAACTTCCATCACAGTCAAAAACTCTTACAATAGGCCTCTACTGAAAAATGAACAAATATATTCTCTACCCCATCATACTGGTTACTAATGAAAATATTGAAGGACGTCAGCCCCATCACAAACCTCACAGTATGCCATTACATCTATACTCAAACACAGGTAGGTACTTTCCCTAATGGTTGTTAAAGCAGTTCTGCACTGTAATGGTTTTATTTAGGCAGTGCCTTCTTAACTTATGATAATGATATTTATGAAAGTTACGGGAGCTCTGCTAAGGCTACATTAACTTACAGCAAGTTATATGATATCAATTCTTTCTTCTCTATTGCACAAAATTATTCTCTCCTGGAAAAAATAACTACTTAAGAAAGTCGAATGCTCCAGCAGAACCCTACAGTGCTTATTATTCTTCTGATCACTGTTATAGGAGATGACAGTCGTTTCAGCAAGCGTAGAAACTAAATGATGTAAATGTATTTTAAGTGACCTTATAACATAGCAGTAGTTCTGAGCTTTGCATATAATATAATACTTCACTTGCTGGACTTGACAGGAGTTTTCCCTTTGACTTCAGAGACAGTTACTACCACTTGCATTTTCATTGGCTTGTATGGCAAATCTATGTTTGGATTTGTATAGAAAACTTTTCTATTTTCTGTTTCTTTTAGTGAAGAGATCTTGCTAACAGTTCCACAGATACATCTGCTCCTGAAAAGTGTAAACAGGCTCTTGCTGAGACTTTATTACTCAAATCACCTAGACCTGACATATATTCATCCACATATAAATAGAATGACAGTCTAAATTTCAATTGCTAAATAGTAATTACAGTGCTATAAAAAGGAACAGAAGAGGGAAGTGAATTAGCAAATTTGAAACAGCTTTCTAAAAACCCCAGAGTTTAGTTATCCTGAGGGATTTACTCTCGGTTGTGTTTTTAATAGCTTTTATTTCCAGTAACAGACAGATGGAGAGTTGCTTGCCCGAACAGGGAATGCGTGACTAAGCTTCAAGGCAAAAATGACATATATAGCAACTAGAAGTAAGGACTGGCTACAAAGCAGAAATACAGAAACTCTGCTTAGGCACGCAGAAATGGTGCTAAGAAAGCCAATGCTCAAGTAGAGTTAAAACTGGTGGTGGATATGAAGTTTAACAAGAAGTTCTGCTGATATATCATTAGTAAAAGAATGAACAAAGAAAATGTGGACCAGCTGCTAATTAGTGATTTAGTGACACAGGAGCACAGACAAGGCTGAGGTACTCATTGCCTCAGTCTTCACTGACGAGGGCCCCCAGGTGGTGGGCAGTGATCTGAGCATGAGCCAATAGTGGGCCAAATATGAGTCCTGGAGGTGACAAAGGTTAACAGCATCCTGAATTCATGGATGAGGCTGAATTCATGGGAGAGCAGCCATTTGATACCCTTTACTTAATACTTGTTAGTCAAGTCCCTGCCAAAACAAGAAAGTTGTCTCTAAACTGGAGTAAGTTCAGCAGAGGGCCACCATGATGTCTACGGGCTAGAGCACTTGCCTATGAGGAGAGGCTGAGGAAGGTGGGCTTGTTAACCGAGGAAGTGAGAAGGTTTTCAGAAGACCAAACAGCATCTAGAGAAGGTTATGAAACAGATGGATCCAGGCAAGAATAAGAGAGAAAACTGAAACAGCTGAGGCCATAATAAAAAAAAAAAACAAAAACCCTCACTATGAAGACAATTAAATATTGAAACAGATTGCCTGGACAGGTTATCCTGGAAGGTTTTCAAGATTCAACTAGACATAGCCCTGAGTAAACTGGTCTGAATTTAGTGTTACCTTATGCCCGTAATACTTACACAGAAAGATTCCTGAATGCCCTTGGCATCCTTGGCTCAGGTAAACTACACGGCTTGGAGATTCAAAACATGCATCTAATATTTCTGACCTACATTCTTCAACCAAATGACCAGAAGTCAAGTCTACTATAGATATCATGGTTTTAACTCTATTTTCTGCAATTTCTGCTGTTCTTTGAGATATCTACTGCATAAAAAGTTTATAACTACAAATTTTAAATCTCATTTCTGATTAGTTTCACCTGCATTATTTTTATATTAGCATCTATCTTTAGAGGCAAAAACATCAAACTAGGAGGAAGGCCCCAAATTTCTTAGGTAACTGCAGACAGTTCTTAGACCATTATGGTTCTTATTTATTCATTAAGTTAGTTCTTCTTATGTTTATATCAACTTTGCTACTATCATTATTTTTCACTATCAGGGCCTTAATGTTAGCTTTCCAGTAAAATCAGTGTGTTGGACCTACCCACTATTACTATCAGTAATAAACAAAATATTTCACACATTGAACTGGCCTGTTCTGAAAGATTTATCTGTTTCTGTCAGTAATTGAATTGGCTACATTGAGATTTAATCATGCTTAACGGATATGGTAGAAAGCAAGCTATAATCCTCGCTTAAGCTAAGGGCTCCGATTCATCATTCTGTTAACATCTAGTTTCTCGATGTAAACTGACCTACAGTACATATTTATTTGTGCCCCTTTGCCTGTGAAAAGTGCAAGGGAATGTGACTTAACTAAAATCCCTTTCATTGTGGACCAACTGAAGTTTCTAAATCATGGAGATTTGATTCCACCTAGTCCCATAGAATTACTATGCTAAGAGACAGCACAGCTAACACAACTGTTTACCACCAAGGCTAGACATGGTCACAGTTCTTAGTGTAGCCCTACGACAGTATTTGCAGCATGAATTGCTACAGGGACTCAACTGGAAGCTTACCTAAGAAGAAAATTGGCAATAGACCTGTGATGGGAAAGCAGAAACTAGTTTGAGGTATCTCGTGATGGTTTTCCACTATGGCGGCATTGCCCCAGTCTCCGCTGTGATCACCAGTTATTCTGCAGTCTGACTACAGACAGCATTGCAGAGTTTCAGCCACACTTTGTACAACCAACTGCTTGTATATTTCGGAAGAATCCAAAAACGATCCTCCCTGAAAGAAGATGAACTCTGCTTTAAGAACATACATGCCTTCAATAGTTTCAAATATTGTCCTTTTGCAATCGTGCATCTTATATTGACCGGTTAAAAGGCACTACTGTGTCCAGCTCAGGCATCTTCTGAGCTGAGTTGGGATCCTATATTCAGATAGACACATATAAAACAACCCGCACTCAGAGTCACCAGCAACCACGCTACGTGACAATTTGAAGGTGGATTTAAATCCTTTACATACTTCACATTTAATAACCATATTTGAAACTGCTCAGTACAGCACTCCTGATGCCTTATACCATTTTGTAACACTACCAGATCTTCCAGGTTTGTTAGGAGTTTATTACTAACCCTATTGATAAAACACTTGAGAGTTAATTCATGAGGAGATTGGAGCAATTCCTCTTGTTAATAGAGATTGCTGGATAAGTGCTTTTTGTGTTCTGACTGACCCTCAGTACTGAAAAAAAGATTTTAAAAGTCAGACCTAAAAGTTACCTTAAAATAAATAGAACAAGTGGGCTTATATCCCATATCTAATATTTAGCTAACATATTTGGAAAACACAGCCGTAGATTGTAGCAGGAGTTTTGTATACAATGGGGCAAAACAGAAATAAACTGCTAATGAAGAAGTTGAACTGCACAGAAATTCCTTAGGGCAGGGGATGAAATCTTACACAAATTAAGTATATCAGTATGCTTTCCAGTTAAGGATGAAGGACAAAAGCGTAGTGTGCGGAACAAGCAGAAAAAGATACCCAGACCAAGCAACGGAGATTCATTTAAAAGTGCTTGATGTATACCTGACTGTGTGAGAGAACAGCTCCCCCGAACATAAAAAGGTATGTACAGAAAGCTTTTTGAGAAAGACATGATGCAATAAAATGGTTCTAATATGAGCAGGAAAGAGAACATAAATGTCTCTGCAAACAGTTATACTTTGAAAAGGATAACAAATAAAATCATATAATCAAAATGGACAGTGAATGTGATGTATTTTTCCCCTTTGATTTCTGTTTTATTGTTAAGCTTCCTGTCTTTAGAGTCACATTCTGCAAAAAATCATGGGATGACTAATAGAAAGGGAAGGAGGGAAGGGAAGAGGGCAGGAAGAAAGCTCTGAAGCAGGCAGTTGGAAGGGAGTCACTTAAATAACCCATGTGCAGCAAACCTCCCAAAGCAGAAGAAAATCCATTAGTGGCTCTGGAGGCATCAAACAATTTCTCAAGCCCAGATAATTGTTAAGAAGAATACATGATAACTCCTTCAAGAAAGTGGCTGTTCCCAAAGATAGGAAAGCAGTTTATGCCATTCTTTACCAGAATGAAAAGCCAAGAAGGACACCGAGAGTTGAGGCAAACCAGAACTGGGTTCCAGAGGACTCAATTCAGCAGGAGAACAATGCACCTGGATGAACAAAACTGGATAGAGTCAAATCTGTACAGACACGGTATGGGAACTGTCTGGGTACTCTGAAAAGGATAACTAAAAAAAATTAAGGATCCAAAGTGGGCAATGAACGTAATTTACTCTGATTTCAAAAAGCTTTAATTGAATGTCCTCAGCAAGAGGCTATTACTGAAAATTAACCAATAGTAAGGGGCAAAGTACCATCCAGGCTTGATAATTAGAGAAAGCAACCAAACAGCAACAATAAATACCTACTCTTCAAGGCAGACAAAGCTAATGGAAGTGCAGTTGAAACTCATGACTGTAACTTTGGCTGCTCATACGTTCTCAGACTTGACATGTGCTTTTGGTGTTTAATTTGGGGCAATTACAGACACCTGACTTTTAGAAGTGATGGACTTCTTGCCTCATAAATTCAAGCCCCTTTGGGCTTTGTCACCTTGGAGGCAACACTGTTCCACCTTTTGGTCTTTATGTATATTACATCTTTCAGTCTTTATGCAAAGACTTAAGTGTATGACTATCTTCAAACATCTGTATAATGTTATTAAGAACATTGGGGCTACTAAGGTGCTTTAAGCTGTGAAATTAAATCTTTCCAGGATTTCAGGCAGAGATTTTTTGGGGGAGGCACTGAAAGTGGATGGTGGCAAAGAATTAGGAGTTACCAGTTCATAAACTAATAACTCCAGACAGATCATGTCAGAAAAATAAATTCAAACTGCAAAAAATGAATTAATAACTAGGTATACTGAAAATTCCTAATGAACTCTTTCAGTGGGTAATATTGGCTAGTCCAACAGTTTTCACGCACAAATTTAGAAAATGAAAAGTGATTACACTTGAAGTTTTCACTTTCAAGTTTTAGACTCCTCCTGTGATAAGTACCCTAAATAACACATAAAAAAGAAAAAAAAAAAGTAAAATGTGAAATTCTCAAATTACTATCTTCCTTCCTCCCTACTTTTTCCTATTTTTAAGAAAAAGACAAAAAACATGTAGATATAATGTAGTCAAAGAATGCAGATACAATTTATTTTTCCCTGACTGTATGCCAACTTTTCTGTTTTAGAAAGAAATACCTGAAAGTAACACATTGTTTCAAATAAACACTTCCAGTGAGAGAGCACCACTCATTTTATGTTATTAACACTAAATTGAGAAGTATTACTTTTTAAATAAAAAGGGACCTTTCTACTTCTCTACGTGCTCAGGCTTTCTTAAGTGCTTTTCAGTATAGGAAGATACTGATCTAGGAAGAAAGTGTGGGAAACATAATTTTCCCACATTTTTGAAACTTCCTTCAAAAAACTGGAATTTCCCAATGGAACAGTTAGGCTGCCTCTAGTAATTAACTCTGTAGAAGAAAACCATCTTAGCAGAGTTAACTTCTGGGAATACCATGCCAAGACGTGGGATTAGTTTGGCAAGGAAACAAGAGGGTCTCTGCAATTCAGATTAGGGAAAAGAAAGGCCAGTGAGTGTTGTACATAATCAGGATGACTGATTAAAAGTAATTTTAAAATAGAATGGACCCCTAGATTATGAAAAGGTGAATATACAGTGTGCCATGATCTGGACTACTCCATAAGTTGCCATCAGGTTTCAGACTACGCATCACTGCCTGAAGAAATATAGACAACAGTGCTGGAAGTGACTGGTAGTAGAGAAGATGAGCCTGCTGAAGTAAGGATTAGTTCAGCTAGCACAGGATTTAAATAAATCTCTTATTGCTTAATTCACCAAAGGAGAATTGTTTAAAAAGAACTGGTCAGAATTGAAAAGGAGAAAACAAAACCAAAGAAAGCATCATGTCAGGTACAACCATGAGCCAGACACCCTCTTCCATACAATTTGATGACTGACCTAGCCCTGTGTGATTACTTGGGTAATATTACACCTATTTCAGTCAGATTGAGCCTAAGATGATTGCCACAGAATGCTCAGTAGATAAAGAATAGGATGGTTATATGAAGTTAAAGGAGAAATGTTTCTTCATACAGTTTGAAGTGCATCTGCAGAATTAACTGGTTTGGAGGAATGCAGGGGGAAATGTGGCAGCTGGATTTGAGAATGAAAGGAGGAGTATTTTATTACCACTAACAAAATGTGCCATCCAGTATGATTAAAAAAAGAAAAAGATAATGAAATGTCATGGTTCAGCAGGAAAGTTCCCTGTGGGACTTTGAGAATAATTCTTCTGCCAAGGTCTGTTATTATGCTATTGGCTAGATACATCATATGTCGCTCTCCAACACTTCTGAAACATTAGTTTCTAGACCCAAGTAAAGACAGGTTATTCATACTATTTAACATATTTGGTGCACTGTGAAGGTACATAGAACTGGAAAAGACAGAAAGTTCCTGATTCCCCTTCCCTCTGAGATCAGTAAAAGCTGAGCTATTGATTTGTGCCTTAGACTCAAAACTGAGCAGACTTATTGCACATCATGTAAAGATGAGGGCAGGAATTAGAAAAGTTAACTAATCCCTTTTTTTGGGTGTTATACAATCACAAATACAGAAGTGAGCATGAATCATATCAGCTTCAAAGGGTTCTCTGAAGACTCATATTGGATTTGATAGAAAGAACTGCAGCCCCATGCATGACAGCGTGCAGATCTCAAAGCAGCCATCTATGCCTTTCACTTTATTTACATCAAAAGAAATGCTCCATATGTAGAATACTGGAGAGGACCTACTCTTGTGAAGCTTTCTGAAGTTCGTTAACAACAAAAAGCACTCCCTGAGGATAGAAAATGGACACCTGTGGCAAGCAAGTGATCTTCCTAAGTTCTGAAAGGAATGACTTTTTTAAACAGTTCAGACAGCAACTCCTTTTCTATAAGCCTTCATTCATTTGCATAGATTCCATTTTAAAAAAAAATAATGTTTGTGTGATGTATGTAAAGACCAGTTGCATGTATAGGGATTTGCACCAGATACTTATAACTCTTTAAAGACACCTATAGAACTTCACAAATATGTGTATAGCATCCACAAAATCCTAATAGTCAGCGTTAATAATTGTAAAGATTTGAAAGCATTGTGCTGCTGTTTTAGCAATATTATTTTAGTAGCATGACATTGTTGGGCTTGCAAAGAACTAAAAAAAATCTGATATAAAGAGCTGCTAAAGAAACCAGAACCTAAACCCATTTCAGGACTTGCCTTGTGGGAATGACTAGATACAAATGGCACTGAGGGTTTCGAATTTTGAGAGAGCTTGAAATTTATGTGATATAGAAATGTGATATCCCTGTGTTACAAAGAATATGTTATATTTCATGAAAGTACATACAGCTCATGAGAACTGTAGTCATTAATACTGGGTCTGCTCAGTTGCATGTAGGTATGAGGAAGACAACAATTTTCCCATGATGTTCAAAACATACTGTTAAGTGTGAGTCCTAATAGTCTAAAATCAATACACTGCATGGAGAAACAAGAGAAAATGGCTACTGTTTATGGAAGTGACTATATTTTAAGCCATTTTCTTAGACTTTATGAGAAGGTGTAGTATGACTGAGTTGTAAACCAGTAAAATTAACATCTATTTTTATTATTGTTATTACATAATTTCTGTTTACATTTGGTTGTTTTGTTCCCCCCTATATTCGCTTCATCCTGCTATTCAAACTAGATAATTCCTGGCTCATGTAAAATTACTGCTTAAGGAAATTTCTGTTAGGCTCCAAAAGGAGGTGTGCTGGAGTGAGGGATACAGCACTTGACTCAGAGTGTGCATGAGTATCTTTTTTTATTACTCTGGTCTGCTTTATTCTTTTCACAGCAAATAAGTAGGATTAAGGGAGCATATCTTGAATGATTGATGATAATTCTGAGCACTGCAACTAAATCTTTTGACTGCCTGGCTTAGAAGTACTTATTAGCCCCATCAACTTCCCTCATATCAATACTCCCACGCTATTATTTCTGTCTAACACATTGAGATAGTCCTGAATAGTCAAAGGCCAGCTTAACGGAAAAAAAAATAAAAGAAAAAAAAGAAAAAAAAAAGGAAGGAATAATTATCTCAAAGTTAATACTGGGACTAGTTCTGGAAATTATCAGAAAACATGTAGGAAAGACACCCCACCCCTCCACCCCCTACTCATCTTGTCAGTATTAGGGATCATTCATCTGTTCTCTGCTATAACAGCTTGTTTGAGTTTTACACATAGTGGCATCATCCTATCTATTATTATTCAATTACAAGCGGTTCCTCCATAGTATGCTCACATTAGGAACTAGAATACATGAGCACACTATCTTATTTCTCTTTATCATGGGATAGTTACATCACAGATACAAACACAGAAAAATCACAGTCTTGTTTATATAAAATGAGACATTTGCAAAACAACACCTGAGCTCAGTGTGGTTATATGTAAAACTTCAAAAGATAATGAAAATGTTTGCAATTTTACCCACACAGGCATTATGTAATTATTTTCCATGTCTATTTGGAAAATTTGCTTTCTTCTCTGAATACGGGGGGAAAGTGGACAATTAGATACATCTATGGTTTTGGATGCATTATAGGAATGCTCCTCTGCTAGAAAAAAAAAACAATGGACATCAAAATTCTTTTGGCATAGGCCAATCTACTGTTCTGGTCACAATTGAATTGCACTATTCAAATCTCTGACCAAAGATGTAGATTTTTATATTATTTTAGACCGAAAGAGGATCTCTTTTTCCAGTTGTTTCTATACTTTTAAAGGTTTTATGAACAATGAAAAGGTGTTGTTTTGAAAAATTCAGAAAGGAAAAAAAAATGATCTCGTTTCTACTTTTTTTTCCGTGGGTGTTGTGAAATTTCAGAACACTGCTTTAAAGTTTAATATGCGTGTTACTATAGATACTAACCTTCTTATGCTTCCAAACATCTGTGCATGACCTAAAAATCTTCCAAAATCTATGTGGAACATGTGTCCGGCACTTGTCAGCATTATGTTGTCACTGTGTCGATCACAGACTCCCAGAATGAAGGTAACAACACACCAGCCAGCGCAGGAATAGAAGAAATTCCTTATTGCCTAGTTAATAAAACAAAAGCATTTACTGGAAATACACAGAGATGTATTTGTTTGTGATGCTAACAAGAAAACCAAAACCGGTAGTTCTATAAATGTTGCGAGAATTTTAACAGACAGGTGTTTGTAGCAGTGGTACTCAAACAAGTAATACACAAATTTCAAAATTACAATGCAAGAACAATTTTACACATGAGGTTTTCACCTTGTGTTTTATGGATACGTGGAATTCTATGGAAAATTTCTAAGTTGATATGTACCTAAGAAAACAAAGCCTCTTGGCAGGAAGCTGACATTTTCTCTTCAATAGCCTGCATGCATATTGTAAAAACAATCATTTGGAAATTAGCTGGAAATCCACAAATTTAACCATTTGCTTTATAAAGAAAGTTATTTTAGACTCATTGTACTGTTCTGTACCTACACAGATCTTTTTTTTTCTCCAGAACTCCGCTATCTCAAATCCCAATTAATCAAGTCCCATAATATTCCCTCCCCAAGAATTAAACCCCATCTTACAGAAATGAACTGAAACAAAGGAAGGCTAAATTGTTTTCTGCTCATAGCATCTGTGAATCTGAATAGACTGTGGGATCAAACCGAGTGTCATGCAGAGAGACCCAAGAGAGTGATTAAACCAAAAACCAGACTAGCAGTTGGGCTTAATATAACCTACTCCTCTGATGCTCTTTTACCTTCACAGTTAGTCTGCTTCATGTAAGTAGACTGGCTCATTCAGATGTCTCTCATGAATCTCTTTACAATATTACATTGTGGCACTGCTGTTTGACAAAAATGTGCCCGTGGCAGATGTAGGAAACTGTGCAAGCTCACCAGACACTCACAGGTGGATTCTGCTAACTTCAGTGGTAAGTATTTAATAATTGTGACTTCTTCCAGTAGGAGAATCTACCCAATCTCTTTCACAACACACATATTCAGTGTCCTCTCTCAGGGGAGAGTTATTCCTGATTCAAATGGCAATCAGTCTTCTACCTCAAAGCATAAGGATTAGCTTTCGTCTTTCTACAATTCAAGAACTGAAAAACCAAAAATGCAGTTCTTATTCCGAAGTCTTAATCTCCCATGAAACTAAATCACAATGTAACTCATTTATATAGAAACCCAAACCATCCTAAGTTGTGATTGTTATGGTTTTGGGCAAAAGCTACATTAGTCAAGGTAAACCATTATTTTGGCATTCAGGATTCCCCTGTAGATGCAGGGTGTCACCTGCGATGGCCGATATGGACAACAGCACCGTGGAAGACTTAGGCCACAGCACAAGAGTTGGTTGAATTTTATGTGTTCCTGTACTACTTACTCACTTTGATGACCTTGGATAAAACACCAAAGCTTTCTATGATTTTGTTCACCCAACTGTAAAATGAGGATATTAAAGCTTATTCTGTGTTAGGTTTTTTGAGCACCTTAGATACAGTATTGTGTGAGGATTTTTCATAGTTTATATAAAGTAAAGCATTCAGAGAGTTGACCTGAAAAATAAATGCTTTGGAAGTCTCTACTTAATTTCTACTTCAGCTCTTCTTTTTACTGCTGTATTTCAAAACATCCCTATGACATGTTTTCATAGAAAATGTATTACAATGCACCTGATCCAAGCAATATCTGCTTAGAAAGAGAGTGGCATTTAAGTCAATTCCCTGGCTTCCAGGCATGTGAGTTGTTTGTCTTGAGTCTGAGTCATTTGTTTTTACTGCTTACTGCCATTTGGTTTGTATATGTATATTTACAATGTATAATGTATAATAAGCTTCTTTATGATGTTACCTCTTGGTAACTTGATTCCAGAAGATGGTGATGACGGAACCATTTTTTAATTGTGTTTTCTTTCAATGGTCCTATCAGACCAGACTCCCTGTGGATCTTCGCTAGCGTGGTAGCATCTGGCACCATCTGTACCAAACCTAATCAGACAGAAAAGGGTTCACATGAAAAAACATCAACTTTAAAAAAGATATGAGGACCATCAATACATATTGGTGGATCATTTAATGCAGAAAAAAATAGGTGCTTAAAAGTTTATAAAACATTTAATACAATAGAACATATAGATCAGGATTTTCTGAGGAAACAAAAACCAAAGGACACTTAGTAAAAACTGTCAGTTCTGCAAAAGAGAAATAAAACCACCAAAACTAATATTGTGGACATAACTGTCTCAAGGTACCAACGAGGCCAACAACTTAGCAAGATTCCAAGTGGGTAGAATATGCACACTAACAACCCAAAACCTATAAAAAAAAGAACTGGATATTTGTTATGAAATAAAAAGTTATTTGATATGTTTTTAATGTCAAGAATGCTACACAAATTTTTCTGCAGCATGCGATGCTGATCACAGCTGGGAGAAAGGATACTAGATAGTGCAGAAATTAGTCTGATCCAAGATGACATAAAATGGGACTTTGAATTGCAGTGAAAAGCCAAGCATTTTGTAATGCTTCACTTCAATCCTCTGTCTCTACTGCATGCACTTAATTGCTTTTTTGGAACCAAGACCTGGCTTGCCAGCCTTCTGTCCCTGTGTGTGGTCCCCTGGCACATCATCCCATAACTCTGCATTTACAGGAAGGACTTTCTCTAACAATTTCAGTTGGTAACAGGCTCCTCTACAATATCATGCCTGGAAAGTGGCATCCTACCAGTGCTTTATCTGCTTTTCACATTTATGTGAAAAGTGATTTCCACATTCCAATGACTATGAAATTATCTTCTCCTATCTCACCTGTGTGGAAAAGGTGGACCATGGAGCAAGGTGTTAGACTAGGATTTGGAAGACTTGGGTACACAAGTCTACTTAAGCACATGTCCCATATGACCCCAGGCATGTCAATTTGATGACTTATCCTTAATTATCCTTAAACATTAACTGTAAACTAATTATATTAGCACTTCTGCAACTCATATGGAAAGACATGGAGTGGGAAATCTGTCACACACCGAGAGGTTTTGTGCTGCTGTGGTGCTGAAAGGAAGATACTGTCAGGCAGAGAACGTTATTTGCTGATGATCCCTGTATCTTTCTCGGCAAAAATTAAATTGTTAGCATGTAAGAGAAACTATAATATTATGTTCAGAAATAGTATGCTTGCCTTTGAAGCAGAAGCTTTAAGCTTTGACTCCCATGTCTACAAAGAAGAGAGGAGGCTTTTTCAGGTCACCTTAACCACCCTCCATGTGTGTGAATTCATCTTTACATTCTCCTAGCTCCTTCAGATCATTCATCCTCTCTCATTTTCTCTTTGTGGCTCAGGAAGAAATGAATTTTGGGGTTGGGTTGGGGGTTTTTTGATAGTTTTTGTACAACAGGTAATCTGGACACATCAGTCTTCTATTTGTGTAAGGATTATTTTCAGTAAAAGATTTGGAGAGTCAGTAAAAATAGAAAGCTTATTGCTGTCAGTAAATTTCTTTAGCAAGCAATTGGTATCCCTGCTACAGCTCTGCTATAACAACCATAAAAGAGAGAATAAAGCTTTCAGATGAGTCAGGACTGCCCTAAGCAGCATAAATTGCAAGAATAATATTTCAAAATCAACACTGCAAAGCTGTCATCGCTCGTCTGTAGGTAGTTTCTGTAGCCATGTGCATCTAAGTTCATTTAAGCATCTACGGAGGATCACACTGGATTAAAACTTTAGTAGCCACGGCCAATCTTCTTCAAAGCTCTCTTTTTGATGTGTGAATTTACTTTTAAGAATCTCATGTTAGCTGATGATGTTGAGGCTTTTGGAAAATTCTAGCCTAAGTTGCTACAAAATTCACTGAGTTTGGTTGTCCTTTTTCTGGAGAGGCAGAATGAATAAATAAAATGAACATTCAGGAGTAGGCAAGTGTACAGTTTAGAGCATGAGTAAAAGAAATTCTGAGCGCTTTTTTTTTTCTTTAAGGGGGAAGATAAATAAGACACCCATGAAAATAAAAGTAAAGGGACTATTTTTAAATACCCTAATTTACATGAGATATGGATGATTTAATTCAGGTCCCTTTCAGAGTGTAAAACTCACCTTGGCCTTTTCCTGTAGATAAACACCTATAAATGATCATTTGCATATCCAGTCCTTCTTGGAGCCAAATGTTGTCCATCACTCGAATAATTTGCAGAACCAGCATATCTTGACGTAGGTCATCACCTATCTGAAAATTGCACAAGAAATCCAGGTTTCTCCTTCAATATCAGATAGAATTAACTTCCTATTTCATTTGGTTTTTTTCTCCTCACCGAAACACCTACGTTCACTTTACAGTAAATCCCTCTTGTTTTTCTTCAAAGTTTCTACTTATCTTTCTGTGTCAGAAGAGGACAGAGTAAATGGTACACATGGGCAGAAACAGTTTTGGCAGCCACAGAGATGGTAGCAAAAGCTCCCCGATTAACTGCAGCCTTTCTGCTTATTATTCCTATGAAATTATTAGAGTTTGAAAATTTAATCCAGAGGTAGGATTCTAATGCAGTTACATTTTAAAGTCTACCTAATGCTAGATCCCTTTTCACAAATGACAGCATTTTTCTAATGTTAAGCTTCACAACTTGGTATTTACAGCAGGTTGAAAGGGAATTTTATCATGAATTTATATTTCATCCACAGCATGATTCATTCTCAAACAGTGATGCAGTGTTGACTCTCTCCCCATGGAGTTGGTCAAACAACAGTCTTAGTGAACAGGGCTTTAATTGTAGCCACAAGAGATAATGAAGAGATTATCTCCAACCATGGCTGAGCAAATGGGCTGTGAAAACAAAAGCCCAGGTTTTTTTGTTGCCCCCTGCCCACCCCATCTAAAATACATGTGACTTTTACTGTTTTTTTTAAGGGTTTTACTCTTTTTATATAAGCATTCAAATCTACAGACTTTTACTGCAATGAAATAAGTACTCAAGGAGACATAAATGATTGTTTAAAAAAAAATAAATCAAAATCCATTTTTTCTTTCATTTAAAGGTAATCTTAACTCCAATTAATCCTTTTTAGTACCTAAACCTGAGAAAAATCTCATTCTCGCTGCTTACGTTCCTTCCTTCCCTCCCATATACAGGCAGTAGACAATTTAGTCATTTTATGTATGCGTTACCCATCACGAATAAACAACGGCACTACAGTACAAGTAAAAAATGCTATAACGCAATGGTTTGCTGACAGGAGAAGGTGATGTCAGCTATAATACTTCTACAGCAACTGGACTTATTTTTCCCAGACATTAGATATTGGATATTAGGAAAAATTTTTACACCGAAAGGGTTATTAAGCGTTGGAACAGGCCGCCCAGGGAAGCGGTTGAGGCACCATTCCTGGAGGTATTTAAAAGACGTGCAGACATAGTGCTTAGAGATATGGTTTAGTGATGTTTTTTGTCAGTGTTAGGTTGACAGTTGGACTAGATGATCTGAAAAGTCCCTTCCAACCTAGACAATTCTATGATTCTATGATTTTGTGTCCATCAGCCACTTTATGAACTTCAGTGTTCTTCTCTAAAAACAGTGCTCACTGTTATGGAAGACTTTTGATCTTTTGAAAGAGAAGTAACTTTAGATTGCATGTCTTATTTTTTGTGGATGGACACAGCACTGTCCTGAACTCTGAAGCTTTGAAGGTGACAACCGGCAAATAAACTGGAGTTCATTTTCAGAGTCAGTTCCTCCTATTAACTCCAATGAGACCCAGCTCCTCTGCTGTTCCCTCCACCTCCCTTTTCCTCAGCCCATTTCCAACACTGGCTGATAGGGGCTAAAATAGTTCCGTGTAGCAAATGCAGTCTCTAACACTCCAGTGTTTTGATTTGCTAGAGACATATGGACGTGGCTACTGAATTCAGTCATTTTGAACTATCTCTTCTCCGAGACATGCCCTCTGGCTTCAGCGTGGTAAATAAATTAGGTTTAAAATATAAACTTCATATTTTAGCCTGCTTGTCTCCACAATAAAAAAAAAAAAAATAAAATTGCAAGAAGCCGTCAGATTCTCTACCAATCAAAAAGTTGATACCTCAGTGCACTGCCTCAGCATATTCCATTCTCAGACTCAAGGTTTAAAATATAAATTAGCTGAATTTCAAATAAACTTTTTTTCATACAAAAGGAACTAAGGATTAGAGGAAGAACATACCTTAAAAATAACATTGATGTTTCCACTTGGAGCATTTGCATTGATGAAGCAGATTTTTAATGGAAAGGCATTGGATGTAAAATATGAACATGACTTCAGGGAAAAAACAGATGAGACAGATAAACAACAGTATCATATACACAAAACATCAGGCTAATACAATACTTGTGGAAAAGGTACCATCTTTAAATACTGTTCAGTAGCACTGATAACAAAAAAAAATAATTCTTGATATTACTGGCTGTTTAATTGGTGATGAAATTGAGAACTTATTTTTCCCAGACAATTTGCTTCACTCAATAATCAGATTATATGAATGAATGATATTTTCCATATTAACTGTTTTTCATTTTCACCCAGGTCTGTTAACAATAAACTGCCTGGATCTGAGTGGACAAAGTACATAAGACTGAGGTAATGAGTAATCTGTAAAGCATTGAAAAGCCTTTAGTCCTATTATTTTCTGAAAAAAAGGCCCAACAATACAAACTTTATGGAAGGAAAAAATTGCTAATTTCTTTGGTGACCTCACCTTGGCTAAGAATACAGGAAATTCTGAAAATCACAATCTATTTTATGCAGAATTTATCTTATTTAAACAAAACCTCTGACTTCTCATGCCCTACAACTCTTTCCACCTGAAGACCTTAAAGGGCTTCAAAAAGCATTAATGAGCCAAGCACTGCAAATCCTGTGTGAGTTAGAGTGGTATTATCATCATCATTAAAAAAAAGGGGGGTTGGAGGGGAATCCACTGAAAAAAACAACGAAAGACAATGGTAAATTAATGGCCTGCTTTCTAGAAATAATGAGCACCCCACAGGAGCTACCACTGTCCTTACGGGCTGGAGTGCGATGGAGGCTAATTTGAACAGGAAAGCTACTAGACACAGCTGCCTCTTGCTTTTCATCTAAACATCTCAAAGCAGGGAACGAGCACGCAAATATTGTCTTGGCCACATCATACCCCTGCAATGTGCAACAGCTATTACTGATGATGAAATCCTGACCCTCTGTGGAATTTGGCCAATTGAAATGTCTCAATAAATGCTTGAAAGGTTACTGTGGGATAACGCATTACTGAGAGAGCTGGGAGCAGTGCTTGTTATGAGTAAAATCAATAGATGATACCAAAGTGAATTAAATTTAGGTAATTATAAGCACTTAAAAATGCTAATTTGCATGATTATACTGACATACAGTTCAATCAAGAAGCTGCATATATTTATAGCAAGATAATGGCCTATAATGGTGTAAGAAAAATGAAGGAAAATAAATAAATAAATCTCTCTTCATATTTAAACATTTTGTATCTGTCCAGCCAAGCTGGTGCAGTATAAATAGCAGGACCGTATGGTGAGATACCTTCCCATTAGTTGTTATTTCCAAAAAGCCTGAAAGCAGTGAGAAGCAGCAGGCTTCAAATTCTTCTGATTTATATCATACACAATTGGCCCAAACCTGCAGGGTGCTGGAAGACCTGTGTTCTCAGCGAGATCAAGGCTGAATAGCAATTACTTGGAGAGTCACAGGTCAAAGGCAACTGAAGGGATCAGCACCTCTTAGAATCGGGTCCATCGCAGATAATGAGCCAGAGCGCAAAAATAGAGCACAAATTGCTGTAATTAGGCAGCTATAACTGGTAATACATATGTCTCTTCAGGTTTGTTTTCTCTTGCTGCTGGGTACTTTTTTCTTTGCCAGAGCTGGAACGGCTTAATCCTGGCATAATATTGTTTATGAAAACATTTCTAATCAATGAATAACTGAATCTTAGGACTGTGGTCAAAGTAAAGTCCAGGAACACTGAAGAGCATTGCTGTTTCCTTAATTCTAAGACTTTTTTAATCGGGGTTATAGACACGGGAAAGTTACTGTGAATATTTAATATTTTGACAGTTCTCAGTCATGTGCCTCGTCTCACCTCAGCGAAAAGAGAGCTAGCTTGAGACCTTTAGCTGTTCCCAGCTAATGACAGGGGAGAGTCCTGCATGAGAAAAAAACCCCAAACCTGCCACCAAGAGCTACCTGTGCAGGACCGTAACCAGGTCTCAGCTTCAGGGGACCCAGGTGCTCCTGCCCATCCCAACGCCCCAGCAGGGCAGCTGAGCTGGGAGTAGGCTGCTCCAAGCTCAAAATCTCTGCTACCGCTGCTGCGCAAGGGGAGACACGCGTGCAGCATCCACCACCCCACCAGAGCCCTTCACCTCTGCCTCCAAGCAAGGGCCCCCAGTTTGAAGGGGATCGGGCTGGATGCCTGTTTACCAGACGACTCATGCTTAACACCAGTAAGATTATTTCCCAGCCCATGCAGCCATTCACTCCCTCTTGCCCGCTATACTAAAATAAGTAATAATTCCAAGTATAATCCGTTGCATAAGCTATACTTACATCTGCCTCTATGCCTTGGACAACAAGTGCAGGATTCAGGGGAAGCCGACAAACCTTTACCTCCTGGAAGAACTGCTGAAGTCTGATGAGTTCCACCTTTAACACCTCCTGCAACATGTGGATCATTATGATAACATGAAAGAACATAACAGCAGCTTTTTAGCTGTTTACTGTCTTTCTACATTTTAAACAAGCAGTACAATTTCTGTAGCTAGTAGCATCCACGTAACCTTATAACAGCTAATGAGGTGACACTGAGGGGCAGTTATTAAAAATAAGAATGGTTATTTTACTCCAGGTTCATGCTTTTACTGTCTAGGAGTACCAGCAGTTCACGCTGTGGTGTAGGTTCAGATTCAATACCCCTCATTAGGGGCTGATTAGCCTCGCACCTGCTCTGCTCTGCATCTCATATCTTTTTTTGCCTTGCTAGACAACTTGGCAATTTGTTGCTTGTTGCCTCAACACCGTGATCTCCCTCATCTGACTGTAGGTGTGTTAACGGCGAGGTTTGGGAGTTACTCAGTATCACAGTAACTACAACCTTGAGATTAATCTCTAAAACCTGAATTATGCATGCAGTAATGCATAATTTATCGCTACTATTTCTTTCTCTTTATGTGGATTTTTGTCTTTGCAAATATTTTTTTGTCTTTTTACTTCCATGTTTGCTTTGCTGCTCTCAGCGGCAACACAGAGTTTTCTGAAAAATCCTTTGAAAATCTTTGAATCCTTAACAAGGCAAAAAAGAGTTCATGATAACTTTCATGATAACCGGCAGTGGCAGGTAGCTTTTTATTTGGCTTTCTGGTCTGTCTTGCTGAGATCTCAGCAAGCAACAGCTTTACACATCAAGTAAGTAACAACAGCTGTCTTGGAAAATTAACAGTTTTGAATTGGATATATACCTACGCGATATAAAAGCTGCACCTGCTGGAGAAGAAGACTGCAAGCCTTCTACGGCCAGGAACGCATCTCTGCAGATATACTTACAGTATTGATTACTGAATGCTATATTTGAGTACTGAATGCTATATTTGAGATATTAAGTATAGTCCCCTCTGGTTGGCTTTGCTAAGAAATGAGGATGTTCAGCCTGCCAAGGACACATCTTAGCTTAAACACTGCAGCTCTACGGGAGGCAAATATATTGGGATGAGGTGCTGAATATGAGTGTTCCGTTCAGTAAAATGTTAACCAGCTTTGTTGCCACCGTTTCTGTTGCCACCTCCAAGCCTGGTTGAGAAACCATTAACAAAGGCACGTAAATGCCTTAAAAGATCTGCTGACCTTGAGGGTAATAGTGATAAGAGTTGGCCCATTAACTGTGTATTTTACTTTTTGTCAGAGCAGCACAAAATTTTACAAATTTTAGTCAAATCTTGGGTTTATTTATGTAAGGGGCATTATAGGAAAGACATGTCACCTTAGAAAAAATAAAATAACATGAAGGACCTTAGATGAAAGTGTGTGTGTGGTGGGTATTTTTTAACAAACCTTTTTGTTTGGGTCACTGGTAGCTTTTACTTTTTTGGCAATGTGTTCCAGAATTCTGAGAAGTTTCTCCTCCTTAGAAAACTCATTGTTCAGGGTTTTTCCAGCACAAAATTGGAGAGCAGCCAGTAGTTTCTGATACCAGTTTTTGAAATGAACTTCATTCTGTGCATTCTTCAACAGCCTGAAGGAAGGAGGGGAAAAAAAACATCTGTGTATCTAAAACTGATTTTTATTTTATACCACCTCTAGCAGGAACAATAAATGCACTCCAGACTAATCTCTATTTGGTGACTTTGGGCAGCAGAGAATGAAAAAAAAATATGTTGTTTAATTTTTGGCAGTATTCTGGTCCCATTTGATAACTAATGAGATTCCGAGTGTGTTGAATCAATAGGATCCTGCCATTTCTTATGTCACACATAGTGCAGTGCCTGTATGGCTTCTTATTTCTGCAAGAAAAGTTTAAAAAGTGAAAATAAGTTGTATTTTTTGAAGTCCAGGCTCAAATAGACATCTCTAAATTTATTCTTGGTTGTTTGTTTTTTTTTCTCCTGCCAGTACACTCATACAATCAATCACATCTTTCAGCTTGGAGGTGCATTTAAAGACCATTTTAGTAACAGACGTACCATCAGTTCTAGAAAATTTCATTGTTTTAAGTCAAGGAGACATTTCTGAAATTGGCTATACTGCTAAAAAGAGTGAAATGAGCCCACTTTATTCCTTTCTTTACTGCTAAGTGTTGGTCTAGAGTAAAGACTCAACTTTTAGTTCTACTGAAGTTTCTAAAAGCTTTGGAATTAGAGTTACTACCAACATAAAAGAAATAAAACCAAAACTGTAATTTTTTATTTTTTTCATGTTTACCATGCAGTCTTCTCTAATTATACATTTATTTGAGCCAGGAAAGCTATGGAGTTTAGAGGGTTTTTTAGCTAATTGAAATGACCACTGGGAAACTTTTCCCTTATGTGGGCCAGAGGTTTTGTACACATTTGACTTATTCTTATAAGTGTAGATGGAAAAAACACCTTTATATTGCTACTGACATCCTGCCCATTGCCTGCCATTCCCCTTTGCTTGAGGGACTGATGAACTACTTTTTGCTTTTGTCTGAACTTTCCTTCCCACAACTTCAGCCTTAAGAACATCTCAAACCTTAAATTCCTTATAAATGTCTGAATGTTAATGCAGTTTCCCTTACCTGAAGAGGTTACGGAAATCTAACAAATAACGTTAGTTTTCACAGGACAGAAATCAGAGCAGCTGTTGATTTTCAAGACACTTCATGTATGAGTATGTCACATAACAAAAAGCAAGGACTATATATATAGTAAGCACTGATATTTAAAGGTAAAATATCTTAATTACTATAGATGCTTCAACTCCTTCAAATCATATAGAAGGCATCACTATATTGCTATTGCATCTTTTGGTGATGAGGGATTCTTTTGTAAGGCAATGATCCTTCTAGGTCCTCTTTTTCTATATAATCCAATGTACAATAATATCACCTACTGTTTTCTGAAAAGTCTTTCCAGTTACACAAAACCTCTGAACATCTAAGGGTTTATAAATACTGAAAAATCTTAAAAGAATGTGTGGTGTTTCTATCAGAAATGCCTAGACATGAAAGAAAAGAGATATGAGAATTTTATCATCAGTACTCTCCGGAGGAGATTGAAATGACATTTCTTCCTGTAGACTAGTAAAAACAAATAATTGCTTTTTGGATTGGAAAGAAATACAAATTGTCATTGAAGTGCCTGGTGGAAGGCAAACCCCAGCACACAGAGGCAGCTGTTTTCTTATCCTGAACCCTCCATAAACTGAAGAAGGCTGAGAACACAGGTGTATATGGCAGTGGATAAACTATGTCTTCCAGATTTCAAGCAGAGTAAGTCCCAGATTCCACAGGATGGGATTCATTTGCTTAAGTGTAGATACCTTCTGCCATTTTAGATATCCTAGAAAATCCTATTTGGCCTCCAGGTGCTGCCATGGAAGGGCATGAGTCTACTAGAGGCAATATCTCATGTTTTGCACTCCCATGCAGATGCCTCATACACCCTATGCTGTGTAAAATAGCCAACGTTTAGGGACTGAATCACACTCTGCAGTGGCTTTTTAGCTCAGTTACAGGCAAACATGGTGATTTAAAACAAAAACATACGCTTTCCACTTCAGCAGCAAGTCAAGAACAGGTTTGGTGATTATTTTTTAAACAAAAGCATTACTGGCACAGTCCAAACTGCCACATGAGCAAGAATTTTAGCCTACCGAAGCACAGCTCAGCTCAGTCTAAATCCAGCTAAACAGCTTGCATTTCTCTTAGAGCACAGGCAGAACAAACTTGTTCACTTCTGCCCTGCAAAGACAAGTGCAAGTGAACCTAAGAAAAGACGACATCACTGTGACATCTCTTTTGAACTGGCCAGGTTATGTCGGTGCAGAATCTTCTGTCTGCACTTAGCCTTGCATTGGAATCAACTCCCGAGCGTCTAAATCATATTCATTCACCTACTCCATTTTTAATGTTACATATTTAGGGAATCCAGAAAGGCTACTGGTTTGAAATGTCTCTTTAATCCTCTCGGATATACAGAATATTAAAAACAACTTTTATTTCTCTAAAATGAAAGGCTAGGGATTTCACATACAAGGAAGCAAAATAGCAAAACCAAAATGCTTTCCTAGTTTAAACAGAGTGACTTCCTGCATAAGGCAGATCAACTCAGAAGATCCATTTTTTTGATTATTCTTACAGCTGAGCGTTCACAGAAAATAAGCTTATATACACATATAATACAAAGATTTCTTTTTGACCTAAGAAAGGCTTATGGGCTAGATTCCGATGCCTTAAGTGTGCACGATGACCAAGGGTGTGTAGAGTCTGAACAGTCTCACATGTGCTTGAGCCCAGTCCATGGGGAAAGCAGGGCCAGTCATCATGAGCCCACCAGTAAAACCCATTTCCATGGCAGCTGCAGCCTGGCACATGCTCCTCAGCCTGAACACATGGCAGCTTTGGGCAGCGCATGTGCTTCCTCAGCGACCCTATGAGGGACTCGGGGCTCTGCACTCAAAATGTGCCTGGTGACTGTAATGCAGGCTCCTTCTGCCTGCCCACCAGGGTAACTATGCTTTTAAAAGCCTGTAGACCCTAATTTGCAAAATGATTTGGATTAACTGGGTCTGACTTTTATATTCATTTTATAAAAGCAGTCCCAAGGAGGATATAAAGGACAGCTTTTAATGCGATGACTCACTGTAGGCTTTGCTGAAATGTTTATTCAACAACCGAACGAATATGCAGTTGTAATTCTGTCTTCCCAGTTTCTCGGCCCACACTTCTTCACCCTGCCATTGCCAGAACCCAGCGGAGATAGGGAAGTCTGCAACTTCTGAGGCTGCAGGATGGAGAAATGCTCAAGATACTAATGAAATTTTCAAGTTCAGACAGGAGAAGACAAAATTAGTGACAGAAGAAGAAAAAGTTGCAGTGATTTAAAAACTCAAGGCTGCCAGTAAGGAAACGTGAAATTTTGGTGTTTTGTTTTTTTTTTTTTCCCCTGACAATTTTCACAATTTTCTGCAAGACAGAACTCAATATGAAAGCTTGGCTTTATGCCAGGTCTATACAGAGGATTCTCACGCCTCACAACAAGCAGATGTCCTCACTCTTCAGGGTTCTCTGATTCGAGACTCTCGTTCCCAGCAAGGCCGGGCTAATTCAGATACACTGTCCCAAGGTCACTTGCTGAGGAGGAGCATGATGGCGCTGGACACAGAAGGATGCTGACCTGAAATTTAGTACAGAAACAAATTTCTGTAGTCAGCAGCAGTCAGAGGCTCCCAGTCAGACACTGGGGCGCCCCAGAAGATGTTCCCAACTTCCTTCTTGTGGCGGTTTGGGCCAGGCTGGCCACAGAAGAGCAACCTCAAACCAGGACACTTCTGCAAGCAGGTTCTTTCTGCATGCATTGGCTCCGTGCCTCCAAGCTGGCTCCAATCCCATTTTCTGGCACTCACAGCTGCAGAAACATGTGTCTACCAGGTACAGAAACACAAGTGTGCCGAAGAGATTTTTGCCACAGGGAAGATGGGGTTGAATCAGGCTGAGATGGCTGCTGTGTCAGAGAAGGAAAAGCAGGGCTAAAAGTAGCAGCTATGGAAAAAAGGAAAACTGGAAAAAAAAAGAAAAAAAAAAAAGAAAAACAAAGGAAGGAAAGGAATGATATTGGATGAATCTTGGTACCAAAACAGGTTAGACACAGTCTGCTCTCTGAGGTGGATTTGGCAGACAAGCAAAAGAGTGAGGCTGCTCAGACAACTCTGCTGCTTGAACATCTGCTCCTTGTCTCCTTCAGAAAGAGGAGCAGGGTGAAGCAGAGATTAATGCCTGACAGGGCAGATAGCTTGCAGGTAGCCTGTTAAACCACACTGTGGCAAAACAAACCCAAGAAAAGGCCAGAATCTCCAGTATCTTATTGCAGGCTTAGCCCCTACCTCCTATGGAAGAGTGAAGTACAGTTTGAGTGGGTTATTTACACGTGGCATCAGAGTAGTGACCCTAGTTAATTCATTTCCAAGTGATGTCTGGCATTTATTACACAGAAGCTGTGCCCCATACACTCTTTGCTGAAGGTGTTTTTAACTCAGAGACACACCAGGAAAATGATGTGCCTTAAGGTTTTAAGGTGAGTGCTGAGGTACTTACTGTCATTAGTCAACATTTGGTAAACCTGCCCAAGGAAGTCAACATGCTTTGTTGTGTGTAAAGATATATTTTATGCTAGTTTGCACTTTCATTAAGCAGAATGACTCACAGAAGAAGAGAACATTGCTGCTCATTATAAGAATAATTGTTTTTAAGCCCTTCGTGTCAAAGATTAGCACAAAACCACACTTCTCTACCACTGCACAGCTCTCCTCTCTGAGGTTGCCACCCATCTGGATTTTCATTAGCCATCTTGCAACACTCCTAAGGTGTCCTTTGTGCTTTATTGTGCCATGGAGCTATAGTGCACACCTGAAGCATACAACTGATTTCATTTTTGGCTCCTTGAAAACATTTCACTGCTTGCATTCTTAAACGGGAGAATAAGTAACGGGGGTGGTCTGCCAGTGGGGCTGCATTTGGATTTTGAAGCTTCTTAACGCCCACTGCAAATTACCTGCAGACACAAGTGCGGGAGAGGACAAAAATGTGCAAGTGAAGATTTATACCTCCATCTAGCCTGTGATGGGCCATGAGGATGGCTGTTGCTATTAACTACTCAGTTGCAAGTAAAACCTTTCTTAGTTTTTTCTTTTATCTCCCCAAGATTACATTGGACAAAATTTTTACTTCCCTGCCAGTGATAAAGGGAATAATGCCTTTGACAGAGATATCAATGTAGCAAGAACTGCACAAACACTGTGAACTCCAACGTATTCCAGATTCTAACAAGCACCTGTCATCCTCCATCCCCTATGCTCGCAAGTCCGCTTGCTCCTCTGCAGAGTACAGACAAGTCTGCAGAACTCATCTTTTTTTTTCACTTGCAAGCTCAGGCACAGCCTCTGTAGATGCAGCCAAACTCTAAGGCAGCAGAGTGCCAAGCTGGCAAATACGACTATGGCTTTTCTGATCTCTTTGCCAGTGCCTAGGATGGATGACTGAGGTTGCTGAAGCTCCCAGGAAAGCATCGGTAAGATGGCAGCTATTGCTTCAGAGAACAGAAAGGAGCACTTGCACTTGTTGCAATGTAATCTCTGTTCCCAGCCTCCTTCACAGCCTTGGTGAGATAAGCCTTCAATGGACAGCAAAATTTAACCTTGCTGGAAAGCCTTGAAGTGGCTCTGTTCTTCCTGGTCCTTTATTATTTAAGAGAAACATACAGGCTATCTCCATCAACTTCCTTTAAAAACAGATACAGGATAATACCTCTCTTTTGAAACTAACTGCAAATTCTAGAAAAGTGTGATTTATGTGCTACAAGTCAGAAATGAAAACAGGGAAAACAACAGCACCATTCTGTGTAGACTTATTGGGGCGTGGCGATCAACAAAGCTGCAGATGTAAAAACTAACAAATGAGAAGCACAAGATGCCTAATGTGTTGAGAATACCACAATTTCTGCAGGGGAGAATGGGGATCAGAGTGGCTCACAAGTGGCTGCAGGACTGAGCACTTTCCATCACTTTACAGAAACCCAGTGCGAGACCACCCACTTGACTGGACGGACCATGACTGAACTCCCTTTCACTCGCCCTTTCTTTGACCAAGTACAAAGGCAGCAGAAAGGGAGAGGCACAAGAGGGCTGGCAGAACTCTGCCTCATCTGCTGATCTTTCTTCTCTTCTCTCTTTCTATTCTAGAACAAGAAGAGAATGAAAGTTTACATTTCTTGAGCAGACTGAGTGAAGTGCGGTGCCGTATTTTCTCTGAATCTTTCTACCCAAGTAAGTCTCCCGGATGGAAGGGCAGCAGCTGTTCGATAGCTTGCAGCACCTGCCCACCTTTGGCTCTTCACATCTCTCCTGTAAGACACCTGCAGTCAGCTTCATCTGCTGCTTCTTATACATCAGAGCTGCTTTTATAGACTCATTTTTCAAAGCATTACCCTTGAAAGGAAAACACCTCTCTTTAAAGTGAAATTTTGTTTTAAAAGGCCATGTGATACATGTGCTTTTGTTTTTCTGATTCTTTTTTATAGCATAACTTATAACAGATGTCTAACACGTTGCTCTCCCTTAGACAACAACAAATTGTTGCAGACTTATTATAAAGTATGCTGGTTAGGCTTGAGAAATGCATCTCTATGGGAGCCAAGGGGCTAGTTGCCATTATTTGCTAATCTTCTCCCAAGGCAACACAATTTGCATCCAGACAAATCACTTGATCCAGTAGAGTCAATCAACCCAGTTCCCCCAACTCTCACTGAATGCCATAACTGTAGAACACATGTTCTGCTGGCTCACAAAAATTTAGCAAATCAGTGAAAACAAAGGTTATGCTATGCTACACAAGTAAGTTACCAAAGCCTGCTGAGGCTGCCTGGCAGAAAAATGTTTTATTTGATACATAGTACAGTTAGTTGCACACACTTCTTTATTAAGAACATAAAGCTCAGATCAAGCCACTTTTGTCTGCAGAAGAGGGAGGATTGACCTTGAAAATGAACAGCAGCGAGGATTAATAGTAAAGTATAATCATGCACCAGTACCACTATCACTACCAGACAGTAGGTGCTACCAGGTCTAAGCAAGAAACAAGCACCCTCAGAGCAAGTCTTCTGCAACTTCTTGAATGGATGCGTTATCATCCACATAAATGCTACAAGAATCACATTGTAAAAATAAGTATCTGTCTCTTTCTGTTCCAGTTTAAAAGACAAAACAAAACCAGCACTGAAACTCCCCTGAATTTTTAGCAAAGTTTGACTCTTTCTAGTCAGCTCCTCTCCATTGGGTGGACTCTGCAAGCAACAGAGGGCCAAATTTATTAATACACTATCACGAACACCAAAAATACCTGCAGCAGAACACCAGCATAACAAAACTAGTGCTTGTTTCCCACATCGCCTGTATACAACAGTGCTGACACTGCATGACTTCAGAATCTGTGAGTGAGGGTTCACAGTCCACCAAAGATCCCACCCTAATAAAGTATCAATACAGAGCTACAGAAACGAAATGCCTTCACCTTAAAGTGCCATTAGCGCTGAGTGACTTAAATTCAGGATTGCAACTACAAGTTTATCTGCGCTCTATTAACAGAAAAAATACCACTGTCTTAGTAAAGAGAATCAAAGAGAATGAGCAACCCTCCCCTTCCAAAAACTGTATTCAGAATGAAACTAAAAACCCCAACAAAAAACAACTAAAACCCCAAACAAACAAACAAAAACCACCCAGAAAACCCCAACTAACAAATGTATTGCATTTAATCTCTGCATGAAGATTATCAATGGGGCAGTATTACTTTGTATTCAGTGAGAAGCATGGCATTTAAGTCTAGCACTTATTTTGGAAAGTCTGGTTCCATCTTTGCCCGTGCTCTCTTCATGTGACTAGATATGTCCCTGTCTGCGCTTCTTTCAAAATTGTGGATTTTCTCCTCAGAACAAATGCCATGCTTTTGTCAGAATGTCATCTTACTTACACCAGAATCAGCAAGGCTGAAAGCTACAAATCATTTATCTTTGTAATAGCTTGGAGTCCATTTGTGTCACAGAAACTGAATTACACCATTCATTCCAGGCATAACAGAAATCATTGTATTCTTCCCAGTGGGTAACTGCATTGGAAGCTTGCAATGAATGGGATTAGATGGGATAACCACCACTAAAATAAGTAGACCCAATGGCTTTAATGGGATGATGTCCAAATATGCCAGCAATTAATTGGATACCGGAGGTGACTAAGCCACTCTACTTTCAAACCCTATAAATAAAAACCAAAATTAATCCACTAGAGCTGGTGGAATTGCTTTGTACTGTATCTCAATTTAGGCCACAGTTATCACACCAATGCACTGAGGAGAACGTGAAAACGTTTTTTGTCGTCTGCTTATTGTTTGGGTAACTTCATGTCTACCAAAATGGCTTTGAATACCTTCTGTATCTTCCCATTAGCTTCACAGCTGTAAGGAAAAAATCCCTTGTGACGCTATAAAACAAAACGTATGACACAGAACTAATTATGTATCATTCTGCATGCACTGGGCAACCCAGATTTACATGAAACTGCAGAATTAAACTAGAGTTACACTGCAACTCTTCGGTTAACTTCACTTTTAAAAGCTATATACACTTTTATTCCTTTTTTTTTTTTTTTACTTTGTTTATATACTAATATAGAAGTAGCTTCAGGGATAAAACTAAATTTGTCTTTCTACAAGGTCATCATGGCCTTTGGCTGCTCTTATTAGGAGCAGTTCCAGGTTTTATTCATGCATTCTGAGCCAGATCTGTACTTCATAATCCTAGAGTTTTCAGATTACCGTTGTTATGACTCACCCTGGTCATGGAGAGGGAGGGATTTGGTTTTTGAGGTGGGGGGAACTGGAACAGATCGTATCATTGTTTTGCAAGAATTATGTCATTCAAAAGAATTTCTACTCCATCTTGATACGGGCTGTTAGTTTTTCTATTTGCTCTGCGCTCAGTTACAAGAATTTGATTTGCTTAACACTGTCTACAGTCAAAGATGTTATCTTTCAAGTAGACTCCCAGATTTTTACAGACAAGGTGCTCAGATGCCAACAGGAGAGGAAGGATAGATGAGATTCGATACACTCCAAATACATGCGGAGATAACATTTCTTTTAAGACAGTCTCACTTCTACTTCTCTGGAAGAACCTGTTTGTAGATCAGGTCCATTTTGTTTTAAGCACAGGTAATACAGGTGCAAGAAGAATCAGGATCCTTATTCCCACATTATTTCCTGACATGTCCATCCCTTCTGGATCTTTACTTTCACCCAGACATCTCTGCTCTAGCTACTGGCCCTGCTTATCTTCTTTTCCCAATATCTAACCAAGGGAACTTTTTTTCAGATCACTGCCTACGCAGGAATAGGGAGGTATAATGAGCCTTGATCAGGTACTGCTTTAGGCGTTTCAGCAATGACAGTACCTCAGTCTAATTACAAGATTGCAAAACTTTCTGTTTTAAGTATTCCTCTCATACCCGACATCGTATGTTTTCTGTAAGATGTCGAGTCTTCTTTTTCTGGCAGTTTGCCACGCAGCATCTCATTAGAGAAGCCTACTGAAGAGTACAGCTTCAGTAGTAGGACCAATGCTGCACAACAACAAAGGATGCATGGATCAGACCATCAGATCACAGCAACTTGTTACCTCTGTGTATGTGTGGTGTGACTTTGTCAAAGGAATAACTTTGATAGAACCTCCATAGCTCAAATAAAGTGGCATCATGAAGACATATGGTCCTTCACTCTTCAAAAATAACTAGCAGAATTCATGTGTTTTCAGGGAACAGAAGACAGAGAACCAGACTTTTCAGTCATGGAGTCTCTCCTGGTAATGTTTTTTCATCTTTTCATGATTCTGACTCTTCTACGGAAGAAATCTCTTGACTCCTTATGCATAAGGATATTCTGCAGTCGTCCTCAAACAAGATGATACTTAGCACGTTTTCATTTAATTAAAGCAGAGGAGACCATGAGAGATGGCTCTTGTCAGCTCTCTCCTGTCAGTGGCAGGACAGAAGAACAAGCTTTTATATTGTAAAGAAAAGTGTTTCTATGATCTTCATACCCCTTCTTTCTAGGCCTGTTTTCCTTCTTCCTCTCTGGTTTTATTTTTCTTTTTTTGGTCTCTATTCATTCTTCTCTCCCCCTTATATATAGTGACAGTAACCTCTTGCAAGGGTAGGAGAGGAAAGCAGAGCAGGGAAGGAAATATCTTCGGATTCCTCTTTTTTAAATACTGGCCTTGTTCTGATCTTCCTTCTGTTTTACCACTTTATTGCCACCAAATATTGGCTTTGTAAAAAGAGAAGTGGGAATTTGAAGTTAAGCTCATGTACCAGGGAAAGCTTACTGTAAGATATTAGTGAGAGAAAACTTTTCTTTTTTAGTTGGCCCAAGGGTATCTTCCTAGTCGACAGCTGGCCTAGTTACCATGGAAAACAGAAGAGCTGGAGGGCAGGCACAGTAGGAAAGTGAGGCATAGACCTATGTGAAATTAGGTTGGCTTGGTTTGCAAAGCCTTGTTGAAATTAATCTCTCATTTCAGACAGCTTGTTGCTCTTTCATTGCTGTTTGTTAGACAATAAGTTTCATCTAGGTTCACAAGTCCATCTTAGCTCCACTGAGACACGTTCAACCCTGGGACCAGATCTGAATAAACTTTAGAATAAGCTAAATTCCCTTTTCATGAGCCCCTAACAAGAAGGCATTACTTCTTAAGCTTTTGTCAAGAAAATCCTACATGACTCTCTTCAGATCAAACCGTATAGTCTTGGGGTTAATATTCATAGATTTTAATGTCAGAAGAATTTAGAGGCAGACATAGGAATGACAATCTATCTTGAATTCCTGATTTTACTTGCTGGGTGACCTTGGCAAAATTCTAAAATTTTTCTATGCTTTTGTTTTCCTTTTTAAAAGAGAAAAGGATCATTTACTTTCTCATAGGATGCTGTGTTTGTTTGTAAGCTGCTCTTATGCCACAGAGGTAAATGTCATGGCAAATAGGTCTGTTTAATAACATTGCCACCTCCTTCCCGAGTGGTTTGCATATAGCCAGCATTTTTCAATCATATGGGAGAAAACAGCAGCCCCAGGCATTTTTTCTTTTTACTCACAAGAAAAACACAAATAAGATTTAGTTGTTGTGATGAAAAGTTCAGCTTTAGTTCCAAGATTCCCAATCTCATTTGTGGAAGCATTATTGTGGCAAGCAGATGTCATATTTCCATATGTCCTGAGTCAGGTAAAGAGTGGAGTGTGCTCTCCAAGGGCAGTTAGTGTATTAGCAGAATAAATATAGATCAGCCGTCTGACACAAAATGCTGCCGGGAGTTTGAAACTCACTGGCTCTGTTGTAGGTTTCTTTCTTGTACTCGCAATGCTGTTCTCATGCTCAGTCCATGTGAGGGTGCAGCTGGGTAGCGGACCGAGAGGCAGAAATGATAACTTTCCTTCCTTCTCCCACCATACACATGCTCCCTCATTTTTTGTTTCGTGAATATCCCCGAATCAAGCACATTTTTCCTTAGCTGTGGACTCTGCTGAGTGAGCAAAAAATCTGTCTATGCCAAAAATTAATACAGATAAGTGCTATATTAATTCTATCAGCAAAGCAGTGGCAGTACTCACAAGGGTGGCAGCCGTGGGTGAGCCTTGCAGAGCCAGGCAAATTACTGTTTAAACCTCCTTTAAATTGCTGTTTAAAAAACTCTTGATGATAAAACAGGGCAACAGCTGAAGACTGCATGTGTCAGCTTTAAACCGATCCAAAAAATGATATTAAAACGTACCGATATTTAAGTGACTTTCCATTTTCATACCGTGACCAAGCAATGTACTTCTGAGTGACACACAGCACAAAGCACTGGCAATCGCAAGAGAATTTGCCACGATGGCTGCTTAAATTCACTTCAACAAACTGCCCTATCAACAAAAACACATACAGGAGATCTGTGGGTTATACAAGTCACTCAGAAGCTGGCTAAGCAGTGCCTATTAGAAAAGATTAATTAACAAAAATGCTTCTCCTGATAGAAATCATCACACACAGCGGAATGACATTATGAAGAAGGTTAAGTAGAAGAATAAATACTGACTTCTAATACCAGACTCAACAAAGGAAATGTTACAGGTCAAAGTAGAAATTAGCTGAGCTGTGTAAGCAGTTTTATCAGCTGTTGTTATGCCAAGCCCTAAGAAGCGTTGAAGTCTTGTTTACTGTCTGACCTCCTGTGTGCCCAGTGCTCACACAATAATTATTACAGAGAGCAATGTCATATTTCCTGAACAGAACCCCACTTCCCTTGCTGATGTACAAAACAAGGTCTTCCCTCAGTTAAAAATGTATAACGTGTTACAGCACTCATGATGAGAAAATGTTCTTTAAGTTAATCCCTGCCCATGGATTTGGCTCTGGAAATCCCCGTTCAATCCCTTCTGCATTAGCCAAGATGGCAGCTGCCATACTAAAGCTAATGAGCCTGATTAATATCAATTCAGTAAAATAATTTTTTTCCAGACATCAGATAATTTTTTACTAATCCAGACATTTATACCTATTTACTATCAGCTGACATAACATAATTTCTCATTTAACACTAATTGAAAACTACAGGTTTCTTATTCCAAAGAGCATTTTTTGTCACTTATAACTTACATATTTTTATACAGCTATTTTTCAAATAATATCATCATCAAATTTTATGTTTTCTGCCTAGCTGCAGAACTTTTATACCCAAGAATGTGACTAGTGATGTGAGCAGAATGGAAAAATCACCTTATTTCTCTTAAAGGTTTTCACTAAAACAAACGAATACAAAAGTATAAGAAACAACTCTTCATACAAGTAGCATTTAACTTAGTCTCTCTAAGCTTTGATGGCTTTTTCCTAAATAATTTTGGGGTTGTTCAACTTGCCTTCAGGCTTGATTTCTTCAAATGCTGTGGAAGAAAGTGCACATCCCTACTACTATGCCATTCGCTCTTATTCTAATGTAAAAGATAAAATCCCTCACTAGCTACAACCAAATGTCAATATTTATACATCAAGGCACTGACAAGAGGTAGGAGGAAGCATTGCACTTCTGGGTGAAAGGTAACACAAATTTTTGCAATGGAGTGTTTGCAGTGGCCCAACGCTGTCATCACTGACAGCAAGCAGACTTCCTTGGGGCTGAACATATCATCTGACCATTTTTGTCTGTCTGGGATCCTGTCCTGTGGTTTTCACTGTCATACTGTCTCTCAGCCGTACCATGACCTGTGTGGAACACTACAGAAAGGTACTGATGAAAGTCTCCATCCAACAGATGATACCTATTACCAAGTTGTTTAGAGACACTCGTATCATTCTCAATGCTTCCTGAGATGAGATGCTGCATAAGGGTTGCCCTGATGGCTCAAGGATTGAAGGGCTGTGGAAACTAAATCAGTAAACAAGACAAGTTACAGAATTCATTTGTAACTCACAGAAGCATGTAATAGCTGACATGAGGAGGAACCTCAGCAGGTCCTCTGGTCTGTTCTCTGTTCAAAGCAGGTCTGATATCAGATCAGGTTGTTTCAAAGGGGTTGGCTGTGGCCTCAGCAACAGGTTGGGAAAGTTCCAGAGTCAGGGTGCAATTGAGCCATGTGATGATGAGGTTCCAGAACACGAAGCAGTTTCAATAGATATGATGTAATGACAGGCAGGCCTTCAAGGACTTAAAATTCCATTGACTGTCGTAACTTTTTGGAAATAATAGCCTGAGTAAGTAGGCAAAAAACTGCATTTCTAAGTTGTGAATGCCACTCTAGTCTGCCTTCAGTTCCATCTTGCAGTTTCTGGCAAGCACTTCTTGCTGGGGTCCAACTGTCATGGGAACAGCAAATACTTCGAGATTTCTGTGATATAGATTAATTTTAGGGTATGAACAAAGTCTCCCTATTATTCTTTACACTGTCTAAATCACATCAGCCAAAACTACTGTTGGATACAGAATAGCAGAGACTGGGTTTTAGCCTATGCCACCACCTGGACAACATTCTCTTGTGTGTTTGCAATGCAAAAAATTAAAGACCTTCTTTCTCTTAATGAACAGTTGACTATTTAGTTACCACTATTTGGCCTACAGTCTTCCAGGTTCTTAGAAAAGCTATGTGAGTCTATGGAGGATAGTTCAGTCAGTCAGGATTTGTGTGAAATGATCAAGTGCGAGCTTCCAGTGGCTCCTCTGAAAGGGAAGTTAATGACTGTTTGTTTTCTAGAATCAATAACTTAGACTGAGATAGAAGCACAGAGTGGTTACATGTCTAGGCACAAGGGTCTCCAGAGGAACATGTAGCAATACAGGCAATCAAATCAAAATTACACTATACAGAAAGGGGAGAGTAACAGCCCAGGTTATACTGGGGAATAATGCTTTCTTGTGGAAACAGTTCTAGGTCTCCAAGTTCTCTCAGGAGGTCTTCACCTGAATCTAAACTTCACAGCTGGGAAAAATTAACTTTTATTTCTTAGAGAACACGGCAGAACTATATTACTGTAGTACTTATCTCTGCTCTCCTTGCTGCTTTGCACATTACATCCTTCTACCCATTTCCAAGTAAATCTTGAAGAAGGCTTCAGTTTCCATACGTGTGACACCATAGATTATAAAGACTGCACACAGGAACACACGTGCAGCAGTGTATGTGTATCTGTAAACAGTAAAACACCACTGCATACATGTGAAAAAGGGCTGGTCTGGGAATGGAGTTTAAGGAGGGCTTGAGGGAACAGTTATTTTAATTTCCCTGGATGACAGACCGTGAACAATTGCTGGGGGAAGCTGAACATGAAAACTGAGCATTTATGGAAGAGGAAAAAACATCCTCCTTTTTTTTTTTTTTGTTTTTTAAATCTACTTGGATATAAGCCCTGCTACACAAGCTAGAAAAATGAAGAGTAAGAAGCATAAAAGAGGATTTTATTGAGAGAAATGTTGAGGGCTGATTTGTTGTTTACACTGAAATACTGACTGAAAAGTCACCTTTTATATCTAAGGATTTGAACTTTCCAAGCCATTTATTAGATGAGATGAGAAAGGAAATCTCAGTTTGTGAGAGAGGGACGGTGCCGATTTGAAAAGATCATCCACGTGTGTATGTGTCATTGCTTCTTTATTCAAATGACTATTAAAATTTTGTTGCTATATTATTACAATACCCATCTCAGCACTCTCTCTCCTTTTAATGACAAGGACTTCACTATTCTTAGTTTTACTAACAAGACGGTTCATTTACTTGCTCATTTGCTATGGTTTATCTAGATCCTTATGAGAGAAGCAAGACCAGTCAGCAGTAGAGAAATCCTCTTTCTAGTTTGGCCCAGGCACTCTCTAAAATCCATCTCCCAAAACATCTTAAAATTGATCACTTCTACAGTTTTTCTCATCATTAATAAAGTTAATAATATTAACAAAAAGTGTTGGCGTTTCTTCCATGTCTATCTATCCTCACAACAGAAACTGCACCACTCTAGAGCTGTAAAAGCTGCATTGTGCTCTGTTCATGTGGCTCAACCACACCTTGGAAATTTGAAAATGTAATTGGAAATCTAATTTTTCTTCCTGATGAGACCAACTGCCAGCATTTTATTTTGCTTCTGTCTGCTAAAATTCTGAACTGAGTAGAAACAAAGTATGAATAGAAGCAAATTTGTATTCACCTTTCAAAATTTTCAGTGGAGGTAATCTGTATTAGCTCTTTGAAAGAAAAACAGACAAACGAAAACCAATAGCTACTCCAGCACTGAAGCTTTGATCAAATTTACAACCAAATAATTTCCCATATATTTATCCTGTCTTAAACCCCACCCTCCCTTTAATAACACCTTTTTTTAATTACTATTATTATTATTTTTAACATAAGCAAATGAGTTTTCCCTCAAGTAAGAGCTATCAATGAACAGCAGCCAGGTGACATATGGCACAGGTGAGACACCAATGGTATTTCATAAATCATTATGTTTAAAAGACAGTGTGTTTTCAAGCTAAGAAGTAAGATAATCTATTAATGGTTTAGGATTGAGGAATCCAGATGAACACCAAGGGGAGATGTACCTCATATAACAGCTTTTGTATTAGGGACTGTATTAAAATATTTGTTGCATCTCTTCTAGGTTGATTTAAAAAAATGCTGGTGACTTGTTTTAGAATGAATGGGGTACTGAATTTTAGAATGAATTGTTGAGACAAAAATAGGGTGGGGGGAGGAGATAAATAATTCAAAATAGTTCAACATGGCACTCCTTGGGTTATCTCAGCCACAAGTCTCTACTTTCACATCTCCAGTGACTAACATAAGTGTTAAGACTTTTTTTTTTTCCTACTTCATCTGGCACTTTGGCTACCATCTGAATGTTTGCATCTAAGCTCAATGATTCTGTGAAAAGCTTTGATTTTGATGAACATTTTTCAAAATACTCAGTGAAAAATTCCTTACTAACAACTTTACAGTAATCCTTCAACCACAGAATTATTTCAGTAAAACTACCACTATTGATATAATATTGTTGTAACATATCTCTGAATGTCTTTATATGGGAATGATGGCCTTTCAGGGACAAAAGTAAATTCTTGTAGCCTGATGTTCTTTCTGAAACAATGAAATAATGTCATGAAGTTTACCAAGCAGTATTCTGTGTATTTGATAGACACCACAGTGGAAACTAAAGAACAATCCAGCTGTCCGTCTTTTGACTGAGATGTCTACTGGTTGTACAAATTATTGGATAGAGTTTTACAGGCTTTAGATTTGGAAGGAATCTTGATTCCTTTCGATTCACTGCTCGCTTTCTGTTATTTAATTCAATGGAACAACATACGTGAGTTTTAACCAAGTGCGTTCTTTGCCAAGAAAACACTGAATGAGACGATGTGAGACATGGTCCGTTGTGTAATTCTCTTGCTTAAAAGGAGGTTATTACAACACGTTAGCAGCGATGTTCAAGCAAAAAAAGCCAAGCAAAGACAACCCATCTGACAGTTCTTTCTTTCCTCTCTCGGCTTAATTTTAATTTGGTCCCCATCCAAATGACAACATTATGATTACAGAGTAATATACTATTTAGTATGGATGAGTATTCAGAAAGCAATTAATGCTTAAGGAGATATTTTTAAACAGCAAGGGTTTTATGAATTTAATCCTGAAATACTCATCATCTGCAAATACCTAAAAATACTGACGTATCATAACTCTGCACTGTTGACCCCAGAAGACCTTTTATCAGTCCCTCCCTCTCTCCTCTCTATAAATATTGCCTTTCATTGTAGTTTTTCCACGCATTTTTTTTAAATTTTAAAACCTGTTAATAATTATATTTCTTTTTAGATTAGGGATTTGTTTTCTCAGAAAAATTCCCATTAGTCACAAAGTAATTTTCTGTTAAATCATGTATAATCCATGAATCTCCTTTTCCCAATGTTACAGTCATTCAAAATTCCAAGGCCCGGCTTTCATTCTGGAGGAAAAAGTGACGATTAAGCCTAGAAATATTCACCACAGAAACACACAACCAATAGTAATGTTATTATGAGCAATAATTCTTTACACTGAATGTCCTGCATCCACTTGAAGCCTCTCTCTGTTTATCTGTTCTTTTCCCTGAAGATGCCACTGAAGGTGTTCAGAAATAGGAATGACTTACTGAACTGAAACCTGTCAGACAAGGCTGTGATCAATCGCATGATAACTATAATTGAGGACCCCCAACACATCAGTCCAAGAAACTCAGAGCCTGCATTGCACTTATTCAAATCATACAGTAGGAACTTTGTGACACACATTTGAAGCAAACTGGATGGAAAACAACCATCTAGGGCAGCTCAAGACAAATTTTGCCAGGAACTGGTTCAAACAGCTAACACTTAAAACATAAAAGCTTGTTAAACTGGAAAGAGAAAGAGAACTATAACAAAGCAAGATTTATAAAGTGTTTTACATAATCTGATGGAATTTTGAAACATCCGCAGGTTCATTTTGCATACAATAATTGCCATTTCTAGAAAACAAAGCTTTATACAAAGGAGATCATAACAAAACTGCTTCCACACATTCATAAAAAGCAAAAAGTGAAAGTGCAAACATGAAATGTGAAGAAAAGAAACTTTTTAGATATTACATCCAACAAATTTAAAGTGAGGCATCCTCTCCTAGCATTTCACCTCACCAAGCGGGATCAGGCAGTGCCACGGTCCTGTAGCAGAGCAGCAGCCTGCTGGAGGACACCTCCCACTGGCAGGATAGCTCTCGGCTGCAGAAGGCAATATTTCACCAGTGAAACACACTAACTGCTCAGCTGAGAATCACAGGAGATTCTCCGTGCTGTTCGCTTTCCGGCTGAGGATTTCAATCTCCAAAATCATTACCAAATGATTTGGGAAATTTGCATCATCTTTAAATTGCAGCTACTATTATTATTATTATTATGATTTGGACATTTCAGATTATTAAAGTTGGTCACTCGTCATATACTGGCCTGGCTCCGAGTATCTAAATCAAATTTCAGTGCAAAGATAGAGCTTCATGGATTACTTTCAGTCATCTTTTTCCAGCAGCCTTTCACAGTATAAAAAACAAAACAACTCCTCCGCATCCATCAAATTCAGGACTGAAAATTATCCATTTGAAGTGACAGAACTAGATGAATGTTTTGTCAAAAGCTTTCCTGATTTATTGCTACTCTGGTTTACGTCCCCAAATGTTCCTCTGGGACAAACAAAGATTATGTGAGGTATCCGTCAGAAAGATTTTGGCTCTCTTGTTTTGTTTTTGAAGGAAGCAACAATAAAACATTTTTAATGGAAAAAAAAAGATGAAAGGCGAAGGCGAAAGTGTCTGTGACATCTGCACAGAGCCCTTCTCTCCATCCTTTCCTCAGTCCTCTTCAACTCCACAAATGGGTCACTATCCCAGCATCGGAGGCATAGGAACAGACCACCAAAATGCCACGTTCAAACCTTTCCACAGAGGACACCCAAAAGACCACAACCATCTGTCATATATGGTTACATTATTGGAGGGGTTATGGTAGATATGACTTGAAGAGAGTAGGGAGTTTTCCAGCATCAGTGAAAAACTAGAGTTGTCAACTTCAACAGCTTATAATGTAAAAGGAGTCAAAGCAAAAATAAATCAGACAATCAAGATTTTGAAAAACAATGTACTGAAAAACATTTTCCTTAATGCTACCTTATACATCCTGAAGCAGCTAAAAGAATTAAATCCAGTTGCTCTTTCTTTTATTGTTTTGTTTTTTTTTTACTTTTTAAGTTTAAAACTTTTCAGCTCTAAGTAGGTTCACTTGTACACATACATAGCGTTGTATTTTTTCATTACAGTAACATGCACCAATAACTTTGGCATTTGCAGACTTTTTTATGTTGCACCTGACAATGTTAATCCTCCTGAAATATGATTTTTGGCACGGAATTTCCTCTGTTCCAAAGAGGGGACACATACACAGGGAATTACCTCTATGTTCTGCTACTTACTTAGCTGCAGCTGAATACTTGTCTGTGCAAATACAATCAATGGTGTGCACTCCATTCTCACCTTGGTATATGATCACAAGGACGCCTTACCTCTTCTTTTTCATGCTTGCACTCAATTTGGAAAAACACATAGAGTTCCTAGATTTCTAAACATTCAAGAACACATTCATTCTATTAAGAATCATTAAAATAATTAAAAACAGATACATGGGCAACTATATTATTTTTGTCCTATGTCAAGGATTCACCAGATTATATCATATTCACTGAATTACAAAACCACTCAAATTTGCTTTATTTTTACTTGGATTTCTTTTTTTGTAAAGTGGTAATTTTTAACAAAGTGGGAAAACTAACTCCCTCTTTATAATTAAAATGTTAAAATGCCATGTTTAGGTTCTTTGTTAAACTTTTCCAGTTGCATTTGCAATTTGGTTTTTAATTCTTTGGAACTTATTTTCTATTTCCTTGTAGTTGGAAATCCAGAAATTAAAATATTATTAGTTTAGTCAAATTATTTCAATTTATAAACAGAAATCATAGCATCTACAACACCTTTGGCAAATAAATGCCATGTGCAGAACCTGTTAAATAAATAAACTTAGTTTTAGCAAAACATGTCACGCTATTAGTCCCAGAGAATAATTGCCTGATTAAAAAGCCACTAAAAATAATGGGAAGAGTCTCATAAACAGCAAAGAAGTATGGATTCAGACTTCTATCCTTTGTACATGGAACCTTATAGACAGCAACTTTATAAATATTTCTACCAAAAGGTAGAACACCCACCAATCTGCCAGTAGATTTGACTGTAACAATAATTTCTAGCGTGCAAGCCAGGTCATCCAGCCTTTGGATTATCTCAGTCAGTGCTGTAGGGTATATTTATGAGACTAAGACACTTGGAACAATTCCTGGATCGGGAGCCAAATGGCAGAGACGTAGTTGGGCAAGTTCTCTCTGCAGCACTCAGACTGCATCTTCGCTACCCACAACTGGGCTTTGGGACTCTCATGGTGCTCTATGTTCTACACCCTTGTGGTTGCAAGATTCTGTGTGTTTGAGCCCACAACTATCATAGTATTTCTGAAGCTATGTCCACAAACTATGACGGTAGAGTCCACAAAGAGTAGAGATTAAAAGATCTGAAGGTGAGTGTTATCTGCCTTACATGGTCCACATGAGCATGCAAGTATGGGTAGAGCAGTGTGGCAGGACAGACTGTGTCAAAACTTGGGCACTTTTTCCCATCCCCAGGAGTGAATTATTCCCAAACTGTGCTCCAGTGCTGCTTTTGAGAAAGCAGTGCAAAAGGGGGTCAGAGATGAAGGCAGCAGTTGTAAAGTATGGCAGACCAAAGGTCTAGCACTTGGTCTTGCTCCCTGGTCCTCTTTTATTGAGCAGTATTGGCAGATCAAGGGTAGCTAGACATTGATAGCAGCTGGCATTGACAACCCAGAGTTGCAATATACTACCTCCTTTTATCAATTCCAGCTGTGGTCACAGCCAGCTCTCTTCTCTCTTTCTTTGGAGCCAGAAAAAAGTCCGTCTAAAATAGTATTTTTTTTCTTAAAAACTAGAATGTGTTGATTTAAATGCACCGTTTGTCCACTCAGTCTGTAAATACTGAAAGTCAAAACCAACAAAGAGTTATGTAACTTCTTTCTGCTTCTTCACAACAAAAATCTCTTTGTTTCATTTGACATCATCTTTTTCTAAAACCAGAGTCTGAGAAAATTGAAAGTCTGTAAATTAGGAAACAAAATAATTATGTGAATGTTTTCCAAGGCAATAATCCAAGTCCCACGTGGCTAATAATGAAACAGCACAGTAGACAGTTGAATCATTATCTCACAAAAATAATGGTCTAATGGTGTTATTTACTATACACATAAATAATTAGAAAAAAAAATCTCACCAAATGATTGGTATTTCGTAACTATGAATTATGAGTTCAGAACTAAAATCCCTAGATGTGAATCCACTTTATGGTTGAGGTTCTCTGCTGTCCAAAACACAGTGATGATCACCATCAAGTACCCCAAATTCAGATGAAATTTATAATCATCGCTTGGTTGAATGACACATTACCTCAGAGGGTAGTAAGACTGAGTATCTCCAGACTTGAACTCAAATCCTAATGCAGAGTAGCAAAACATCTGATCAGACATACACTGAGACTGGTTATTCACAGGTTTAAAGCTACATAGATGATTAAGTGATCTTCTGATTCTAATCAGTATGAAGGACAAAATTAAGACAAAACAAAGAAGTTGTCCTTTGTATTTACATTAATGTCATTTTAATGGGTTGGGCTTCTCAGCCTGCTCTACACAGCTATTTAGGAAGTTCATTAGTAATTAGCACACTTGACAACTTCTGACTGTGGGAGAAAGACACCATAATGTGGGAAGAGAAAGAGCTGGAGGATGGCCGCCTCTTTAATGTTCAGATAATTAAGAGTGTTGGACAGATGAGTATCTGCTTGATTTATTCCTTCTTTTGAAGTCTTCAAGTAAGTTATGGCTAATGTAAACCAGTTTTGACAGCAAAAATTATATTTCCTTTCAGAAAACATGAAGCAATAATCTATTGTTCCCGTGATGAAGTGCTGAATGAAACTAAGTGCTAATGACTTTGGAAAGCCCAGTATTGAGGGACAAAGCTCCCAAGAGTAGAGAATTTAACTGTGGTCTTTTTCAATTTTTATACATTGGTTATGCTCTTTTGGATTCTTAAAATTCTTTTTATATAGAAAAAGAAATAAAAATAAAATATTATTTTCTGCCTTTGAAATCGATGGTCTAATTCACATTGTTTTCAGTGTGCTGGATTCAACCAAGGCCTCCTTTATAATCTCACATTCATACTTAGCTACAAGATGTGGACTGAAAAAGACAGAAGACAACTCCTTTTCCTCTTGGTTGTCAGTCAAAATGTAGAAAAATGTTATAAACTAGAAAAGTTCTGTAAAGTTTTAGTGACTAGAAAACTCTAAGAAAACTTAGAAGACAAGCTACAAAAAGACATTTTGCCTTCAGCAAGCATTTCACTCAGCTTTTTCATTTCTTGAGCTAAGTACACCAGAGTCTCATGCTCTGCCAAAATTTACAAACACTTGTACTCTTCCACGACAATGAAACCTGTTCCTTCGCACCACCTTCAAGCAGCTGCCACAGCTCTTAGAGGACACTACACTTCTCCCCGCTACTCAATCCTCCTGTGGAAGGCAACCATCTGTGAGATGTACTCCTGGCCACCTGCTGCCCCAGCCAGCTGTTGCCATCGCACGCTGCGGCTGCCACCTATGAAAGTAGCTAAAAGCCACTAGTAGCTAAAAGCAAGTTGGGAAACTGACTGGCAGGTTGCCAGAGACAGAGGGGTAGATTAAAACTCCAGCACAAAAGCTGACAAAAACCCACCAAAACCAAACCCTGTGTGTGAAACACAGTGGGAAGGAGATAAACGGAGACTTTCAGCAAGCAAAAGGGCCCAAAGAGGCTCAAAGCAGGTTTCCTTCCTCTCAAGCAACTTCTCTGCTTTGCTAGAACCTGTATAATAACTTCTCAGCATAGCTCCAGGGAATGGGAGAACTTGATCCAGCCTTCTCCCCTCCCAGGAACTCTGGTGGGGAAAGACGAGAATCAGAGTGAACAGAAGACAGTGGGGCAGGATAAATGTTCCCTATGTCTCATGGACGTTAGGAACTCTTGAAAGAAGACTACAATGGGATTTAAGTGGTACATGGGTCCTGCGCTGGTACCGTATACAAGGGCAATTTTTAGTCTCCTTGGGAATGGGAGTGCATTCAAAAGTCCCAATGAGGAGTTGAAATACCAATGGATACAAGTGGTCCAAACTCCCCAAAAATTTAGAGGGGCAAAGTCATACATGATAAGAAAAAACCTAGCAAACACAGGGTGTAAGATCAATTACACCTTTTCACCTGAATTAGCAGAATTAATGGGACAAATCTTCAGCAAATAGAAGCAAAGACTAAAGCTATCCTGATTTACAACAGCTAAAGATGCGTCCAAGAACAGTCTGTTTTGCCTACTTTTGCCAATTACAGTCCCATAATTTTTAAATAAAGTCTTCAGACAAACTTATCACTGCTTGATGGAAAGGAGTTAACAATTTACTATCCAACGTTAATATTAAAAAGGTGATGAGCTGGTACATCACTGTTGGGTAACTGCTTATCTTTGGTGTGCAGGGAAATTGAGTCAATTTAAAATAACTGTGATATTACTATTATAAATTATATTTTCATTAAAATAACTTGGTGTTGACAGTAAACCAGTTTTGGTAACTGGCTTCTAGATTTAAAATAGCATCATAAAACAAGGAAGTTAAGATCAGCTTACTTTTCCCCTGTGGTTCTGAAATCACATCAGTAGTTTTTTGAATTGCATTAGAGTCTTCATTTCTGAGTTTTATTTTTGGACAGCTACGCTGTGCACAATGTTGTATTATTTAATACTGGAATGGTAATTTCATTCATTACAATTAAAAATAAATATAAACTTGTTATTAAAGTTTGTTTTCACCAGTCCTTGCATCTTGATTGCTAATTTAGTAATGAAACAGAGTACAACACTTGAGAATAAAATGTAAGCTAATCACATTTCTTAAAAGAAGTTATGTGAGTGAACATGCACATATGGGTTCCCCACATTATTAAATCATTGAGCTTCTTTTTAGAATCTCTTTAGAAATAAGTGGAAGAAAACCTCAGTTTTCCATTAGTTTTATAAGGACTGAAATTCAATTTGTGACATAAAGAAAAGCTTTTATTCATTAATTAAGGCTTTATTAATATAAACTATGAAATTACTGTTAAATGTTGTAAGCAGCATTTATGACTTGGGAAACTGCCTTTTAAAATCCTGGAACAGGAATAAGAATAATTACATAAATTGAAATGTTAGGCAGAAAACAGTTTACTGCTGAAGAACATGATGGAGCAAAGCAATCAAAGTGAAAAAAGTGTACAGTGTGATGAATACAAGAAGCAAAATTTTAAGTGTGCCGTACTTTTCAGGTTAGATTGAACCAGTTAAAAAAAACCCTAAATAACAGATGTACACCAGCTCCTTCCACTAAATTGAATGGGATGCTTGCACAATTATTTTGTCAAACTGTTTAAAATTTATCAATTTTTGAAACTGAGAGCAGCCAGCCACCAAGTATATCATCTGAAACAACTCCCAACCTAAAACTATTGACCACTCAAGTTTACATTAGGTGTAAATAGTTCTACCACTATATTTCTAAAGATGACTGCCACAGAGGCGACTGTAATTTCCGTCTCCCAGCATGTTATTTCTGTCACGGTTCCCCACTCTCACAGGTTTTGCCATATTCTAAGGCATTGCCATTAGATGAACTTGTTCTCAGAAAAAAAGTCATCTGTTGCAGTTTATTGACAGGTTCTTCCACAAAAAGCAATTCAAATATACACACCTGATCCACTAGCACAGTGTTTCCCTCTCCTGATATTATCTGTTTTTTTGGCTGAGGAGGCCCTTAAGACTGCCAAGGTTACAGGGAAAGTTAGTTGATGCTACGTGTTAGCAGGCAATGTATTCCTTCAATTATGTTACCAAGATCCTAATGCTGACAATATTATATCCATTTTCTCTCTTGTGAATCAGTATGACGATACTGAAATAAAATAATGAAGAACAATTGGTTGGACTAGATGATCTTAAAAAGTCCCTTCCAACCTAGGTGATTCTGTGATTCTGTAATGATTAGAGAAAATAAATTTTTGTATTATAAATAAGAAAAAACCAAAAGGTAAATATCTTCAAATATTTCTAGAAATGTATGTGTGTGTATGTATGCATACTTTATATACATACACATATTTACATATACATACGTATGTGTAATTGTTCATTTTATGCATGTTCATGTTAATATTTAATCAAAAGCTGTCCTTCTAGGAAACTAAAGTTCACATTTCAGGTAGAAGATACTGTTTATTTAGGGACAGATAACACATCACTATTTATACAATTAGAAAAATTATTTATAGGAAGTGGCTACAACCGTGCAGCTTCAGGATATGCGTAATTGGAAAAAAATCTAGAAAACTAGTAAACTAGTAAACTGTTCCATCTGCAAACAAAGCAGAAGACGATAATCAAAATATTTAACAAACACTCAGTAGCTGATGAGATCTCCAATTGCTAATGCACAGAGGGAGAAAATGTGCTTGAAAAACAGTCCATAGTTGGATGACATGAACAGAGCTCCTACCAGCTGAAAGGCAGACAATACAGTGAACACTGATAAATATTCTATTGGATGTGGGTATGTATAGTTATGTTATATATGAAGCTATATATAAAATAAACGTATTTTGCCATATAAAATTGTACTGTGCTAGATAAGGATATCTATCATTCTGGAAGGAATATCTGCTATATATGAGCCAAGATTATAATATTAGATTGCTTTAGCAAAATTTGGGGGAAAAATGGGGATCTACACAGGTCTACACTGCAAAGTAAAGATGAAGAAGACCACGTATACTTAGTAATTTTTCTTCTAAGAAGAAGAGATGAGTTAAAGAAAATACAGGTAAACTGATGATGCTGCCTCTCTCCATTGAAATCTAGAAATCATTTCTAATTGCATAGGAAAACTACAGACTCTCTCTTTAGGCCCATTTAAGAACTCTAGGCTGGGCATTTTTACCCAGTATGACTAAAACTAATACAAGATAGCAGAAATTGTCTCGGGCATATTTCAGGCACTGTCAGAAAAATGGCTTGCTAAATGTGGTTCCTCTTTATTTGACAGATACGCTCATTAGGCATGTCCTACTCATTTCAGGGAAACAAACACATTCATAATCCTGTTACATCTGCAGTAACAGTTCCAGGCATCATGCAGGTATGAAAGCATTATCTATGCTCTATCCATCCTCACACTTCATCAACCAGATGATTACATTTCAAGTTGTTGTCTTTCCTTTGCATGGAGGAGACCTTTTGCTTTGAGGGGTTTGAAGCAGTTGAACTGTAAAAGAAAGCTCAGTTCATCTATCATGACTAAACATGAAAAAAAAACAAAACAAAACAAAACAACCCCACAACAGTTTGATTTTCAGATCACAGGGCAGTCATTCAGATGGCAGAAAGCCACTTTCCTATTCAGAAAGCCTTGAAGTAACAGAATAGCAAACAGAATAACTACCATATGCAACAACACAATCACAGGGGTGTATATTGTAGAGGTGGATGGTGAATGGCAGTTACTGTCAGGACCAGTACACCTCCATCATCACAAAAAGGAACTATGGGAAACTCCACCAACACAAATCAGACTGATACACAAAGGGCTAAGAGATAGACTTCCCATGTGTGTCAAAGAATAACAACTTCAGGAGAAATCAGAGAAATCACAAAATACTTTATAAGTAAGCCAATGCTGCTTGGAGCTTGCAAATTTTGAGGAAGACTATTTTTGGCTCAAACCAGAAAATGGAGAAAAATACAAATGGTATCTTAAGTGAATAGAACTTCCCCCCTACCTCCCACCATGTGCAGCATGAAGGCAGAGATAAGTAGGTCTCATACAATTTACCCATACCCAGTACTGAAAGAAGAATAAAGAGTGAACAAAAACCTAGGTTTTCTGTTGATTCTAAACAAAAAGAGAATTTGTAACCAATAGGCTCATGGATAAGTACACTGTAACAGAGAACAACTATGGTAGAAATGGCAAATGGTCTTACCAGTAAAGTTGATGGGCTACTTGGATGCTCTGAAGAGAACGGTTCAGCAGGAGTTTCACTAGAGGGCTTTCAAGACTCCATTCAAACTTGAGCACCTTAATAGATAAATTAATAAGAAGAATCACTTCTATGCTCGCTTTATTGTCTTTCCTTTATAAGAATTAATCAGAAAGAACCCAGTGCTTAGTTTGAACAAAGCAATCCAACTTATGGAGAATGCCCTATACAATAAGCAAAGAAACTTCATGACACAAGTGTCTGCCACCATCTGTAAGACAGGCGGATATCATCCTGATTCTGGCTGTATTAACATATATGTAAATACACAGCCTTTCTTCCCCTTCTTAAAACTATCAATTTTTATCTGATTACCTGGTTTGGAAAATAAACTTATTTGTGAAGCAGAAAGAGCAGAAGGTGAAAGATCACATAAATGTCCCACTGTGTGAATGCTGTAAAGCTGTGCAGGTTCACTGGCTTCACAGTAGCAGATTACATATTCATACATTTGTATATAATAGTAGTAGTATCTATCAAGATATGTATATATATGTGCATGCGTTTCTATAACTATATATTTAAAACCACACAACCCCCCCCGAGGAACTCTGAAATGTGGAATTGTAAGCAATCCGTGTACAGAGTGTTACAAAGCAAGGGGATAAAATTTTCAAAGTGGCCAGCTCCTTAACTGTAACAAAGGACCTACTCAACCACAAAGTAATTGCTTTGGAAGCAGTGGGGCCATAACTTGTAGAACATTAATTTCCAGTGAAATGCAATGTACATCTATAAAGAGAGAATTCTACACCCAAATTGCCCTGTTACTCTCTGCTGACAATGGTTTTCCCCATATATGTGGTATTAAGAAAACATTCATTCCAACATCATTTGCTTCCTTGAATGCAATGAAGCCCTGCCACCACCAACCCCTGGTTTGGTGGTCATGGCAGAATTTCTCTTGTTCAGGTGCATTTTTTATTTTTGATTTTTTACTTGAAAATACTGTCTTGTAGTACCCAGGAAAGTTCAGTCAGCACACCAAACAACTACATTCTCCTGAGCGGAAAACAGTCTATATCTCAGTCCTGTTGTTAATTCCATTACTGCAGCAGCTGACCAGCCTTTCTTATTTATTCCTCTTACAATGTATCAATCAAATGGAAAGAATCAGAAGTATTTAATGAAGTTATTGATTTGGACAGAAGGCTTCCTTGGCTATCAATTTCTTCCTTACCTGAACCAGCTGTGGGAGGTATTCTAACAATTCATCATTTGACAGATTTTCTATTTGTTGGACTGCTGTTCTGCGAATATCTTGATCTGGAAAACTAGAGCAAAACAAATAGATATCATTAAGAGCTACTGAACCACTACAACACTCCTGAACTCTCACTGATATAAAATGTTAGGAAAAAAACACGTTAGAAATGTTGAGGTTTTCTCTCAAAATGGAATAGGAGAAAAAATAAATTCATTTTCTTTACTGTAACAAGAGTCAAGAAATACGTAGCAGATAGCTTAATTGTCTTAACTGTTACAGTATCATACATGGAAAAAACCCCCACAAAATAAACCTGATCTTCAAATACTTCTTTTAATTTGAATGATCATATGCTTTAATTTCCTTTATATGTAATGAAATATGAAGCAAGCTACGAATGTTCACTTGCTGCTCCTACTTGCCTGAAATAGGAAAATTCTGTGCCATGGGTACATTTAACAATCACTTGAAGACTTCTTTTGTTTTGAGCAACAACAAAAAAGCTTGTATTTCCCATACAAAAAGTTTCATTTCAGACAATTTATTCCAATGTCAGCTCTTCAAGCTCATATCACAACACAAGAAAAATATTTCTTAAACAGAAGTAATTTTGAAATTGAAATCATGTTTTCTTTCAGTTTTTCTAAAGGAAAATGCAGTAAAAAATTCAACATTTGCTCCAGAAAGGCTCCAAGCCAGTCAAACAGCCATTTCTGATGGGAAGATGTTTGAGTATTCAGCTTAACCAGTCTTCTCAAAAATTTTGGTTGAAACCCAAATGGCTGTAGCCTAATATAGATTTTGTGATGGAGCTCTAACCGTAAAAATGATAAAAGAGGAAAACATGCTATAGCAGCAATGATAAAAAATGAAAAGAAAGCTGGAGAATATAGTTGGTCAAAAATTTTTTCTTTATAAAAGAAAAAGAATGAAATTTTGGTGTAACCTGACTGATTAAAACTGACTCTTAACAGAACATTTTCTCTCTTTTCAGAGAAAAAGACAAAAAGCATACAGTGTTTCTTTTAATATTTGAAACCTTATAAATAATATTTTAGGACTACTTTTGAAAAAAATAAAATACAAAAATAAATTCCACCTTTTTGTGTGTTGCACTTGTGACCTGAATCACAACGGACAAAGAATTTCATGTATGCAGTAGTTGCCTAGATTGGTTCACAGTTAGGTGTTCTGCTACTGCCCCGCTTTCACGAGGAAAGGAATGTGCTCTTCCACGTACGTCTCGTGTGTGGTGTCAACCTTAGCCATCTGTCAGTACTTGAAGCTTGTCCATTGCCATCCCAAGAGTCTTTTCTATCTTCTGAAGCAAACTGGAAATGTTCATACAGACCTTTCTGTCGCCAGAGACGCAAGAGCGGTCATCTCTGCCAAAGGGGCAAAAATGTCTTCAAACAGCACCACCGTCAATTAGATATTGATCAAAAGAGCTGCTGGGCTTTGATCCAGTTCTCTGAGGGAAAGGGCTTGCCCCACTGAAAGTAGTGAATCCCTCCCCTCGGAACTGATCTGGATATTAAGCTCTTTTGAAAATTTCTGATGAGGCAGTCTAGGTGTACATAAAAATGATGAGTAAAGGACACAGATTATCCTGTTGATTCGCCCTGAAGAAAGCCCTTTGAAATCAGAACCGTGGTGTATGGCAGAAGGTGTCACAAGGCCACCAGCATTATAGCCTTAGCAATTCACAAAAAAGAACTGTTCTCTTCTCAGCTTCCCATTCAGCACCTTTTATCAGCAATGTACCCACTAGAAATATAAATCAGCAGTGAAAAATGGGAGACAGTACCACATTTGCAGCAATGACCGCTCATTGCTATCAAGAGAGAAAGAGAAGAAACTGTTCAGGGTAAGAGCTCAGAAGTATAATGGCACCTGGAGCTCTAAACTTCACCTTGTAAGTTCAATAAAATGAAGCAAAACAATATGTACGCTTTGATCACTGAATTAGCTATAGGTCACCAAATAAAAATGTGGACATTCTACAAAAAAAAAAAAGGCTAAAAGTTGGACCCACTTGAAAGGCCTTGCTCTGTGCTGCAAACAGTTGCCACCTGTAGTACTTTCAAACCCCCGTTAACAATGCGGCTCAGGTCTGGTTTTATTATTTTGTTTGTCTGTTATGGTACATATTTGATGATGTTTTTAATACAGTTTATATTTGTTTGTATAATGCTGAGAGGGCCTTGATGGGGAGAGAGGGAGTACATTATAAATAAATTATCATGATAGCCCCAAATTAGCCTATTTTGCAAGGAGTATTTATTTATTTATTTATTCTAGGGAACCTATTAGGACTATGAAGTTGTTACTTTAATATTCACATGGCTATTTAGAATAAAGTATATTTGAAGGAGGACTGCATATTAAAAAAAATTAATCCCTTTCATATCATCCTATCTTCTAATTATGCAATTGCTCCAAAACCCTGTGTGCCAAGCATGTGCAGATAATATGGAAATTAGTCTTTCCCTTTCCCTTCTCGCCTAGTTCAACAGGTTACTGAACAGTGAAATGTGCTCTATACTGGCACCAGCCAGGCAGAAAAATGTTATTATTTAGCTACTGCTTGTCCTTACTAGCAGCCAACATTTGAATATATGCAACGTTATGATGAGAGAAACTCCTATATTTTCCAGATGGACAAAAAATGATAAAATTGTTTTAATCCCAACCTTTCCAGAAAATTCAACATTTGATTTGTTTAGAATTAATTTGCTGTAAGTCATAACTGGGCCTATATCTCAGTTAGCAAAAGTATCTGTAAGACATGATTAGAATAACGATGAGCTCAAGAGCATAGGCACCGTGAAAAATCTACGGATTAGGTTGTTTCAGGAAACATGGCTCTTGTCACTCTTCTTGAATGAGATTGTGGTAATTTGTTGGTCCTGGTTACTATGTTGTTTCCTTCAATTTGTAAATCTTGAGGTCAGCTTGAGGCTGAGTTGAATCTTTTTGAAAGAATGGGCAGTTAACACATTCGTTTAACTACCTGACAATTTGTTAAGCCCCAGATGCAATGGACATTGCTCTCTTGAATTTCAGTGCTGTTCAGGACCACATGTACAATAGAAAAATATGGTTTATGCCTTACATTTGTATTTAAGCAAACATTTAACATCCTCAGAAACACTAGAACTATGCCAAATAGATACAAACTCAAATAGTACTACATGGTGCTTATGTTATTCACTCTTACATACATCAGCAAAGAGCCGATAATGGGGTAAGGTCTAGAAGCAGATCTGAGTAAAAAAATCCTACCCTTCACATGCCTGAAACTGTGCCATCTTGTAGTCTGGTAATTAATTAGAGCTAGAGGGGTTTTTCCAGTGAATAATCTTGCAAACTTTCGAGTGTTGCATCAAATCTGATTTCACTAATCCATAAATTAGTCTTGATTAGAGGCCGCAATTAATTGATTTTTTTTTGGCTCTGCGACTCAATGCAAGAGAAATCACTTTAGGCCTAAGAAAAATGGCTTCATAGTTTGCATATTACAGAATAGCTGAATTCCAGGGCTTGCTGTAATGAATATTTCCCCTTCACAGCTCATTACACAACCTTAAGTTATCCCTTTTGCTTTTTTATTTTTCCCTCCTTCCATGATGCTAATGATTGACAGCCACCCATTTTATAACTTCTGTCTAAGTAGCTCTAAGATTGTTAGGTCTCCCTTGAAACTTTAAGATGGTTTTTGTAAAAATTGGATTTTGAGCTGGATGAGCATAGATTACAATTTGCTTTAGAAGTAATAACAACTTACAGTCTTTGATTCTTTTCATATAGATAGCCAGTAGGGAGCTATTTGTCTATCTGTACATTTCAGCTAAATCAGATTCAAACAGAAAACTAAGCACTGCTGAGGCATCTGGTGGATTTGTGAAATTCTCTGGGGGTTTCAGCATCTGCCAGTAGTGACTTGATTGTAAATGAGAAATAGATGTGCATTTCATTTTTAAAAGTTTTATCATCCTAATTTTACTGCACTGTATCAAATAACTCTATGTTGGAAGATATTTTTCAGGTAAATGGAACTGTACTGTTCACTATATTATCTAGCATGTGAGGATCTCTGTAGAGAACAGAACAGCCTTTCACGAACCGTCAGTTAAGTTAGAGCCTTATGACATGCCACATACTTCTAAAATTCCCTTCACATTTTAAGTTCTATTGCATTTTTGAAAAATAAAGACTTTGATGTCATGAAATGCATGTTATTAAATCTGGAAGAAACAAGGAAGGCTGAGCTAGTAAACCCACTGGAATGAAAGTACCAATTGAAAACAAAAAAAACCCACTAGGTAGTAAAAGGTATCACATCATGGATGGGTGCAACTGGGCCAGGATAGAAAATACAGAAGAATTGTTCAAAAGAATAGACAGATAAGTTTTGGGTCTAAGGAACTAGACAGGAAGAAAGAAGAGATTTAAAGAATAATAATTAAGGAGTTCCTTTCTAGCACACAGATAAAATTAGCAGGGCTATTTGCTTTCTGTTGGTGACTTTTTTCATTCCTCTGAGGCCTTCTAAAGAAAACACTGTGTGAGTGTATGAAGATTAGAAAATGGCAAGGACTAAAAGAAAATACAGAAAGATAACAAATAGCATAAGTAAAAAGGACACTGGATTTTCAAAATTTTCAGTTGAAAAAGAGTAATATATTCACTCCTCATTGTGATAAGATGTGTGAACCCTCTCCATTCCCCAAGCCCCGCCCCCCCCCGCAAAGCTCTTGGTCAGATACATAAGCTATTGCTTCAGCTGATCTATTAGCAGATGGATCTGTACAATTTACAGAAAAAAAAATACTTTAAGTAATGCTTACATAGATTTTTCTAGCAGAAATTCTGGCTAAAACAACTAGTAATAAGTTTAAGATGTCATAGAGACCATATGGTGAACCATATCCTAGGAGAGAACAAGAAGAAGAAATTAATAAAAAGCCGTTTTCCATTTGAAGCTTGCATGATCTAGAAGGTTCTTCCCACCGCAGAGACAAACTTTGTTCTCTGTTACATTAAAACAAAAGAACAAAACATGGAAAACTTGATTATTTACAGGTTTAGCCTCCTGATTAGATTGCACATTTATGTACAGAAAACCTGCCATATCAAGGCACTGCCAAGAAAGCTAAAAATGGTTAAAGGCAGTAAAAAAAAAAAAGGATTTAAACACATTATGATGCTTAAAATGAAGAGCTGTCTATTCCTAACAATGCACAGATCTCCGCATAAGTTGTGACTAAATTTCATGTACATAACTACCACGCAGTTTTAAAGCTTTTTCAGCAGTGTGTTCTGTATGTCGAAGCATCAAATTAATTGTAGACTGTTGCTTTGCTCTTATTTCTTTGCCTAAGCTCCTGTTTACTTTTCACGCTGGTATACAACTACAGCCTTTTAAACCAAGTAAGATGCAAATAGTCAAGATATGCTCTAGCTGGGCACTCTGCTGTGGAGTCTCAGGGAACAGTTCACATTCTGCTTTTATCAAAATGATAATCTGATTCAACACTCCTAAAATCAATTTGGCTTTCAAAGGTGTAAGAACAAACTGTGGCTTCAAGCTATCACATTTCATTATAATTATGAGCTAGAAAGGGAGTTTCGATAGGTATATAACCTAATCTCTGAAACTCAATAGCTACTGCATTACAAAGGCTAAGGGATGCTATAACCAAAAGGGCATCTTGTCTGGTCAAGGAGAAGTAGGAGGAGTCATATTTTCCCCTACTCTGCCTGCTCCATAGAGGGGATTTAAGTAAGGCAGCGTAAAACCCCTCTGACACATTAACATCTGATCTAAAAGTCCCCTGAATTGGTGTGTGGTTTTAAAGAAATGTCCTTTCCTGAGCACTTGCCCTGAGAGAGCTAGAATTTAGCAGAAAGTTTCTAGGAAAAATTGTTAAGCCTACCAGTGAGGTTATGTCTTCACCTCTACTGATAAAAATTCTCTCTTCAGAATGGTTGCAGCCATGCACAATAATGGAACACAACATAACTCCTTTGGTGATTGACACTAACTCGATTTCCTGATTCCTAGCCACAGTACCTCACAGGTCAGCAAGTGTCCTCTAGCTGTGTCAGAAAAACAAGGTTGGAGCAGACATTCTTCGATTTCGGTTAATGAATATATTTTGGCATTTGTAATTTGAACAGCAAAATAACCTGACAAACAAATTGTAAGTGCAGTCCTACACATACACAAAACATTGGCATGTTAGCAATACATCATAAACAATGGCATTTCTAGCACTGCATTTGGTTTCTTTCTCTCATCATGAAAATTCTCTGAATAAACAAGTATAGTTGTATCATTTCCTTGGCTGGTGTGCCATGTAAAGTAGATACAGTTATAGAAAGCTCTAACTCCACTAAAGCTTGGCTTTTTACCAAACTCAGTAAGTGAAGTTAATGGTAAAATGCACAGGGCACCAATAAGCAGTGCTGAGTAGGAGGGACCAGCTCTATACCTTCTGCCTTAGGGAAAATTAGCAATGGCTTATAATCACCCTTCCCTGAAATAAGAGGTAAAACTTAGAGTGTAAAGTCTTATTCTGCACTTCCCCCTGCCACCCTCTCCATCCTGTCTTTATTGATTAAAGAAACATTCATTGTTTATTAAATTGTTTTTTTAAGCTTTGGCTTCTGGGGCTATAAGAATCAATGCACTTGCTGCAAGGACTAGATGCAAGGCTGCTACTGAATTTATCTGTAAAATGTACCATGATTGTGTTTCCAACTTTATGAAAGTTCTTCCTTGCCACTGCATAAATTAGTATGTTATCATTTGGCTGCCTTGAGACGTGCCTGCAAAGGGGAAAAGCATAAGCTGTAGAAACATGCTTATAGAAGAAGAAACATCTATTAAATTGTATATTTAACTGCGTAGTGAAAAAAACAATTTAGAAGTTTCAGAAAATCGCAAAGAGAGTTCTAACTTAAAGCATCAAAACAGGGCTTGTTCTGATGGTGATGATACCCGTCCCTAAGATCTGTGATGCTGTCTTCTAACCCAGGCAATGAGGTAGCGTCTCTCAAATGATTTTCATTTCTTTACACTTGCAAACATGAGCTTCAGCTTAATCATCAGGACAGATGCTGCTTTTTCACCCTGAGAAGAAGGATAATTTAGAGTCTCCAGCCCAAGGTTGTACAAAACTAAGCACATGCCTGCAGGAGGAATTCAGGTTCTTCTTAAGACTCTGAAAACTGAAGTTCCAGCAAAAGAAGCATCCAAAATTCTTAGTGATTTGACACTCTTGGTCTCTTTTATGGTATTGCTAACAAAGTGGTAAAGTGTGGTACACAGAAATGATAAAACGTAGATCTGAACTATGGATCTCCTTTGTACAGGATGTTCTGGAAGTGGAATGTTTATGTGGAATCAATTTTTGTTTAGAAAAAAAATCAGAAGATAAATGCAAGAGGGCACTTCAACTAAAAACATCTGTCTCAGAAGTCTCCGAGCTTCAGATTACTGGAATTTAGAAGAGTAGCACAGTGTCATGATGCTTAGCCCTTGCTCATTATCTTCCCAAGGCATCTGTTGTTGGTCACCACTGGAGACAGGATGCACTAGACTGGTCTTTGGTCTGATTTAGTACAGCTGCTTCTGCATCCATGCATTACGTTAACAATACACATAGACAAAGATCAGGTCTAATTTATTGCACTTCTATATCATTTAATAGTGATGGTAACACAAGTCCTTAAAACAGACAGCATTTCTTTTATATTCTGCTTATGTTTTATATGAACATGGATCTTTCATCTGTGTCTCAGTAATCTCAAGAAATCAGAGAGCTCTTTTGTGGATGATAGAAATGAGGAACTGAGTTGAATTGTCAGCACCAAACAAAATAGAGGATAGAGCTGAATGAACTTTCAAAAACAGCTCAGTTACGGAGCCTACAATCCAAAGTTAGTGAAGGTAGCGTTGAAGGAAAGTTGAAGCCTATCCAGTGCTACTTTACTTTTCAAAATTATTGAAATCTGAGAAAAAGCAAACCAAGAGAAGAAACCTCAGAAATCCATTTATATGGAAAGTACTCCTCTCCTTCAACCCACTTTCTCAATTTGCACATACACGTCTCTCAGCAGTTAAACCATGCGACCTAGACATCTGTGAAACCAGACATCTTTAAGAAAATGTGATCCTTCTGTTTCTGAAGTTTAGCTTCCCAGTTGTTCATGCACCTACAAAATATTGTGGATATGTGAAGGACAGAATCTTTTTTTCTTTTTAAAGAGGATTTGTACTGTGATTCAAAATTTCTTTCTGTAGTGTTAGCATGAAGCACAAAAACCCCAAATTGATATTATCTTTTGTGAGAAAGAAACTAAAGGGACAAACCAGCTAAGATCCTGATCAGCAGTACTCATTCTTTGGCACCACTGCAGGTGCCAGCCACTCCCAATAGTGGCACCAGGAGAGACAAGGTCTTTTCATGCCAGCAATCTTTGCCGTAGCCAGAATGAGCAGTGTGTACACTGCATCCACTACACACCGTGAAGCTCTGTGACAGGCTGAGTCATATCCTGTGAAGCACCTGACAGCACTGATGTTCTGCACCACACCCTGATGCAGGGCTGCACTTTCAAAGAACGATTGAGTTGTTCATTTGCAGAAATGCCATCCATATGCAGAAAAAAAATGTGACAAAAGGTCTGATCTGAAAGCCTGGCACATTCTGACTAACGATCTCAAAATCTCTTGCTACTCTGGGGTGTGGAAGACAACACATGGCCTACGTACTCCTTTCTACATGATTCTTTTATAAATTGGAAATGGATTCTAATAATTTAATAATGGCAAATAAAATAACAATCTGCTCCAAAACCTGATCTTTTGGGACCTTTGCTTCCATCATTCCCACTAAATGTAAAAAAAGACATGTATGCAAACATGTGAAACTGCTAATAGTTTGTGTATAAACGTGAGACACAGGTACTTTTAGGAAATCACATCCAGAGGGAAATAACAGTCTATAGTCAGTTTTATATTATTAAATAACTATTTTTGGATGATGATGAGGTGAGTGTATAAAACCTTTTCTCAAGTAAAGCTTTAGATGAGGTATTTTTTTCTAAAGGTACAATATGGAACTGAGATTGTAAAGCAGGTACAGTTTGTGCTTACCCAGACAAGCAAGGACTTGATAAACCAAATTTGCTCAACCATTTCATCTGCACTTTTAATGCTTTCACAGGTAGATCACTTAACGCAAAATACCTCCCAAGCTTTTGGAGGAAATGTAACTGCTGACACAGATTGTGTCCCCTGACACCTGCTGTTACACCATAGGTAAAACTATCTCCAACATCAAGAAGCCTTCAAACAAACCACCAGCTCCCAGTGAAAGTGGAAGTGGAACATAAGGCATCGCAACAGAATTTATTCAAAGAGTGGGGAGCTGACTTCAAAGTTTCACCCTATCTTCTTCAGAAAGATGGGCTATGGGTAGGACTGTATGTATTTACATGGTATCACGATCTGGAAGCATATTTCAGTCCTCCTTGTCTCCCATTAGTCACTTCATGTTTGTACAATAGTCTGAGGATAGAGAGCACTATATAAGTGCTGAGTATTTGACTGATCACCTGTTACCAGAAACTGACTGAGGGAATGAAATACTCTTTCCACTATCCTGAGAAATAGAAAACCTTCTCAGCCTTGAAGGTAGGGCTGGCACGTTCAACTCAAGGTCATCAGAAGAGCTGCAACTATATCTTCGCTTTGGCACCGGGACAGAACTGAGAGCACAGTCAGTGAACCGAAGCATGATACTGTGCTGAGCAAACTGAAGTGCTGAATTAATCAGCACGTGATCATTCTGTTTATTGTTATTTTCCTACTTGGTTAATTTTCCCTTACCTGAAAGTCAGAAGCCCAAGCGCCTCCAGAGGGTTAGAAAATCTCCATCTCCTCAACACGGCGTACATTTCTGATACAGTCATTTGATCCCAACTGGGTGCACTGCCCAGTACCAGAGGAAGGGAGCAATTTTGATTATTGCAGTAGTAACGATAAAACCATAAGATTCTTCTCTGTTGCTCTGAGAGTCTGGAAGAGAAGATTAGAAATTCAGTTTGAAATTAAAACCACCTGGAGCTTTGTGTGGCAACAAACTTTATTGTAGAGAGGGTCCAAGTCATACAGCACACTGCTCTTCAGCTAAGTACGTGTTTTCCTTAGGGTAGGATATCATTTTCTGCAGACCAGCTTTTATAAGAAAAGTGATACTTATACTCTGGATCTGTCAGCCTTGGGTCATATAAAAATGAAGTGTCAAAAGACACACTTATATGGTTATTTCACTTCCCAAGCACTCTCATTTTTCTTCTCCACTGTCTCTGTTGTTGGTGGTGTTTGTTTGTTTGTTTGTTTTTTACTGGGGTTTGCTGACAGAGACAAAGAAGGTGCTGTTATCACTGGATAAATTATTGTTACATCCACCTGCTACACATCATCTCTAACTAACCACTGTAACAACTAGACACGCAACACTACTAAGCCATAGCTTTCATTCCTGCCCTTCCTTTGACTGCTTAATGCAGGTGTGTCTATTTTTAATACAATTGCATTTCAAGTAGGGTTTAGGCACATCCATGCACATCAGCAAGAAGAGGAGCGTGTGTGCACGTACACACACACAGAGCGTGATTATACCCAGCACTGGTATGAGTTTGGAAAGGGGAAGGAAAGCTTCCAGCAACCTCTATGTGTGTTCACAAGGCCTAGCATGCTGTGCTTTGCTGTACTTACCAAAAAGGATGCAATACCAAATTCCTCATAGAGGTATTAGATATCTAAATGACACATTGATAAAATGGTCAGTCATCACGCCACATTTCACCACAGGGAGAAATGCTTCAGAATATTTTTTGCTATATATCCTCTGATTTGTCAACAATTTAGGTGTCTTTGCCTATTAATATCCCTTTGCATATTAAATCCTAGGTTTTGACACCATCAGAAAACAGAAAAAGAAATTCCCCATGAGAGACAAGCTCAGGCTATCTCCTTAATTTGATACCAGAGCCTTCAAAAGCAAGCTGTGAGAGTGCAAACTGATCTCCAGTTCACACAAATCATTACTGAAACAAAGACGAACATGATATTTCTTGGTCATACTTGACCAGATTGTTGATCCATCTACTTAATAATAACATTAACGTAACTGTGACTTTAAATGGACCTAGATATTTCAGAGTAAGGTGTGAGAAACTTTGTAGATGGCAGTAAGTAAACTGCTTGTTTCCAATCAAGCATTTAATTAACCAGATGCATAAGCAGGGCTCAAAATCCAAGTGTTTACATTCCTTCCGAGGTCTTTCTTCTATTTGCAATGTTTTGGGACATTCTTAACCAAAAAACTATCTTAGTCCTGCTCTATCTGTCAAGATTGTGGCCTTTACAACTCATAGCAATGACTTCCTTTGGCTCTGTATGCACTGGAACACTTTTCTTCTTTGCAATTTTGAATTGCCAAGTATTTAAGAGCACATTAGTGGTACAAAGATGGACATGTTTTTTACTGTCACAAGAGCGAATGTTTATTTCTTCCTTTCAGGAGAATAAGCTCATAAATATATGTAAAAGATGAACAAATATGTTCAAAGAGGATACAAATTCTGTCGTGACTTTTAGTAATCATTTCAAGAAAAGCATCATTGTGGTATTTCAAGAAACGGCTTCAGAATCCACAGCAGAATTTTGTGATGACAGATACATGTCTTTGTGTTTGTGCGAAGAAGTCACACATAGAAAACGAGATAAAAGTAGGCCTAAGACTTTATTGCCTGTCTGGTTTTCTTATGCATTTGCATGGTATTCTGCAGGACAGTTCAGCTAAAGGACCCCTTTTATATGTTGACTTTAAACAGGGATTTAAGCTTTCAGACAGCATCCTCCAAACTAGACAATCTGTTGTTCAGATTAAAGCAGCTAAAGCCTCTACTGAGCTTACAAAGGAAGATAAGAAATCAATCCTTGTATCAGGTTTTCTAAATAAAAGATTTCTCCCTCTGACTTCACTCCAGGGGCAATGACATTTTCTTCTTCCATGTTTTAAAGATCAGAGATGGAATTAAAGGTGGGGTGGGTTTTTTTTAGGTTTTCATTTTAAGTTTCTGAGTTGTAACAAAAGTTTATATATACATGTAATAGGACGTTTAAGATCAATGGTAAAAGTATTTTGCAAACATACAGCATGTGAGGATTATTATGCTAAGGACATTTGGCTCAGTGGGGATAAGACGCTAATAAACCCTCTTTATCAATAAAAATGCAGTTTGTGGTGTTCATTTTTGGAAGAGTTGTATCTAAATTTCCCTGCATGTAACAGCTATATTAAAATATATAGCCTGCAACTCAACACAAATAAAAGTAAGGTATCTTAAACTGTAAATGATTCACTAGTTTTACAGTTGGAAAGTTTTCATTAATCCCTTTTGCTAAATGAAGTAAACAGGTTCTGTGATACCTTTGTTAGCTGGTCTTAATTATTACCATTTTTGTGGGCGAAATGGAAAAAAATGAGCTCAAATGCTTCTTTGTTGTTCATGTTCTGCACTAAACCAGAACAAGACAAAAGGGAAAAAGAGGAAAGACCAGCAAATCTATCAAAAGCAAATTTTTGTCCCCTGGCACGGATTCTCACTTGCAAGTTTCTCTCTTGTGGACAGACTAGCAAATTCTGCAGCATGGCTGCACTTCTTTAGACCCGTTCTACGATTCACCCAGCTGGAAGTAGCTTTTCTAAATCACAATTCACAGCAATGGCACTCTCATGGCAACTGATATGCAAACTAGATTCTCACCAGGTAAGTGGCAAAAAGGAAGAGGGAAGCTGGAAGAGAGAAAAAAGTCCTGTAGAAAGAAAACGATGAAAGAAGGAAAGAAAGGTAGCAGAAACAAGACTGTCATCTTCCTGGCTTCAAACCAGTCTCTGATCTTTACATTGGGAGCCACCTCGCACTAGCAGGCTGTTTCATGTTTGAAGAGCAGCTACTATCTCAGATGGCTAGTTTTCTTGGGTTTGTATTTCAAACACAGTAATCCTAAAAGGAATCAAAGGCTTACATCTGAACTGGCCAGCAATAACTAATGAATACTCTTGGTGCCCCTTTTCTTGACTAGTCTGGTGATGACGCCAAACACCACACAGTGTAGGGCTGTGAGGAGCACAAGAGCCATATGGTGACATTAATTTCCTTGAGGACCATTGATCCTCTCACCAATCAACATCCAAGAGATGGTGGCTACAGGGACCACTGATTTGAGTCAGCTACCAGAGAGACAGGGTCCACGAGTCAGCTATTGGGACCAGCTACTGGGGAAACCCAGATCCCATATATCAGGAAGAGGTCCAAGCACCAGCAAATGGAGCGTCATTGTGAATCTGGGGGGTTGACATGTCTGGGTGTCAGCATCTGGGGAGAGCAGGGAGATCTTGGGCCAGCTACAGGATTGACTATCTGAGCCCACCTATTGGAGCAATTAATATTTTGATACTATATATATAAATGCATGTATGTATATGTATTCCACCAGTGGGCTTGATCCTGAGCAGGCAGAGAGGAGTAACAGAATCGGGCTGTCTGTGCTGTTCATTTTGTGGCAGTGCTACTTGTTGGTGTGTACTGGTAAGGTACTGCTTTCTGCCTGTGCTGATTTGTTGATATTCCTGTCAGGAATATGTGGTCCACCCCCCTAATGGCTGAACATGGGGACATGGAGCCATAGCAGCCTTGCATTCATAACGCCACTGGATTCAACAGCCTACAAGGACAACCATACAGTTGTCTGTTTTTAACTGTTGTTTCTTCTTTTTCTACCATAGGGTTAAGAACATTTTCTATCCATTCACATACTCCCTTAGCTTTCAATAGAATGAACAGAAAGATGTGAACAGCCTGAGGTTTCTTGCATCTTCTAACCATAGGTACCAATTTATTTCAAAATCATATTTGAGGCTTGTAAGCCTGAAGCATCATACAGACATATTGCCACTGAAAAGCTACCTAGATCACTCTCCTTTTATTGACATTAAAAAAAAAAAAGGAAGAGACTTTCTTTCTACTATGCTTATCTACTATTAGATACTAATGTGTTGTTACAAACTTTTTAAATAAAAACCTATTATGACCGAAGAAGGTAAAAATAATTCCTCTGATATAGATACAACAAAAATTACAGGATGACAGATTGCTCTTGATCAGAAAGTACTTAAAAATCTAATTCCTTCATTCAAACCTCAAGCATGCTATCCTTCACCTTGATGATTCATTTAGTAGACCAGCTCTGCCCATAAGATAAGATAACCAAAACCAACATTGTGGAAAAAAAACTATTCTCTTTCCTCTGAGAATCCGTTACTGAACTTATCAAAGCCTTAACTCCAGCCTGGTGACTTCCAGTGGTCTCTTCCCTTCATATTCCTACAGAATCCAAAATTGTTATATTAGGGATGTTACAGGGTCTACCCTGGCTTGATCTTATAATACCTATTTATGAACCTGTTATTCATGAATTTGTGTATAGTCTTCATGAATCTTATTATATTGTCTACCTCCACAGCTTTGCGATGGCAGATTTTACATGTTTACCACTGCCTTAGGGAGTACTTTCTTCCATTTGTTGACAATTGATCTCTTACTTGCTTCACTCAATGTTCCTAATTCAAATAGAGACTTCTTCTCAACACCCTTCCTGACAATGCCCAGTATTTTGTTGGCACTTTTGGCTGCAGCTTCTCATTATACTCACGAGTTCAGGGAAAGATCAGCAGTAATGTCAAGATCCATTTCCTGAACTGCCAGTTCTGAGTTCAGTGTCATGTACAGATGCTTAAATAATTTTTCCTTAAATATATTCCCTTGAATTTATCCACACCAAAGCTCATATGCCATGTTTATGTTTAGTTTTGTAAGGTCGTTCTGGATCTCCCCTCCATGGTACAGTGTTTGACAATCTGGCAGGCTTAGTACCATCTGCAAAGCTGGAGAATTCCCCATCCATTTCCTTCTCCATGTCATTGATTAAGGTACTGAATAAAATTGGTCCCAGACTTCAGCACTGAAAGATCCTACTGCTGATTATTGCATTCTGAAAAGCTACCATTAAACATACAATCTTTGCCTTTCACTAGTTTTCCTCTAAATCCATGACAACTTCATTTCTTAAATATTCTGATATGGAACCTCAGCAAATGTTTTTTGAACATCCACCTCAATACCCATGCATCCACTGACAATCTTCTGGGAGAGCAACAGGTTGGTGAGGCAGGATTTGTATTCACAGAAGACACACAGTTTCTTTCCAGACAAATAACTCCATACTTCACTAAATGCTTAATGATCTTATTCCCTCTTACAGAACCATCATTTTACCATAAACAGAGGTCAGATGCATTGGCTTGAGGTTCCCCAAATCACTTCTGGAACACCCTTTTCAGGTGGAAATCCTGCTAGCAACTTGCCAGTACCCTGGCACAGTTCCTATTTGCAATAAAACAATTGCAAAACAATTATAATTGCAATTATAAAATAAAATTAAAAAATAATCAAAGACCTGGTAAATAAAAATAATTTTACATTTCATCTTGTCTTTTTAAAATCTGAAGTAAACATCAAATACAACTGCAAGTTTGTCTTTTTAAGATGAAAATAATTTTTAAACATCCAAACAACCAACATAGAAATCAGCGCAGAAAAGTCTTCTTAACAGCTATGTCTCACACTGAGAGGGCTGAACTGGCTTTAACTTATATAGTTATTGTACAACTAACGGACCTTTGGGCCTTTGATGGAGGATTAATTCACATAATTAACTGTGACTGGTATAAAGTCTCTCTGTAAGCACTTGTGTTCCCAATTTCACTCTGACTATATCTAAAATTATTTGATACAGTATATAATCCTGATTGATAGTGTACCATACATATAGCTGAGCATACTAACCTGCCCCAGTATACACAGTGTGTTTTCTTTCACTTTGTCTTTATTCACCTTCTGTGAAAGCTAAACTTTCCATACTACTTTCCTTGCCTACTACTTGACACAGGTTTTTTTAATGATTTTGTGCCATTCAAGTACTATGGCTGAAGTGTGAGTGTATTATTACTAAAGAAGGATGATTTCCATAGAACCCAAAGGTTTTCTTGTTAATACTGATGCAGACTTATTGCATCACCTGAAAATCTTGCGGTTTGAATCAAAAATTAGTTTCTCGCTTCAAAGACACGAAAAGATATAGTAAATAGAAAGGCAAAACCAATCCTTTTCTAAACTGGTAAAATACACTGCCACCTCCAGGGGCTTATTTAGGCTTTTCTGTGATCTATTCTCTCATTTAGAGGTGTTACTTCTCAAATCAATCAAGCTAGGCTCCTTCAGTGGAAAATTTTCTTTTTAAAGAATAGGAAACATTTAATTGTGATCGATAGAATAAGTACAGCAAGCCAAGAATCAGCAGGGCTAGCTGGGTACAACTTACAGCAGAAGTGAATGCGTCTGTGAAAGTCTCATAATATGCACCAGGCAGTCTTTCGTTGGCTCTTCAAGATCCCTGCTTCTTTCTTCAGGTTCAGGTTTAATGAACTCCAGGTTAGTTTCTGGAAAGTCAATCTTTATTAAAAAAAAAATAGGAAAAAAAAAAGACAGAAGTCCTTTTAGCAATATGTACTTGATAAATATTACCTTGGATTTATACAGAAAGTACACAAAATAGAAAGAAGAGGGGATAATTCTTTGAGGATGTTCAGTGCATGTAATATATTACTTAAATATCTTTGTGATATACTCAGCCCACAAAAATCAGTGTCACTGGCTTTTCTGGGAGAAATTCATCTGCTGTATTTCAATTTTATTAGAACCACATGAACTCAAAGCTGAAGTATTTTTTTCATTTTTTCTTTCTTTCCTATTTTTTAATGAGATGGTTCTTAAATGGAAAGCTTCCATTAATGTAGAGTTTTGGGAGTTTGGTTTGTTTTCGTTTTTTTTTTTGTTTTTTTTCTGAAAAAGTAGGGATAATTCTGATGTATAGTTTGCCAGTGTAAAAAGTGGAAATCAGATTTATGATTTCACTTCTGGATGTTTAATTTCATATGTATTATACAACATCTACCAATTTTTCATTCTTTACACTTATATATGAAGGTCAGAAATTTAGGATAATATTTTTAAGACACAGAAAAAGAAAACATTTAACCAAAATTAAAAAGCTTGAATTGCTTGATAATCTGACTACAGACTCAGCTGAAAATTCTTCAAAATTCAGCTCAATTTGAATGTCCCATTTTGGTTCATTAATGCACACCATAATCTCCATATCATTTTTTTTAATATGTGTATTTGATATGCATCCTTCTTCTAAAGGTTAACAAAATTATTCCCTACAAAACCTAAATGTCTTGACAGACAGAAAAACTATCATTATGACATTTCCAGCATGTTCCCAGATCATGATACCACATTCCATGCATGGGAATAACTGAAAACAGGGAGGTAGAAATAGCAGGATAAGAGATCCTCCTGTTCTGTTTCTTTCAGCGGAGAGAGATTATAAATTAATAGCCATTTACTGTCTCAACTTCCCTTTGTTATTAATGGGGGACCTATTTTAAGGCATTGTCTTTGGCTGAACTCCTCAGACTAGAAAATCCCCGTTTACTTGTTTATTAAAAACAGGGCATTTTTAGGCCAGCCTCATTTATCTGTATTATCTACTTTTACATGTCATTTGCTAATAGTCATTCAGCTTTATAATACAGAAAACAATTGGCTTTGCCCTTGAAGTATCCAGTTGCTGATTTAACCTGGAAAGGTGACAAAACAACCATGTGGTCCTAATGCATTTTCAATACTGGGAGCACCGTTCTGCCCAGAATGAGTGGGTGCTCAGCATGTAGCCATCAAGGGAGAGCTATACTGATGCCTATTGACAATTTGCTTGTAGCCACTTCCTTTACAAATCCTTTATGCTACTCAGTCTAATTGCAAGCTGTAGGTTCCATTTATAATGGCATGAGATTCAATAGTACTCAGAACAAAAGTTCAGGTTTGAAAAGGCAGCTGTAACTCAGGTATCAAAGTCATTAATTTGTGTCAAAAGTATTTTTGGAACCCAAATTATAACAACAAAAATTACCCTAGAAAAACCTTCTCTAGTCCTCAGAGGTGGCATTCAATATGAAAAGTATCATACATGGATATAAGGAAACAGGATTTTTTAACACGCGTGGTCTGGATGAGCTGTGGGAACAATCATTTTTCTTGCGCTTTGTTAGAAAACAACCCTGTGCCTTGCTTTCTCGCTTTCTTACTTGCAGCGTCACGGAGGTTGGTGTATCCGTGCTGCAGATGCCTGGGGTAATCATGGTTGTTGTAAGGGTGCTGTACAACCTCAGGCTAAGCAGCACCGTCCCGTGAATGAGCCGCCTGCAATGCACACAAAGAGGAGTACTGCAGTTTATTGAAATTACACCAAAGACCATGGAATTGGGTAGCTTAAAAGACAGGCAAAAAGAGAACAAACCTTTTATTTTTATGTGGCTAGTACCAATCTGGCCTAGATCAGCAGAGGTTGCACAATGATGTTGTTGCAGGGATCATGACACAAATCAAGCTGCCAAGACATTTCAGGTCAGCTCTGCACTTTACCGACTTCTTTTGTGACAGAGATTGCCATTTAAACCAGGTGTAAAATGATAATACCACATTTCAAACTCAACACTTAATTTCGAGGATGTGAAGCATTGATTGTGAAGCATCCATACACTATATGAGGTGGAGGACAGCACATATTTATTCCACAAAACAAAGAAACTCATGGCAACCTACTGCAACCATGAAGCATCATTGCTGATTTAACATATAGATGGTAGGGAGGCATGACTATGATATCAGAGACTCCAAAAAGCTGAAATGAGTTTGAGAGGGATAGCTTGTACGGCACATGTTGCATATGGTTTCTGGACAGATGAAAGCACATAGTCTGAAGTACCAATCTGAGCACCACATGTACAAGTCTTATCAAAACCAGCCATGCATGTGGTCTGCAGATAAGAAAACCAGGAGGTCAACACAATTCAGTCTAGAGAACTTGAATAAAATCAGAAAATTCTAATCTTAATTAATCCACTCTAATTAAGAATGCAGTACTTGAATAAAGGAAGATACAGTACACTGGACTTACCCTTTAATTTGTTCACATCTGAATGGTTAGTGAGGTCAGAAATTTGATTATGTTCAACATTTCTATTTTTAATAACAAATAATTTCTCTTATGATCATTCCAAGCATTGCTCAGTCAATACAACTGAGAGACTGAGCTACATTCTCTTATGCTCATTGCAACAGAAACAGCCAGTCAGGCAGATAAGATTTGAGTGTTACCTGAGATGAGGATGTTAGTGGTACAAGAGAATCTACACTGACTTTTTGATGCCATCATGAATTTGCAACATTGCTGTAAAAAAGTTACCTTTTGAATAGCAACAATTTATTTCAGTTTGCAAAGTCATCTGAAGAAGAAATAAGAAACTCCTGCAAAGTAATTTTTATAGTCAACACTCAGCATAAACCTAACTCAGGGCTAATTTTTCTATTTCACTTCTCAGGTTATTCATGTTTTTAGTGCAAACATTTTATTTTATTGTGAGAACACAGCTCAAGGGGGATTAAAGACAAAACCATCTTCTGAAGTTTCTTCTGCAGCTGTAGGTGTATTTGTAGGGGAATGGAGGCAGAAAAAGGAGTTGTGATGTGATCAAGATAGTACCTGGGGACAAAGCATTTGTGTGACATGAAGTCTTTCACATTTAGGTGACTGATGTGAATCTGGAAGTGATCAGTGATGGCTCAGAGTTGTTCTTCTGTGATGTATGCTTGGATGACTTTTAATAAATGAGTCATATCTCTTCAACCACTTGTTTGTGGGCAGTGGTTTACATCATGATTTGAACTAATTGGCACTTTTGTTAGAGGAGAGAGGAGTAGACCTGAATGAACGTGGAGACTCAATTATTTTTTTCAGCTCTCGTTACTGCTAATCACTTTCACACTGTGCTCTAAAACAATGGAGGCCTTTCAGAAGAATCCATACAGTGCATTTTTTTTTCCCACAAAACCTGGAAACCTGTATAGGCAAATACAAGAAGTAGCACAGAACTCAGAGGCACTGTAGATGTGTTTAATGGAGACATTTCCTGGTTCATTATTTCAACTTAGAGCTAAATACTGTCCAGGAAGAGAAGGAAGAATCAGCAGGTGGGTTTCTCAGAGTCCTCAACTAGAGGAACAGCAAGGAAAGCAATATGTCTTTGCTGGACTGAGATGACTTCACACGATAAAGCAAATGACATCACTGTGAGTAAAACTACAGACACCAAACCCCTTTGCTAGTATGCAGAAGACATCTCCTAAGAAAAAATTAACTAGTCATAAAAGCTAGCACATATTTACACCTTGTGTATAGAGTAGCTTAATTTATACATTTACAAATAAGTGAGGAACTTACATATTTTCAATCAGTAAGTCACTCTTTGGACTAAGGCTAGTCTGTAAACACAGGAGGCATTTTAAAAAAAGATGTAAGCAGGCATCAACAACTGCAAAATACAGTGTATATTTTTGAGGCGCAGCTTTCCTTAGCGACCACGGGGGCACTGTATGCACTGCACAGCTAACATTCTTCAGGACCAAGTCTGCATTTGGACACATAAACGGAACAAGAGGACCATGCAGGTGAACGAAACAGTAAAAGTATGTGCCTACTGCCTGTATTTGTTCATATGCTCCTGCAAAACCAGGGCAGATGGAAACCCCTGGAATTACACAGGTTCCCAGCTCTTGTTTATTACCCAAGCTAAAATAAATTTCCCATCTTATTACAACAGAAGAGGACACTGCTATTTAAGGATAAGAGGACAAGCTACCCTAACTTAATAAAGTCAACCATGTGTCCCGAAGTCATGTGGCAGACTTCCCTTACCACACCCAGCGAGAGGAAATTTTTGTTGCTTGCCATGCCTGATTTGGAAATACCTGTTCAAAATAAATGGTGTTGTTAGAGTCATTGAAGTCAGAGCAACGGGCACTGTGGGGGACATTGCAACTCCCAAATTGCCCCAAATGATGGATTTCTGATTTGTTAATTAGCTCTGGATCGCTAAACTATTCAGCCCAAGAGATAAGCACATTTTTCTGATGTGATGGAATGGAAAGTTGGCACACAGGCTTGCAAACACCTTCTGAGCTGCTTTTTGTGTCTAATAAGACTTCCTGATACAGATGCACCATCAAGGGACTTATCGGAATTGATTTAGGGCCACTATCTAAAGTCAACTACCTGATAAGGATGAGAAATGTGGATAGGGAGGCTCACCAACTAAAGAAGTTGGCAGCAACAATCATTATTACTGTGTTTATTCCCAAACGCATAAAACATTAAAGTTACTGTTTAGACTGGATATACCAGGAAAAGGAGGACAAAATATGGTGTAAAAATAATGAAATTATCCCCAAACCTGACATTATAAGCCTCAGAAGTTCAGAGCAGACGGTAAATTTAAAGAAAATCCAAAGCTGCTATGCTATAAACCCCCCATATCTCATGGCCCAAGCACTCTTAATTCTGCATTGTAATGATACTGTGAAATTACTATGTTATTATAATTACAAATACTACAGCACTTCAGAGAATTCAAATTAAAGACACAAATTTCAACTGCAAATTTATGCTAAATGTCCTACAGACATTTATAAGAACCACATCTTCCATCCCCCCAGTTTCTAGTTTAAAGAACTTCCAGAAAAGTGAAGGTGCTGAATATAGCAAATACAAAATTGCATGCTTATTTCACAGTTTCTAAAAAAATTTGCAGTTATGTTAAGGATTCTTTCCTAATTTTCGCCCCAAAACCAAGTTACAAAATAAGAATACAAGCAATAATTTTAAGGTAAACAGCCTCCTTTAGGCAAAGTTTGGAGAAAAACTGCAGAAAGTCAGTTTTGTAAAGGGTGAGACTATTGGTAGAGGAACATGCAAAGATGATAAGAAGTAATCCCAACATACATTTGATAAAGGGTGTGGTGCCTGCCCCATATGTCCATCAGCTACTCATGTTATGAACCAGCACACTAAAACAACTGTGAGAACAGGGAAAGATATTACTGAAATTGAGGAAATAATGTAAATAGAGCAAATTTCAAATTTACTAAATGTCTGTTCACTGACAAGTCTTTAACAACAAATAAAAAAGAAAATCAAACGGGCCAAATTCTCGAGAACACTTTTAAGGTATTGTGTGGTTTCAACATGGGCAAGGTATGGAGAAGAGACTGCAATATGAAAAGCTAAATATTAAGTAATATGCTTTATTTAAACAGTTGGGTTTTGCTTCTACTTTTTTATATATTCCGCATGTACTTTGCTTAGTATATTTTTAGAGAAGAACTGGAGTGTTAAAATCTTAGGAAATAGCTACAGCCCTTTGATCCGGCAAGGGACTTTGACAAGGTCTTGCCCAAAAGAATTAGAAACTCTTCATACCTCTTGAAACAGATAAAAGGAATTTGTATACTATATGTTAAAATAATATCATAAAGAATTAAACTGTGAAGGAGAGAAGTGACCACACAATGACAGTAACCATTTTTGAAGAGAAAATAGATATCAAATTTACAGAGGAGTAAATTCAGTCTTTTAAAATAAAGTGTTCTTTTGCCTCAGGTCACTCAAAGGTCAAGATTCCTAAGTAATATCTGGGAATAATCCAAATAATTTTTTTTCCTTTTTTTTTTTTTTTTTAACATAAGCCACAACCAGCTTGAAGATAATTCCTGTGTGTTTATTCAGAAAAAAATATAATGGGACAGAAATGAGTAACTGTATTTTTAAAATGTTTATTTATTTTTTTTCTAGTGTTTAAAAAAAAATTTTTTTTTAACAATCATCTGAACAAAGAAAAAGAGACCACTCTCTGACCTTATCTTTGGTTACCCTGAGAAGAAGAGTTCAGTGACAAACTGGGACATGGATTTGGACAAGGATGTTTGATGACCCAGGCAAATACCTCAGGGCTACTGAATTCTTCAAAGAACTTATTTCTGTCCTATCCCCTATAAATTAAATCCTAGATGTGAGAATGTTAATACTTTTTTAGAACTCTAATTCACTTCTGCGAAAAGTTTCTTTTGAGAAAGTGGTATTTTCCACATTAGAATATTTTGTCAAAGAATTCCTGGTCAGATTTCTTTATAATCTTTTTATATACATTTACAGAGTTTGTTCATTTGAAGACCCTAATAGTATTAACAATAATAAAAAGTACTCTCCACACATTAACATGACACTACAGGTACAAATCTTTTCTTGGTACATACTTTCAAGTTCAGAAGTACTCTAGTGAAATAAGTCTTGAAGTTTGGTTGCACTTCTGGAGAGAGGAGAGTGATGTTAGGTTCATCGTTTAGTTTATTAAGGTTTTCCAAAAAATTGGTGAGTCAAATTAATACAATGATTAACTTTTAAATTTCTTGTGGAGCAGAAAACAGCCGCTCAAAGTCCTGCTGTTGCTTCTCAATTATTTCAACTTAACTGATAGCATTACCTATTAAGAAGCACCTGACAGTTTTACTTTTTAAGTAGCAGGTAGGTAGGTAACCCTGAGAGGTAGTTTACTTCACCAAAAAATATTCATGGTCATCCAAAGAAAAGGAAAAGCAGGCTGGGTGATGGTCAGATATTTTCAAGTTTCATATTTCAGAAGGAATCTCAGGGCTATCCTTACTTTTAAATTAGTCCATCAATTGAAATCATGGTAAATGATTGAAATTACCATGATTGAAATCACAGTAAATGAATAATTGTGTGGACTTGTGGTTGGCTACAAGAGGATAAAGCATTTAGGCTTCTTTGTGTTAGTAATTACTATAATTGTAAATGACACAGTTATCAGATTAGGGGGTGTTGAACACGTTATTCCTAAATCATTCCTCACCAGCAACTCAACTTTTATTTCTGCTTTGAAGGGTCATTTCAGCAATGATCTGTACAATTATACTGCAGATGAAAGGAAAGTAACCCTCTATCCCCTTCATTGTGCTGACTGTGTATACCATGACAGACAGAATGGAGACATTTTTCAGTAAAATTTCCAAAATTGTCGAGTAACTTCAAGATCTTCCTAATGAAAATCAACATGCTTGCTCTGTTGACATACATTAAAAAAATCAGTATCACAGGGAGCTGAGGGCTTTAAGATCTTCCAAAAAATCATTCCTTTGGGACTTAAAATCTCACAGGTTCTCAAGAACAGGATTCTCACGTATCCCATTTAACTCCCAAGGTGCCCGAGTGTTCCCCAATTAAGTTATCATGCCTAATGTTCTGCTTTTGCATGTACTCAGCATATATCAGCTTGCTGGGGCTAAGGATACCTTAACTCTTCATCTCAAATTAGATTCTCAGACAAGATAATCCGTCTATCTATTTCACCCTAAGCACTAGGATGGTAGAAATAATCAAAACAGACACTATGCTTTTTTGCTTTTTCAAAGACACTCACAATGGAAGACTCTGTGATGTGCTCATCTCCAGACCAACTTAATGAAAGAGAAGTCATTGAATAAAATGCCCAAGCAATCTTCAGAGCAGAGATTTGATTCATGTTTCTTTCCTTCCTTAAAGCTAAGTGCTCTAATCACTATGCCACAGAAGAATGCTCTCTTTGTTTTTTTTTTTTGAACAGATTGATCTGCATTTCTTTCTGACAAGATGGAAAAAGTCTCTAACCCAGTCCAACCTATTTTCTAGTGTTTTAAGCCTCTCAGCTTACATGTTCAATGGAACTCAAGGTCTTTCAATCATAGTAAACTCAAACATGCATCAGATTGTTTTGTTTTATATTGTGATTGTCACCATATGCAAAAGTAGATGAAGATGTTTCAAGCTGAGGAAAGAGCTATAGCTCAGAGATGGATGCTAATGCAGAAACTTGCAGGGCTTGAACATATCCATCCATTGCCCAGAGGGCTATGTAGTCCAAATAAAAATTAAGTATAATTGTAAAGTCTCGATCTAAATTCAGATGTCCTGGTGCTACTAAAATATATTTAGGGCACTCCAGAAGAAAATTTACTTAGATCTCTATTTAAGCATCACTGCAGAGACATTCAAGGCCACAAACATCTTTAAATCACTGTTACACTGTGTGCTGTGTAGAAAGAAGAGGCTAAAAAAGAGGAGAATGCTTCTAAAGTGGTGTGGAGAGGGAAAGGTGTTCATTGTAGCCACCACTAACTGCCCCACTCTAAGAATGAATGGGCAGGAGAACAGGACGAAGGCTGGAAAAAAAATAATAAAAAAAAAAATCAACCATTGTGAGCAAGAGGCTACAATGAGAAGGATTTTGAAGGCTACAGGCAGGGCCTTTCAACAGGCCTAGGGTACTTTACTGTAAGTGTTAAAACAGTCACATAAGCTAAGTTCAAAAACAACGTATTAGAAAGAAAGAAAAGCTTATAGATGGAGCTCTTACTGGCACATCAAGAGCAGTTTGCTGTAAGTGACTGCCTCAGTCTTATTACAGCAAGGTCCTGAAATAAGTATTTCTATCTTTTTATATTTCTCCCAAGTTGAGTGCAATATTATTCAAGAATGGTCTTAAGCTGTCATACAAAATTGAACTTACTCCTTTGGATACAAAGGGGAGCACGTCCAACCAAGTACTTCTGTATTTTTAGAGGCACTGTTTACTCCAAGTAGTTTTATTGTCAGCATAGTTTCCCTCGGAAGAGCCTTTATTCGTAGCGGAAAATTGATTCTAAAAGAAAATCAGGAAAGAGAAAAATAAAAGTTAAAAAAAATTGAGCATTGTTACCACAAGTGAGTTCTTTCTACATTTTTTTAGATGCCTTAACACATATATCAAGCCATAAATTACAATAGCTGCACTGAAGGAAAAATATAACTAACAGATCCCTTCAAGACATTGATGAGTATTGCCAACCATTAACTTGGGTCACAGTACTCGAGAAGAGTAAACCTCATTTGCTTCTGTGGTTACCACTAGATGTGACAAAGTCGGGAAAAGTTTAGTTAAACTTTTGCTTTATAAGTACCTTATCAATGAAGATATTTTAGAATAAGCATCCCCTAAGGGTGAATTGTCAACTCTTAGTGAGTTATTTGCTGTCTTGTGTATTTAGAGGAAAACTGAACAACTTAAGAAACTAAGTTGCTTTTAAGTAGACTGTGATAATCATTCTCTTGTTCACATGTGCTTTGGTGATGTGGTGGTGTTTCCCAACCACAATTTAAAGGCAGATTTTGTCGTAACAGCAGTGAATGATTCACATTTTTTAGCGAGAAAATTCTGATCTATCAATATTCACCTCACCCATTAGCAAACTTGGCCGGTCATTCAATTTGTTTATATAGATTATATGAATTGATTTACAATAATAACTTAGAACAATTCTAATAAATAAGATACTTTCATGCTGTATGGAAAAATCATGCCTGTAACTACCCAGATATATGCAAGTCTATATTTCCTTTTTCCTGAAGGGAATGTTTATGGTGGATGCTGAATTTCTAGATTTTTCCGTGTATATTCAGTACAAACAAATTTCTCAAGTGGAAAGTCAAATTAATTACATCTTTTTCCTGTATAAACAAAATCAATGTAAGGAGCTAAAGGCTAAAAGAATTATTTCACATTGACAACATAAGCATTAAGAAAACAAAAAATCTGCATAAACTTGAGATTAAGAAAACAAACCAGAAGATAAATTTAAACAATATAGATTCTACTTGATTTTCAGATATTCAATCTAGTCTGGAACAACAATGCAACTCAGCATTTTTAAGTCGTCTGAAAAACATAAGGATTGTGTATAGCAGAAATAAGACAAGATAACAGTATAAGGTAAAATTAGCATAAGATTTTGCTTCTAGTTACAAAACTGTGAAAATTCTATTGGTTTTGGGAAAGTTTCCTTGAATGCACTGAGGAGCTGCTGAGAGAAAGTAGATGGGTTTCAGCTGAAATTCTGAAGTACTCCAAATTAGCATTAGTGTCAAAATTTCAGATGATCAGTCCTAAACATTTGGAAATTATTCAAATTTGTATACCTCTCTCTCCGAATAACAAAGCAAGACAGTAATTTCCCACTCTTTCTAATTAACATGAGTAGAATTGAGAAGCAATTCTCAACTGTCCTCCCACGTGTCCCTATTTATAGCTTTCAACTATGCTTTCCCTGTCTCATGCCCCTCTTCTTCACTCATAATTACTTAGAAACACTTACTGGGAAACTGAACTCTTTTACGTGCTATAGATAGCTTGTCTGTCTTTTTCACTTATAGGCCTACAACTCTGCCCATGCTACATAAAACTGCTCGATAAGGAGTTACACTTAACTTTAAAGCACCCGTTAATGCTGTGAGAGATAAGAACAAAAAAATCAAGACATGCATTTTCTAACACAGACATTAACTCATTTTTAATGTTACCACTCCTTGTGAACTTGGAGCAAGGAAGAAAGTCACAATAATCTCGCTGCAGAAATCAAATGCTTGCCAGAAGTTCCCTAGGGCACAATATATGGCAATACCAGATGTACGCCAGTAGGAAAAGAACCTGGAAACTTTGACAAGAGTTAGATATCCCAAGAGTTAACGTATGGGTCAGAGAGGAGCAAAATTTCCCTTCCAGTGGCATGTGATACACAGAGAAAGGGAATCTGTATTGCTTTTAAGAACTTTTGATTAATGCAAGTCTTAGCTTACCCAGTTGGTGTTATCCTTTCCAAATTTATTAGACCAATTCAAACAGATGACTAATACTAAAGAGGAAACAAAACAGTGGCAACATATAAGACTCCTGGTGGGTGAGCAATTTCAACAGTTGTTGAGAAGAACAGAGGAGCTACTCACTGAGAAGATGCTATTCACAGACATTAGATAAAATTATGCAGCTGGTTTCAAAGGCCAAGAGCCTAAGATCATAAGAGCACTCAACACAAAAGAGCTCTGGGGCAGCCCAGGCTTTGCCCTCAGAGAGTATAAAGAAAATAGAGGAGACAAACAAAATATAAAGAGAGAATCCCAGTGCCAAGAAACAGATAGTTTCTGAGGTGATGAATGGTAGGTTTAATGTTAATTCCCTATTGCATGTCTGTAGATTTAGTATAAATTATGGAGGATGGAAAGAGAGGATATAGTGGAATAAATGTTAGGAGCAACCATCTAAGACAAAAGAAAGGAAATAATTAAGAGTTCTCAGTCATTGAAAAATCGACCTGATGAAAAAAATTAAGGGGGCAGCTTTTGGACTTTACTGATTATGTGTTAGATAGTATCTGTGTGTTCAAACTCTGCACTAAGGTGACAATCACACTTTTCAAAGATAACACACAAGTTCTAAAGCAAAAATTATACTCTTAAAAAAGGACAAACGAAACACTGAATGAGGCAACCTCTTTATGTATCAAATGATTCCTATCTTTTCTGAGAACATTCTGGGAAAGACTAAATATAATAAAAGACTTTAACAGAAACTCTTGTTTAAACACAAAGACCTATGAAGTTAATGTTCAGACAGTAACTGGTTAAAGCACTTGAAAACAAAAACTAAACACAAGGAGATCCTAATTTGTCCCTTTAAGACTCGCCTGGATGCAGTCCTGAGTGATGCGCTCTAGGCGTTCCTGCTTTGGCAGAGGAGTTGGACTAGATGATCTCTAGAGGTCCCTTCCAACTCTGACAATTCCGTGATTCCATGAAAATCAGCAAATAAAGCAAGTCTTCAAATCAGCAAATAAAGCAAGAGCAATAACTCTCTTTTTCCTCCATTTTTTTGGCTTCTTCAAGTCCATCCTAATCTAAGATCAGGACTCATTTTGAATCGGTTAGGTTTATTTTTGGACCTTATTGACCTGAATAAACAATATTTGACTTCCTAATGTAATAAACTCTGCCTGGTGACCTTTTACCACATGCATTTTCAATGGCTGTGATCAACTGAAAATAACATATGGGTTAGAACGAAAGTAGCACTTTGTAACTCAAGACAAGAAACTTTACAAAAAAGAAATTGTCTCCTCTGTCAACTTGTAATCAAACATATTCCCTTCTGTTTCAGAAAGGTGATGTCACAGCCAAAAGATAACTAAGAGTGACCATAGCACATTTACAGTTTTGAGTGACCCAGACTTCTTACATTAGGAAATGGTGCCACTTGATGACATGAAAAACAATTACAGTAATACTTACCCTAGTAAAATACTTAATTTTTAATCAATTCCTGCTTGAATTCTTGCAAAAAGTATTAATTAGTTTTTATATACATGTATCTATTATATGAAAGTCAAACAAGCCTCTTCCTGAGTATGCTTTAAATTATGCCAGTTCAGCACATAGCACCACCTCTACTATTCCTTTTCTCTGTATATTTCAAAATATTCTGACTATGTTGATTGTTCTGTCAAATTTGGTGCCATTTGTTCATTCTTTCTTAGAGGGTTGGCAACACAAATAGCAAACCCCACATTTTCTCATGATAGGACTATGACAAGTATTTCGTATTTAAAACAAACTAAGACCAAGACAAACATTTATTTCCCTATGCATATTTTCATACAGGAAAGATGTTCTGGCATCACCATCCTACCTATTATTCTGATACTATATCAAGGTCACACTGTGGCAAGCACAACACAGTAAAGCAGTAAGGTCCCGTCTTTATGTGAAAACATTTGATTTTGTTGTTAAGTGCTGTGTTAGATTTGGAATAAAAAGAGAATCTGTTGTCATGATCTCAACATGGTCATGATCTGCAGTAAACATCTGCATGTAATAGGTTTGAAATCAAGGTCTTCTTCCGTTTCACAAGCTTCAAACTCTTGTATGTCTTAGCTAAAGGCAAATGGAAGTTATGAATTACGCTCTGCATTCAATTATAATTTAAAAAAACCCTTCAGCTGCCTTTAGCCTTTGTTCAATTATAATGTAATCAAGCTGCTTTCGGATTTATACTACAGTAAACACTGATGTAAAATACCAAAAATTTGAAAGACTGTAAATATAAACGTCATGCTCAAAAAGTTGGAAAAACACAATATTACCCACCAAATCATAAAAAAATGCCACCTTCTTCTCTCCCATCTATTACAAATATACTTTTTATCCTCCAATTACCTTAACTAAACCTTGTTTGATTGTGCACCTTGCTTTTCAATGGAGTTAGTTTCCTCAAAGCAGACAGGAAGGAGATGGGCAGTTGGTAGCATCTACTCTAAAATTTCAGTCTCAAACTAATGTCCTCATTTTAAAACTGCAGACCCTTCTTACACAAAAAGCCAAACCAACCAACCATGCCCCCCACCCCAGAAAAACTCAATAGCCTTTTTCTTTCATCAAAGAAGCATTACAATACCTTCTCAAATTGGACTGCATACCTATTAGGGGTGGATCCAAAGGGCAGAAGTTCTAAAAAGAGAACAGCAATACAGCCTTTGGTTGTATCTCCTTTTGGTTCCACTATTCCTCCAGGATGCCCCAGTGAATGAAAGCTATTCTCAGACCAGCTTAGTGTGGCTTACTGTCAGACCAGACTTAGGTTAGTCCTGTTGCTCTTCCTCTGGCTATCCACTTCTTTTCACACTCCCATCTCCCGAAGTTTCTCTGAATTCTGTGGAGTTTAATTTGCTCAAAAGAAGATCCATAATAACAGATCTTTTTAGGGGGGAAATTAATACTGAATGCGTAGAATCTGTAAGACGGACATAGATCAAACACAGACCAAAACTTACTTCTCATTCCAGTCAGCCAGGAAAAAGAAGGATCTTCTAACTGGTATACTTTTGCAAACCTTGACTTGACATATTGTCTTCCCAGCGTAAGTTAGTGAACAGGAGAAAGAAAAGATCTTGTAGCTAAAGAGAAGAAAAAAAAAAGAAAAAAAAGATTAATTGTGATGTAACATGTCCAGCACAGCAAATTTGGAGCTAACCATTCACAAACTTGTGAAGATCCATCCTTATACACAAAAAGAATTAAAATAACGAATGTCTCATTAATACGGGGTGTGGAAGCAGTTTATTTTGGGTTGGTATTTTTCTTAATATTCAGAATTCAGGAGAAGTACTTAAGACACCTAAATTCTGGTCCATGTTTTTGTTATTAAGACTAATTTTTTTTTTATTATTGCAGTCAAATTTGGACACAAGTTTTGAAGTGTTACAACTTGCTAGTCACACAACTTCGGTAAATCTTCTATATTTACTTTTCCCAATCAGTGAAAAACAGGTGAGTAATTAAGGGATTCTATGCACTCATTACAGCAGAAGCATTCAAGTCCTACGTGTTGGCACTATTCAGATACTTAACTGATGAAGTTCATACTGTAATTCAGGTCTGAGGCTATCTGTTGGTTTGATATTCTTCTTAATGAAGTCTTATAAAATTTTAGTCAAAATACAGGAATAGGGTATAATCAACTAATGTTCTTAACTGGACTTGTAACTTCCACATCTTCCTGCCAGTGTCAACTTTAGACCACATTTTGTACAAGAACGATGAATGTGGAAAACAGATTCAACTCAGAACAACAAAGTTGAAGCATTTGCAGATTGAAGGCTTTGTCTTATTTAAAAATATGATTGTTGATCTCTTCCAGAACATTATAATAATCGTTATAGTTATTGTAGCAGATATGCTTTTTCTTTTTTTTTAATCTCTCTTTATTTTTTTCCCCCTAATTCAAAGAAAAGATCTGGAATCTGTAGTACCTATGAGGTAATGATGCAGAGAAAGTAGAAAAATACCTTACAAGACGAGAAAATGCTTCTGCTCCTAAATATGGCATCTTTCCTCTAGAGTCTAAACATTACAAACAGTTTGAGGATAGTGCAGGAAATAATAGGTTTTAATACAATCACTGTTGTTTAAACAGAATTATTGATACACAATACACAGATATACCCCTGATTTATACACCAAATGGATGTAATCCTGGAAAGATTAATGCTTACACAATGCTTCAGTCTATCTGGAGTCAGAAAGGTTGTTCAGAGTGTGCGTAATTCAACACATTTTAGGTCTTTGTAGAACATTTTGCCTAGGTATCCTCCCTGTGAATTTGAAGGCATGACTCTATAGTCTTGTCCCAAAAATAACTTCTTATCCTCCACATGTAGTTAGGAATTTGATTTTGGCGGGATGCAGAAACAAATGAAGCTAGCAATGATATGCCACTGGCATCAAATAGGGCATATCTGCTTGAGATTAAAATAAGATAAAACAACAAGCCGACAAAAAAAATTCAACAAAAACCAAGAAGGAATTAAAATACACTAAAGAAAGGTAATCAGTTTGGCAACATTGTTCTGCAACTTGTAAGGTCTCTACCTATTTTTTTAAGGAGAACAGACCGGAGTAAGAAATTGAGAGCATAAATTGACAAAAAAATGACAAAAATCAAGTCCTCAGAAGTGAACTTGAGAGGGATTTGACAGGACACTAACATGATTCGGTAAAACACAAGACAGTTCACTCTCCCTTATCCCAATGATTAAAAGAAAAGTCATTTATCACATACTGGTATGTATAGAAAAGAAAACAATGCGAGACATACAGAAAGGGATGTCAAGATTTTAACATTTATAATACATGTATTATATATATATATATGCAGGGATATATATTAAAATACATGTTTATAAGCAGAAGCAAGATCATAAAATGCGACCTTCAGGAAAGGGAAAACAAGAATTGTGACATAGCCAACATGAATTCCTGCAGTGCAGAAATAAGAGTAGGGGGTATGTATGTGAGTGAAGTTAGTATTTGAGGAAAGTAGGCATCAGAGCGCCACCCCATGTTAACAAGTTCATGCTAGCTTTGAATATTGGAAAGAATGGGAAGGGACACTAAGGATGAAGAGAGATTCTCATTTTCACGTGCTTTACCATAGCATTCAAGTCACCAGTGGCCTTTAGGCCATATGTAATTTCACATTTTTCTGGTAAAACATAAAATGCAGTGGAAATGGCATAACCATCTGCAAAATAATTATAGTGATTAGAGTTCTGTATTTTTACCTTAACTAATGCAAATTCTTTCAGATTTCTATTAAACTGCTAATTGCAACTAATGCTGTGTGGTAAACTCTCTTGCTCATAGTCTAATGCAAATGATCCCCCTGTTTTTTCATCAGTCATTTGGAATTCAAGGTAAAGTGGGAGTAAGGGGAAAATATTAATAAAAACTTGGAGAACAGCATTTTGACTCATAAAAATAACACTACTAGCTTGTAGCCACCTGTCCTCATTTGACTGCGCTGGAGTGGTAAGAAAAGAATGCCAGTTTTGCTCAGAGTAGGAAAAGCAGCTATTTGAAGAAACAACTAATTTGACCAAATAAACAATTCAGAAGAGAACATTTCAATCAGCTTTTTATTAAAGATGCCTCCCTTTTTTCTTTCCTCTGCTATGCTAATATACTACATATACTTGGGCCTATAAACTATACTTATTTTAATCACTATCTATAAAACGGATCGTCAATGCACATGCATAGCCAAGTAACATGGTTTGAATACATCAGGACCAAAAACTGCTGATAAAGCCTCATTCAGGTTGAGTTTAAGCAAGCACCCTGTTGTCTAATGTGGTAAACTGGCCTTCAGTCCCTCCAGTTCCTTGCATTGCGTAGACCACACAAAGTCCCAGTCCAAACTCTCTCGGCATGCAGCGCCCACCCTTTCCTCCCTCCCTCTGAGCAAGTCAGTCACACAAGTATTTGTAGCCCTACCCATCAAGGCCAGTGCTCTGATTGCTTCTATTGCCCTCCATCCACACCAGTCAAGGGCAACCATATAGGCCACCTCCTCAATTCTCTACCTGTCTATGGGGCCTGGGAGTCTCTTAGTTAAGCTTAAGTAAGCACACTGCATTCTAGAAAAAACAGCAGAGGCTCTCCTATATTAACGTTAGAGGCTGAGTAAGTGGGTGTATCACCAAAGCAACAGAGGTAAGCCAGCATCCGTGAAAACCATGGGATCATAAGAGACAACACCCCGTCTTGTGAACAGCTACTAGATTTCCTCCTACCTGTTCACCCAGGTTTCTGGGATGTTATGGGCAGCATAAACAGTGAAGCTGAGCTGGGAATCCAGGCTGATGTCTGAAGATGAAGGGCTTTTAGTTATGGTGGCAAGCTGGAAATTGGCATCAAAGCTGCTGCTGTAAACATGGATAAGACAAGAGATGGCCATGGAGAGCTCAGTCACAGCAGTCTCTATTAACGCTGACAGGAGAGAGAGGAAGAACTAAAGGTTAGCAACAGGTCATTTACGAAGAACCATATTTATCTTAAACCATCAGTTATGGCTTCGAAATGCTTCCTAATAAAATTTAATTAAAACGACATAACCTACCAACTGAAGCCAATTAGCCATCTGTGCTTCTGAAACCAGCCTTAGCTCATTTCTGGTGTATCATTAACAGCCTTTCATTACAGTGCTTTCAAATTAAGGCATTTTCAAAGTAAGCATTTTAAACTACAGAAAGCTAGTGTGCGCCCCAGATATGCCATTTTACTCTGCTAATTTTTGTATTGGAAGGATTTTGATTATGTAGGTATTCTGTAATTTCAGCAGCTAAGTTGCTTCTTAGTTCAAGGAAACTGGCAATGCAGCAGCAGAATGGAGAAAAGACATTGGTTAAATCTTAAGACTATAAAGATATTACAACTGTAGGGAAACAATTCATAAAATATATACAATAGCAGCCACCATCAGACACAGTCAGCATTCAGATGGGCACAGATTGGTGATAAAATTACACAATGATGGACGCTGGAATATGTATCTATACAGATACATATGAAATGCAGGCTGTAGCCTTATTTATGTCACACCTTTTATTTATGTTATTTCCTCTGGCTTAAGCTCTGCAGTGCTCTTTTTCTGCAATTACTGGCTTTTATCCACCTTCCCTCTCTCTGTGTTTTTGGAGCAGCTAAGGGATTGCCTGATTGCCAGTGTAAATTAAAACCCCCAGTCCTGGCAGCCTCCACCGAGTGAAGAGAGCTGGTACGAGCACTCATTTCTCAGGCAAAGGACAGGCTGAGCGAGAAAATGTCAGAGTACAGTGTATCATTCCAAGAGCAGGGTGATTTGTCTTCCAAGAGGAGAACCCCAAAATTTCCTCTTCTTCCCCTTCTAAATCATGGGTTCCTGCATGATCAAGAACGTTCATCACCTGTTACAGTTCCTCTTGTCTGGCCACTGTATTTGGCTGCCCTCTATTAGCTGTCTAATAGCGCCTATTGGAAAAAAAAAAAAATTTCCTAGGAATAGGAAGCCTGAGACTTGCTTTTTATACTCAGGATAGATGCAGGAACCCTGCCCAACATCAGATACAGATACCACGATTCACTGAAATTAGCCATCCCAGTTTCCTGACAGAAATGTCTCCAAAAACCATATGTTTGATTCTGGAATTTTATTACCCTTTCATACCTTTTACCTTAAAACTAGCAAATACACAGAAGTCACAAAATGCACTGCAAACAGTCTTCATTTTATAACAGACAGTTTTTAACTATGTAACAACAGGAATACACATAACATTGAAATAGTTTGACAGATAGCGGGGTGTGCTGGTGGAAATAATTTGCTAGCACGGCAAATTATTGCACTCATGAAGGCCTGGCTATATTACTACTCCTTGTGTTGTAATCATCTTTCACATCGGCAAACTGAATCATTTTAGGGACTGGCAGGTTAAGAAAACTCAGTTCTTTTACTCTCTGTTTGTCTATACTTCTCTGTCTAGCACTCATTTTTAATTATCTTTTTATTTATTCTCTTTACTATCTTCTCCATTCACTATAATTGTTCTGAATAAATCTATTCCTCTAATGATGTTTTTCCCTAGAATACCAGTTTATTCTCGTACCCGGTTCTCTTGAATGTGTAATAACTTAGTACCCTGCACACTAAATGTTGAATTTGCCCTGAATTCTTTTACATTCCAAGGAACTACCAGTAGTCACAGACATAAAGCCTTCTTAAGAGCTCCAGAAGAGGAAATCAGTGGACTATTATTTGAACCAGTATTTTATCTGAAATGTACCAAAATATTTACATTGAGAAAAGCCAGCTTCTTAGGAGACTCCCTGGCTTAAATCTGTTCAAAGTGGCAGACAGGTATGTAGTCAATAGCAAAATCCTTATTCAGGCACATCAGCCTATTGAAATTAATGATTGTTGAGCAGAACCTTCTCAGCATTTTCTCCTAAAGAGGGTTGAATGTAGCTCAGAAACTGTGTAAACTTCCTTCCGTGTGTTGAAACACTTTGGCCACCAGCCGTTTTTACAATATCCCTATTCTAGTCTGTAAGAAAATGTTCAAATTTTACCTCCAGAACAAGAGGAAATGTATTATATTTCAGTTAAGACTCAGAAAGAAGGGAATACTCCTTGGGGGGGGGGGGGGGAGGTCCAGTAGATTAAATATTTTCCATAATAGAAAATTGACACATGCCAGGCAAGTGAATAAGATGCAAGGTGCCTACTGCTATATCCAAGCTATCTTTTCCACTGGCCATGTTTGCACAAGAACGACTCTCTTGATTTACCCGAGAAACAAAAGTGAATGCCCGATACATAAAAAACGGAGAAACAAACAAAACAAAACAAAAAATCCACCAAACATGAGGGAAAACAAGGAAAAGCACAATTTATGCCTCGATTATTTATAACATGCTTCACCCTGTCAGCGGTGAGGTGAAAAAAGTTTCCTGGGTGTCAAGGACCTGCTCGCTCTACAAGATCTATGTGTTAGATGTGGCAAGGTTAACAGTCTTCACTTAGTTTCAGACAATGTCTGTGAGACTCCCTGGCGAATGGAGCTGGGAAATGTTCTTTTTTTTCCTCCTCTCTTAAATTTCCACCTTTCACCCGTGGCCTTGCAGAATGTGCCTGAATGCAGAAACTGAACCAGTTTGGAAGCAGGGCCTGGGGGAGGACTACTGGCGGTCTCTCTGGCAGATGTGTGAGGGGTGAAGACAGCAGCTCACCTGCCAGCAAAGGGAGACAAATGAAACTTCAACACTAATTATCTAATTATTAGAAGATGCAGAATGAAGATGATCTCAGGAAAAGAGTTCCTCAAGTGTATGCAAATGTCCAAGGATGACCTAGTCTGCAGCTGCGGCATTTTTTCTACATTAATTTTCTTACTCTTATCAGCTCTCAGTTTACAATGACTCTATGGTTTCCATGCCAGAGTCAGCCCTTTTTCCCCCCCCCACTCTTCATTAATTAAGCCCAGTAGCAATTAACTAAATTAAAGACAAACATCTTGGCTAGTCTATAAGTGTCCATTACTCTCAAGAGTTGGTCAGCATCTCTTCACTATATTTTTATGAGCTGCTGAATAGGATTGGGTAAGCTGAAATTATATTGCCCATTCATGAAGCCAGAGAACTTTAGTGCTTTTTATGACTTTTATGATTAATAAATCTTAGATGAGAAAGGACTAAGGTGTTTCACTGATTTACATAGCACAGGCTATTGAATTCCTACAGTGGATTCACAGCTTCAGCTATGCCAGAGTTTATTTTCTAGAAAAGTACCCCAGGCAGAGGCAGCATCTAGGAGACAATGAACATACCGCAGGGCAAAGTGAATTGTGACCAAGAGTTATAATCTCACAACTCAAACCTTATAATATATCTCTGGTGTGAAACTATTTAGCATCACCTTCTTGGTGAAGGTGAGAAGAAATGAGACTTGCAGAAATGAGAAGAGACCAAGGGAAGTGAACTTTAGCCACAGCTGCCAGGTATGCTTATTTCTGACACATGTTCGTTATACATGAAGTTTGAAGGAATAAATTTCACCCTTGGTGAGAAACAGAAAAATCTACACCACCCCTAAAAGTGTTAATGACTATGTCTGCAGGTGCCTTCAAGGTTTAGTAAGGAACATACTAGCGTATTCCTTATAGAAAACCACTTACATTCTTCTTCTCAGTTCAGTATTACAATTCACATATTATTTTATGCCAGACCTTCCAACAGAGTAGGAACTTTGCAGAGGATGTCCATTTAATACATAGTAAACATGCCCTCTCTGACTCTGTATACACATTTTCTCTGGGTAAAACATGACAAATATCTGGTTGAACAGAATTTGGAGGGACATCTTAAAGATATTTTGGAGAGCAGGAGCTTGATATTGCTCTTTCCTACTTGTTTTCAGAGACAAAAAAAAGAGCAAGCTCCCAAATACAGTTTAGATCATACATGCACATGCAAAGCACCCAGGAAAAAAAAATAAAACAAAACCTTAAGATTTAGGTAAGGTGCGAAGCAGTGTTAATTAGACTATTATTATAGTAAATAAAAAAGGTAAAACATGGAAAGGCTATAATGCAAATACTGATCAGGTGCAGTTTCCAAGCACCAATATTTACCTTATTCTTTCCTCCTAGTAGCTAAAGAATCCTATGAATTATCCCTTGAAAGAAACTTAAAAATCTCCTGCTGTCCTGATATCAAAAATGTCTCTGCTCCTATATGCTTTATATGGTAGCAAGGCCTCAGCAATTTGTATCTAATTTTTTTTTGAGAACTGTGACGTTGTAGTTATTTAAAAGAACCCTGGCTTTCAGAACAACCTATCAGTATGTAATGCAGCAACAACTCAGAGGTAAAGAGCCATGCTCAGATTTGAAAACAATGCAGAAGACTCTTAGGGAGATGAAACGCAATCAATAAACAGGTCTTCACATTTTTTCATATTCTGAAAAAAAAAGTGATTTTTCCCAAACAAAACTATAATGACTTTGTGCTAGGAAAAGAAGAAAGTTGAGTTTTCAATTTTATAGAGGAAAACCTTCAAAAACATTCAATTTTTTCCCCTTTCTACTTTTCATTTTTTGGTGAAACTTTCTGCGGTTAATATTTTTATTGTCAGGTCTAGAAGCAACTATCAGATCTCAAACACAATTAGTGAACCTTTACACCCTGAAATGTAATGAGGACTTCATTAAATGTATCATCACCAAGGTATCTGATTTCTGCATTTACTGGAGAAGACAGCACCTTCAGCATTTCAGCTGGAGAAGACTGTTGATTCAGTATCATCTGTTCATGGTGCATATGAGACTTTCTGGGATAGGTCCCAGAGAACTACTGATCAGTTTCCAAAAGCTGCTTATTATGTCTGATCCGGTGAAATCCCTGCCTGAAGTATCAAGGCTGTAGACACTGTACAAAAAAATTCATTCATCAGCTTTTTAGAAACATGCATGGACTCAAGGTTCATACCAGCTTGCAGCCTGTCTTTTCATACTTAGGACTGCAGCAAACTCCAATGCTAAATCCCTAACTTGTATAATTTCTTTATTTTCTGGGAACACTTGATGCTGCAGAAAGGTACTAATGTCTAGAAAGAAGAAATAAAAACATAATTTGAGTACTAAAACATTAATATAATCTTCTAAGGTCTTCATACAGTGGAAAAAGAACATGATCCAGACTTAGTCATAACATGGATAAGTACTGCTCTGTTGGCAACAATGGAATACTTTGGTCTACAGAGATAATACCATTAATAGAGCCAGTTATTGCAACACTAAATCAAGGCTGGATATTTTGAATATAGTCTTTGACTTGCTTAGTCCATGGTGAATTACTAAATTAAACCTCTGATAATCTTTTATTAAAGAGAAAGATTAAAGCAGTTTCTAAACAAATTATTAAGTAAGGTTTTAATTTTAATAGTATCCTTTATCTTTTTCTCTTTTGTGGTAAGAGCAAAGCTATAATGAAGAAAACCAAAACTCTTTTATGATACTTAGAGTAATAACTATCACTTATGGGAGGAAAAGGAGAGGAAAAAGAAATTATTAGTTGGAGTAACTGCTACCCTTGCTGTTCAAATTTGAACCGGTTTTCTTCAAGATAAACATAAATACATATAAGAGACAGAAAAGAACAGTGCAAATGGAAAATGCAGTCTGTTTCCTCCTCGGCTGTCAATGGTGACTTCATTTGCAACTGTGCTGCTACAGAAAGCAAAGCACATGGTTTTTAGCTTCCAAAAGATCTGCAAAAATTTACTGGCACTGAGCTAAGGTGGTGATTGTACTTTACTTTTGGGTCATAGGCTTGCAAATTTTTGCATGCCTGCAACTCTAGCCAGCTAAGCATAATGAAGCAAAAAGAAGGCAGGAAGCAAAGGAGGTGGAAAAGGAAAGGTGATTTCAGCAGGAATGTGCATCTCGTCACCTAGTTGGTTCTTACTTCTAGCTTCAGCAGGTGAAAATATCATCGGGATTCCACTAAGGCTCAGCAGCCCCTAGGTCAACATATGGAAGGCCCCATGGCATGAAGGTGAGGACTGAGAAGACAAGGCCTAAGGAAAGCTTGTGATCCCCAAAAGAAAGGATGTGTAGAATGGCTTTGTCCACTTCTTGAGGACCCGGCCTAGGTTCCAACAGCTCAGTTTTGGTCATTGCTCTCACACTATGCTTTTAGCAGACATGCCCTTAACACCAGCTTTGATACAATAGCTGGACTTTTCTGTTAATGCTCATTAGCCTAATTTTAAATATTTTGCTGGCTCTTAGAAGTTTACTTAATAGGCACAGATGAAAGGCATGTAGTACGTTTTAGCATACATAAAATGTGTATCATGAACATGAAATGCATGTAAGAGGTCAATTTGAATTTTGGTTACCTTGGACAACTTTGAATGCAGGCTTCAGAGAATGACTAATGGCCTGGAGAGTTCTGACTTGCAATCAGTAAGCTGCAGTTTCTAATATTACACTACCAAAAGGATTCTGCAATTTTTATGAAATTAAGGTGTGCCAAGAACAGAGAAACATCACTCTTCACAGCTGAAGTTTTCCTGGCATAAATAAATAGGTAAGAGAAGTAGAGAGTGAAAAGTCTGATTCCTTTACTGTTATTCAATAAATCAGATTTTCCTTGAGGAAGCGGCTGATTCAATCAAGTCCAAATTTGGAAATATTTTTAAGTAGAAGAATGTTTTAGATCCTTTCCTAGCAGGTTTTCTGAACAGTGTGCAGAGGGAGATGTTTCTAAGTTTGATGCTGATTAGTAACAATTCATTCTTTTGGTCATGAAGAATTACTTAAGATTGTTGTTTTTTTTTTTTAAAAAAAGGGGGGATAAATTACTATATCTGAGGGAGAAGAATCCTACAAACTGTATTTACCTTCTTCCCTGCTTCTGCACCTGCATGTTCTCCCCCCCCCGCCCCCCTGGCCCTCCAGCTGCTTAGCTTTTCCTGGCAGCTTACAAATATAATTACTGTTTCTATGTTTGCTCTTCACAAAGTTGAATAATGGTGAAAACGCAAGCCTGGCATTTGGAATCCCCGTGTTTGAAAGGCTGCTGCACTGTATGTGGTTGGTTCACATTTTTGCCTCTCTGAGCACACTGAAATTAAGAAAAGCAGACAGAGGAAAAAAAAAGGAAAAAAAAAGCATCCACGTAGCACCCCCAGCTGCAGGTTGCAGAGGAGTAGAGCAGGAGCCATGCCTCAATGTGGCTGTCCCCCTCCAGGAACCCAACACAGGCACCCAGGCCAGGACAGGCTCCTTCGCAGTAACGCTAACAGCACTGGGCATTTGCCAATGAGTCTAAGCTAATTGTAACTGAGGAAATGAAATAAGGCAAGGTCTTTCATTTTGTTCGTTACTGTTAATTAACCTACTCTTCTTATGACTTTATGTAAATTTAAGGCAAGACACTATTTACACACCAAAAGACAACAAAGAATTAAAGAATAAGAAGGGAGGAATGAAAGTTATTGCAGCCAAGTAGAAAATCCATAAAAAACCCCAATTTTTTTTAGGTTTTCATGAAGTTCCCTGTTTCCCCTTTTCTCCATAGAAAATGTTGGGATTAAGGACAACTGCTATGACCACCACTAACTGTAATCAGTTCTTTCACTTTAATATTTGTTTTCTGTATTAGAATCTCCAGATTAGTTTTGGGAAATGTTATATTTAATTACAGTTTTAGATCAATTAAATTTTAACTTGCCATAATTACCTTATAATACAACTAAATATGTACACATCTGCAATATGCCAACTATAACTATATTAGTTCACCAATACAAACAAATAGCAAAATGGGTTTTCTGATGATACATCTTGAATTAACATATTTTAAAAATAACACTTTACCTTTGGCTGGCATTTCCACACTTCGAAGTGAATTCTGTAAAGACAAAATTGGAGAAAAAAAGTGATCAGTTAGTTCAGAAAAGACCAGATAGCAATTATAATGGTTTTAGGAGTAGTACTCATAGGAAATAAGGTGAGAAAGGGGAAGGACATGTCCTAATGTTATGATGAAAGATGACACGACTGGGACTGAGAATTCCAGGACCACATTTTCAGCTCAACCACCTGCTTCCTCTACCATATCAGGCAAGTCACTCAGGACCCAGTTTCTGACATTATTTAGGCATGTCAAGATGCAATTAAGCACTTATCAACATTTTCAGCCTCTGCACTGGTACAACAGAGATAAGAATACCCTCTCCACCCCTCTGCATGACTTACATATTCATATGTGAATCCCAAAATCATGCTAAGCAGGCAGAGCCTCAGCATCCTTTCGAAGCTGAGGAGCACCAAGACTCAAGTGGCCTACATTCCACCTACACTCCTATGGCCAAATCAGCAAAACCAGCTATACTCTTCAAAGGCCTTTGAGCAGGCAGCTAACCAGAGATGGCCAACAGGAAATATTAGGTGCAGGGTTCTAGGAGTTGTTTACGTCCTTGGTGCCTAAACACAGCTCTTGATGTCTAACATTAAATTAGTATCAGGATTCCCACCTCTCATATCCAGCTGCTGTCAGCAGGAACTGCTGGGTGCTTATAACTGCTGAAAGGTCAGGCCAGTTATTTAGACTGAACAGACCAGACTAATTACACTTTTTTTTTTCTGTTCAGTTTTTTTTTTGTTTTTCATGGAATCATAGAACGGTTAGAGTTGGAAGAGACCTTAAAGACCATCAAGTTCCAGACCCCCCAGATGCCTTCCAACACATCCCACTAGAGCAGGTTGCTCAAAGCCCCATCCAGCCTGGTCTTGAACACTTCCAGGGATGGAAGTTTTAGGTTGGTTGGTTTGTTGGTTTTGTTGGTTTTTTTTTGGTTGGGTATTTTTGTGTTCTGTTTTTTAAAGTTTCTCTATTAAATCCCCCAGTACAATAACTGCTATCCACCAAACCACGCTCCAGCCTTCTCAGACACTGGACAAAATTAAATATTGCTACACTGCCTGTGCCTCCCTGTCCACACATGAAAACCTGCCATCAGGGCAGGTAGCTGGGCATGTCCCCCGGCAGGACAGGCAGCCCCAGGTCTGCAGGTGGAACCTATCCATGGCTCAAAGGCAAGTGTGGACAACCAGTTTTCCCTACCGGCTGCTTGATCTGCCCTGTCCTCACCCGGCTCCGACATCAGACCTGCATGTACCAAGGCGACAGAAATAAATTACCGAGGTGCAAATCTTGACCAGACAGTAAAGTTCTGTGTTTCAGTGCTGCCCGTGGCTTGCACTGTTTGAACCCATGTCCCTGAAAGGTTTACTGTCTTTTACAGTCATTAATCCCTTTGTAGGCAGTTGAGAATGCTTCGTGTTAGTACATATGTATTCAGCAAGATGCAGAGGTGCCATAAGAAGCACAATGCTGGATGTACACTCTCCCTCTGGTACACAGCTTGCAGCTGCCAGCATTTGTCTGGTAAATATGAAGAGAAGTCAAATGCTTACTTGAGGGGAGGAAAGCAACCTCCAGGCTGAGAAAAATGTTTTCACAATCTTTATAATGCAGTGAGACAAATGGGAACAGAGACCTTTGTTCAAATTTTGGAAAGTAAACAACCTTTTGGAACAATGCTTATAATTTCAACATAGTGTAGCCCATTTAATATATGGTGGATCAGTGCCTGTTCTGGCAAGATTCGATCTCCCCTAGGACTTTTGTGAGCTGCTGTAAAAAAGGAAGAAAAACCAAAAAAAAACAATGAAAAAAGATGAAAATCATTAATTGTGCAGCAGGTCCAGAGTTTCCCCTGAACGGATTTGAAAATCCCATGGTTAGGTTGGTTAGAGACTGAATGAATCACATTTATAGAGAGACTCAATCAGTTAAGAAGAAACTATCACTCGTGCCAGTTGTTTTTATAATCTCCCAGCCATGGAACAGGAATGTACAGTACTGGCAGTGAAGAGGCAGTACAATTTAATTAAACACAGAAGACTGGAAATAAGTTTCTTTGGTTTTCTTTTTTTTTTTTTTTTTCCCATAAAATCAGAATTAAATAGAAGCACATTGAGATTTTTCTCTAAAGTATGCAAGCACACATGTACAGATATGTATACACAAACATATACTGTCACCCTATGTAATTTACATTAAAAGGAGTAGCAGTTGTTTTCCTGAGGCATTATGTGCACACGGAACCTGCCAAATGGATGGGTTAAAAGGTATTCCACACAAAACCACACCATACACTAAACTAAAGCATCAGGAAACCAGGGTGAAAAAACAATTAGAACTTTTTAAATGGCATTTCTCCCTTAACTGATGTATAATACTGCAGCACTCGAGATGTAACAGGTAGCCTCAAAAATTTCACTTTACTTGTGGTGCAAGTTACCTGATTGTCTGGAAAAGCCTCTCTTCTACCTAACAAAAAGCATTGGGGGTACTACACTGATGAACATAATAGAAACAATTTGAGCAGACTGACAAGATAGATGAATACTGTAGTATTTAACAATTTTGTCAGTATCCAGAAATCATATTAATCATCCTTACACTTCATTATGAGTATAACTCAAAAAAGGTTTGTAGGAGTTTGTACTCCATCAAACATCCAACTGCTGAGTACTAATTTTGGCATGTATGTTGATAGAGACAGGAGAGATGGTCTATTTTCTTTGTATAAATATTGATAAATATAGATAAATCTGATTTGTTATATTTATATTTTTTTCTATACATGAGGTAGTTGCATATAAAGTGTAATCTGTATTTTCATAAAATGGAACAGCGTTTGAGTTACAGAACATGTGGAGAAGTATTTTATTGCATTTGTGACATTCATAGTTCAGTTGCTGCTGAGAAAGATGAAGCTCTTTAAAACATCAAACCTGAACTTTTTCTAGAGTGCTGAAGTCCATTCAACTGTCCTAGCACTTATTTCTCAAAGGAGTAAAAAGAAGTAAAGAAGCAGCAGCAATGGCGTTTCCTGTTGCAGGAACAGTTTGGCTTTTTTTTTTTCCTTCTTTTTTTTTTTTTTCTTTTCTTCCCCATTTGTTTGAAGGCAGTTGTTACTCAGGTCTGCTTCACCAATGAGGGTAAGGGGGAGAGGGGTGTCAGTCATGGTCACAGACAGCCTTTACAGGAAGGTTTCAAGGGACAGACAACTAGTTCAGCTAACCGAGCCTGAAAATGTTAAGGGAACAAAAATTCAATAACTTTAAAACTTTAAAAAATGAGTAACGATCTAGTCGGCATTCTCCAAGAGAAGTGTGGAGAAAAGCAGCTTCTTATGTGAATATTAAGACAGAAAAATATTTTAAGACTAGTGATAAAATATTCAATCAGGACAGAATCTTTTTAACATTCAGAAGGGGGTATTCAGTAACAGTATCATTTCGCTCATTGCATATGAGCAAACACCATCATTATCATCATGATCACCACCACTTATCATTTTTAGCCTCTGGAGATTACAGGCAGGACCAGCATTCTACTGTGCTGGAGACTGTACATATAGATAAGAAGAGGCATTCCTTGCCCTGAAGAGCTTACAGTTTAAACAGGTAAAACAGAAAAAGGGAAGTGTATTGCTCCCTCTGTGCAAGGGAGTACATGGAAGCTGGTTCAGCAGAACCTGTATATACTGGAGGCTCTCTATGCAGTGGAGTGGCAAATTGGACACATGCTGGAGAATGAGTGATTGCAAGCTGCTAACACTTGGAGCAGGGCTTTTTGGTTGTTTTTTTTTTTGCTTTTACAACCGGATAGATAAGCTCATAATTCAATTATTTGCCTAGTAACAATCACTTCATCTCTAAAATAAAAACTATTTGCATGACTGACTTGGAAGAGAAGCAGAAGCAAACATGAACATCAACAGAAACCTTAGACTTGAGAAAGATGACCTGTACTCTGGTTTTTATCCCATTATCTTATTCTTCATGGTATGATGTGGGGTTTTCTGATTGCTCAGGTCAGGCCATGCTAACAGGAACTGATTTCACTCTTTGACTACTATTTCTGTCTCTCTGATGGAATTCAGAGGGGAAGGGGCTGAAAATGCACTCAGGGATACTCAGTATATATAAGCCAGTCATAGGAGGCATTTTACACGTGGGGTTCACAGAGCTGACCTGAACACTCAAAGAGAAAATACACTAAAGCTCTTTTTACTCCAAAAGAAACCTTTTAACAAATTACTCCCAATACATTTCTTTTGCTCTGATTCCACCCCAGAGGAGAACATGTTCTGTTACTATCCTCTCTGTCTTTTTACTGGACCAAGCTCTTTATCTATCTCTTAAGAAAAATTCTGGGTTGACAAAATACTTTTCTCAAGGGTAAGATGCTGATCTGCCTGCCGTCTCTCAGGACAGCCCGGGGTTTAACTGAAAAGCAGATCATGTGAAACCCTTGTAACTTCCTTTATCTCTTTCTCTACTATATTTGCCCTCTAATACAGGAAGAGCTTTTCTTAAATGGAGATATTCTTATTTCCATTTAAATCAACAACATGCTAGATATAATGCGTGCTGTCACAGACCCATTTATGCTGGAATTTACCCAGAACAGTGACTTCTACTAATTGATGCTGAAGTGGACATGCAAAGATTTAGGATGCTATAAAAACCAGATTTACAGTGCGTCATGACCTAGAAGGGAAGCAAGAAAAGGCGCTTAAGTGAATCAGCTGGTCAGCTCTGAGAAACAATGAAAAAACCTTAACAATACTTGCCAACCTTCAGAGAGAGAGCACCCATGTAACTCATTCCAGAAGGCCACAGCTGGTTCTGCCCAGGGCCACGCAGCAATGTCTGCCCCATGATCTCCAGTGTCCTCTGTTCCAGAAACATGGTGCAGGGATTTGCTTACAACCCAGACCTGCAGAAATCTACAGTGATGATTTAGTGTTTATTTGCTTGGGTCCTCTACGTAAGTTGGAGGCTGTTCCCTCCAACCCCCCCACACCATCTAAGAGGAATAAACTGAGACTAAGAATGCAGAGAGTTAATAAAAGAGGTTTTCTCAGCATCACTGTAGCTTCTTCAACTAATATACTTTCTGCTCTCTGGTGAGACTTTTCACCTCTCAGGAAGAAGTGTGCCCTTGCATAATGATAAGTATTTGAGGTTTTGAAGCTGTCAAAAAAGTGTGTATGGATACACACTTATATACACACTATGTATACAATCAATTTGCTATAGATCACTCCTATGACACAAGAAATGTTATAAAAAGCATTCCCCGGTCTTATGTTTGGGACCTCAAACTGCATATCAGGCATAATTAAATAAATTCCATATACGTAGCTAGACATGTTTCTAATTGACACTCAATAGTTAACTCAGTTACACTAGTTATCCCATTGTTTAGTTTCCTGTCCTATGTGTTCTTAAACATATCACAAGCCATCAGCTTAAAAGAAACAATAAAAAGAAAGAATAAAAGTTTTCCAAGCAGGTAACAACCTGCAAGAATGCAAGAATCTTGATCAGTTTGGCATGGTTTTCTACACAACATTTGCTGTGGGAAAGAATGACAAGAGAGAGAGCATACAAGGAAAGGAAAAAATCCTTAGTAACTTACCAAACTTCTTTAAAATGTGCGAGGAGGGAATTGCATTAAGATGGGAAAGAATTAGCATGTTTTAAGGTTACACCAGACTAAATCCAAATGATTAATGGCTTGATTTCAAAATTTGCTGAGGACCTGTATTTCCAAGATGCTGACTTCAAAAGAATTTTTGGGTGCTCAGAACTTCTGTAAATCAGGTCACAGTGACTTGTCCAAGGTCATGCCAAAGCGGCTGATGACAAAACCGAGAGCAGATACTGCCCTCCAAAGTCCCGGTTCACAATTACGTGACAACCCCTGGAAAACCAACTTCATCGTTTTAAACGTGAGCATTCCAGCTAAAAATCAGGGCTATATGATGCTGGTCCTTCTCTGCATAAATAGCCGAGACATTTCTACCTGAAAAACTCATGAGTTAAGTGACAGTTACAGAATGAATGTTCTTTTATTTTTAAAAACATATACTTAATATATGAAAATACTTTGAAATCATGACTTGGTAAATGGGTGCTCTGGCGAAGCAGAGATTTGTATGTTTGATGGGAATAAGAAATAACAACCACATGACCATATCAGTTACGGTTAAACACAGGACAAGTCCTCTGTTGCTCCTCTGTCACACATTGTCAACAATCTATCTAACGCTTGTCAGAGGCAAAATACGTAGTAAGACATTAGAATGGCCTTGATCAATCAGAAAGTTAGTGATACCTATTCAAGCTCCTGTTTTAAAGAGAAAAATAGAACATCAACTTGCATATTTTACCCGAGTTTTCACCAATGGCACTGCACGGAGTTTCTTCACTGCATCAGTAATGTCTCTGGTTTCCACAGAGCAGAGGACACTGCAGATTGTTTTAGTTACTTCAATCACATTATCAACTTTATGCTGTTGATAGCAAAGAAAGGGAAAGAAGCAAACATTAGACCCATGCCATTTATCAGAAACACCTTACTATAAACTTCATGCCAATGAATATCTAGAAAATCATATCTGCTCATGCAAAATTAAAACACACCATGCATTAGTCTGGCTACATTGAAATCATTAGGGACCAATACTTTCCTAAGGATAGCACAAGTTTTATTGAAGTCCAATTATCCTCCAACAAAATGTACCTTGTTGAAACTGTGACAAATTTGGTGTCTCAGGCTGATTTTGAGGCAAAACATTGGTTTGTCTGAACCTCACGAGCGTAGAAGCACTGTAAAGGAACTTCTGAGGAAACATGAACCCAAACGATTCACAAACTTTCTGAGTTTTTTATGATACTGTGAAATTATCCCCACTATTGTCTCCTACCCATCTCTGTGAGCACTGGCAGACAGCCATGTTCCTCCTAAAAATAGTGACTGTGTGGGAGGCTGCATAATCTGACACCTGTAGACTGAATACTTCTGTAGCTAGCTTTTCTGCAAAATACAGATATAGTTCAAACTATTAAATCTTATTGATAGTAAATGCAGATCTTAAATATTAGAATACAAAAAAAAATCTCTAGGTGAATAACCTCAGAAATATTATCACAAAAAGATAATTTGGACCCCAAAGGAAGGAAAATAAATAAATAAATAAATAGGAATTGATGGGTTTCCTACATAGTTATATCACTTCATTAAACCTTAAAATACATTCTTCTGAACAAGTAGAAGCTTTCCTATAAATATTCTCTGTGTTTCTGTACTGATAAACGTTCCTTTTAGTGTGGTACAGCATGACTATGTACTGATAAAACCGTTTCTCTAACTCGTCTATTTCATGCCTGAAAAAGAAAAATTGTACCAAGATGAACTTTCTATTTTTAAGCTTAAGGTCTATACCCAGACTGTACTGAGAATGTTACCACCTGTCATTAATACAAATAAATTTAAAAATATATTGAGGTTACTAATTCCACTTAATATGTCTTGAGCTCAACTAAAGCAGGAATGAATTATATAAAATATCCTCAAACATTTGGTGGTCAAAATTCTTTTAAATATAAGTTTTTTTCAGTAATTAAAGACAGCAAGACCTTTTTATCCTAGAAGGAGAAAAAGGTTATGGCTGACTGTGATCTCTTGAGAACTTTAGATCTTCCTTTAGTCTGAATTTGATTCACCCTCCCACCAGTTTACAAGGAAGACATTTCCTTTCTATTGTATTTCTTATCTACCACTTAGATTTTTAAATCGAATTCTTGCAGGATTTACTTTCTATGTACGCATACATTGCCAGCAGAAGTAAAAGAATGTAAAAACTCCATGGCTTTTTTACCATGTATAACACTGACAACACCAAAGCATTATACATGCCAGTTTACCATGCAGTTGTTGAAGAAATGCATAAATATATACAATTTTTAATTACTATATATAGTGTGTAATTAAAACTGAAATGTAATCATAATTATTTAATTTAAATACGTTTTAATTTAGTATTTTTCTTCTTCACAAGTGGATATGAATTTTTAGAAACAGTGATATTATGTCTATAAAGATGCATTCATGCAGGGTAATTTCTTAAGGGCACATAAGCAATAGACATACACACGAGTAATTCTTGCACAGAGAAACAGCTATACTGCTGGAAAGAAAAAAAAAACAACAAAACCAAACCAAACAGCTTATATATTTTTGTATATACATATATATACTCCTGTTCTACAAAGAGAGCTGGATAACCTGAGGAATTTATCCATATGTGTATAATATACTATTCTGTTTAGATATAATTTAGCAAAGTACTTAGTATTTTCTAGAAGCCACTATACCATAGACGTGGTTTATATGGTTGCTACTTATAAGGAGCATATTGAAGATCAAGGGGAGTAAACTTATGAAAAAATTATGTAAAACTCTATACTATGAATGATTACTGTTTTACATTATTTCTCTTTTGGGGTATTATCAAGTAAAGAGTTTTCCTTTTCCATATGTAGACACATGACATTGATTTTTATCCCAAAGAAGGGAAGACAGAGATTCATTTCTTACAGAAATTTTACATTTTCTGAAAGTCCAAAAGAATTATAGTCAACATCTTGTATATGTGTTTTTTCCCTTTACATATTTAAATCCAGCTGAACCTTTGAAAGATATTTGGGTGTTTAAATTATTCATATGATGAAAAAAAGGCTACTTCATTCTAGAAGTTCTACACTCTGTATTAAAAATTTACAAAGCTTTCTCTTTACATTAATAGTACTTTCTGAATAGATTTAAAAATGAAGTGCGTGCTAAGTGATTACCAGGGCAATCAAAATAGCTAGATGTCTGACTGTGCACACTCTCTGGGAACATTCTTTACATTTCAAATCCAACAGCACCAATACCAGCTCCAAGTTGTGCCAAATATCCTAAACTATTTTTTTTTCCTTTCCTATTTTGTAGAGGTGTTATCCATCATAGGATGACTTTTCCATTCACTGATCATTGCTAATAACAACATTAGTGGGCTTGTCACAAAAGTCAGAAGTACTGGTAATTCCAAGGCTTTTTAACAGCCATCCTCAAACAAATAAATTTGGAATTAGGTAGATAAATGTGGAAAACAATTATTGATTATTTAAAAGTGAGAATCTCAAGACCTGTCTGATTAAATCTGAATGCTTAAGAAAGTTCCAGCTGAGTACAGAACTTAAGCAGGTGTATGTGTACTTAATTTAGTATATGTGAGTAACTCCCAGTGGCTTAAAGTTCAGAGTATGCTGAGGGTGGCTTGTGGTGAATCTCAGCCAGTGCTGAGAGCGCTGGCTTTGAACATCAACATAATTATTCCCATGTAACCTTGGGATATGGGGCAGTTGTGAAAATCCTGATTTCAAACCTTCTTAAAGGAATCTAAACAGATATTAGAGAAAATAAGTAAACACGGATACAAATAAAGGGTTCTTAATTTTTGCTTTCTTTACTATATACGTATGACTCAACTTATTACTTTACAGCTCCATAACTTTTCAAGCCACTTATTAAAGCAAAGCAATAACACTAGTTTAAATTATTACAGATTTGAAAAAGATCTATACACTCTGATGCCTCTGAATGAAAACATCTGCATGGTGATCTGACCTATGTCATTAACTTGCAATCCTTTCTTTTAAGCAATTCATACGAACTTTGTTGAGTGTCCCTGTGTAGACAAGGCCTTGCTAAAAAAAATGAACTACAGAGAAATTTAGCTCTAGAGTAACACATGCCTATTTGTTGCACAGCATAAATATTTGAAAAATGTCCTTTCTTCCCTTTATAAAAAGTTAATGATCTCAAGTAATTGCTTACTCAAGGTAAAAATCTTTAGCAAAAACAAATTTAAGAGTTCTTCATTATAGGCCTGAGGAATATCTACAGAACCTCAATTGCAGAGGGTAGATTGTAATGTCTCATTAATGTTGAGATTATAGCTTTCTTTGAGTTTGGAATATTCTTTCTTTAGGCCCTAAAATTTCAAGGGAATGTGAGTAACTACACTGATGGGTCTACTTCAGCAACGAAATATATATGCGTATTTGAGTTTGGGGACCTCAATTTTCCAAATGGTTAAGACTGCATCCCATTTTATACACTAAATAGTTCCCTTTGAGAAGTTGCTTACAAAGGAAAATTCAGGGAATACCTACACAGTATCATAACCAGAGCTTTACTTCGTAGCTAGGAACAGTTCAACAGCTTTTAAATTTTTATACATTTTGCAAAAGAGTTAAAGATTTACACAAAAATGCAGAATATTTTTATCTACATATATTTATTTACTTGTGTATTGATATATATTTATGCATTTGTTTATATGTCTGTATGTATATATGCATTTATATATGTGTGTGCGTATGTATACACACTTGAATGCGGGTGACAGATTTCTGAAACAAAATAAGAATTTTATGTTTAACATATATTTCAAAAGAATTCCATACTTCAGCACAATGAGTTATAACTCTGGAAGGGATGCGCTGGAATACCTCGATGTTACATCAGTATTCTTTGATTTTACTAAGGTCCATTTTCTTTCCAGTCTCAAACCTTAGAAAGTCAGTTAGCAGGACACCTGAAACTCAGACCAAATAGCTATTTGGTTTCTTCCAAGGTATCGCTCAAATACTTATTTCTCCTTAAAACATTAATTAGTGGAGAAGATTTCCTAAGAGATTTTTCCTTCAAGCATGTAACATTCACTTGGCAGCCCACAATACTTTAAAATAAAGCTCTTACAAGTTTTGCTACCTAAACCTACCCTGCAAACTATTGCATGCTTGAATATATATCCTAAATATGCAAACATTTGGTTTGTGGGTTTGCAAAATCAGGGACAAATTCTGGAGATATATATAGTGTATTCTGCTAATTTCAAATATTATACCGTCAATCCAAATCATCCTGTTTTATTCACAGGTTCCTTGACACGTTCAAATAGTCTCCTTTGATATTTTAAATTTGTAGCACTTTCTTCCTAGAGTCAAGTCAATTTTTATTAAGAGAATTCATATTCTTTCAAAGTCATGTTGAACAGCCTTAATTAAAAGCCTACTTTAATTGCATTTGAGACAGATTAGTAATTAGATACCTTTCACATAGAAGTGAATGTTTTTTCTGGTATAACAAACTGAGAACAAATACCTCATTTTGCAACAGATATTCCACTTGACTTCTATATTTCATAATAACTGAAATAAGGTTCTGTCTGAAAATCAGAAAAAAAGAAAACAACATTAAGTTAATAGCAATTCAGTAAAAAGAAGAGGTTTGGGTTTTTTTCCCACATTCTATAACTTGGGAATAGTTTAATTGACAGTGTTATTATGTTGGTATAAAATATGGACAAGTGCTTATGTAGACATCATTTAATTGAGCCTAGATCTCCATGAGTTTCTTGTAGCCATTTGCCACAAAACAAAGATGTAAAAATCTTCTACTTATACCTGGAGGATAGATTGAAAGAACTCCAGTAACCGACTTGCTATTTCAGTGTCTGCTGAACTGAAAAATGAATCCCATTTTTTTTACATTTTAAGGTTAAGCAAGTTCATAAACACTACCTTGAAGAAGATGGACAGAAGTACATGCTACGATGCCTTCTTTCTCAATCACTTCACAGACTAAAGCTACAGAAAATCAGGCAAAACACCTGCAAAAGCTCTTAGTTTCAAAAGTCCACACTAAGTCACAAGTATAAAACTGAATATTATAAATAGGGACAGCACTGCTACATAATTCATTCAACTTTATTTGCTTACACTTCTCAAGTTCACGCACTCAAACTATTTTAGCACCTACCTTTTCCATAGTATTACCTAAGCTGTGAATTTGTTTTACTTCTATAGGCAGACATGTATTGGTGAGGCGTCTGGAGAACAAGTCCTGTGAGGAGAGGCTGAGGGAACTGGGCATGTTTAGTTTGGAGAAGAGGAGGCTGAGGGGA
>JAOTQQ010000001.1:68557646-68568861 GCA_026546715.1 Gallinago undulata | reverse complement strand
GCCTGCCCAGGGAGGTGGTGGAGTCACCATCCCTGGAGGTATTTAAGAAACGTGTAGCCATGGCACTTCAGGGCATGTTCTAGTGCCCAAGATTATTGGTTTGTGGTGGGGAGTTGTGTGTGGGGTTGTGGGTGTGGGGTTTAGTTGGTGGCTGCTTTTTTTTGTGTGGTTTTTCTGGTTTTTGTGGGGTTTTTTTTGTTTTGTTTTGGGTTGTGGGTATGTTTTTGTGTTTGTTTGGGTGGGGTTTGGCTTTTTTTTTGTGTTTGTTTTTGTTGTTGTTGTTGTTTTTGGTTTTGTTTTTTTTTGTTGTTGTTTTTAATGTGGTTGGACTTGATGATCTCAAAGGTCCCTTCCAACCACTAGATTCTGTGATTCTGTGATATACCATCCTGTAGTCCCATGCCTTTGGCATGCTACAGAAGTTACCACAAAGTTTGTACAAGCAGATTGCTGTGCCTTGGAAAAGCTTCACTAAATTAATTATGGTAATGATCAGGAGTATACCTCTTTATAACTGAATTATGGGGCTGACACTTCAGCTTTAAACCTCATCATCTTAGAACCACAGGCTCCAAGTGCTATCCCAACAGATAACCAGAATCAGACTTTTGCTTTTAAGAAGCGTTTGTGTAATTTTCCGAATTTCAAGCACAGTCAAATTCTAGCCATCATTTATTTGTCAGCTGAAACAAAACAAAAAAGGTGCCTAACAGACCATAGCTGAGGCTGTTACACATAGAGTACACCTTTCTTGGACAGCCTCCTCTGTTGGGTGAAATCTTCAGGAAAAGGTAAGGACGCCTTAATTCCCACTTCCACACCCTGCCTAGCCTACTGATGGGGAAAATGGACACTTTATTGCCTTTATAGTCCTCAATGGTAGTTAGGGTTTGCATGTGCTTTTATGAAAAAGTGGAAATTTTAATATATATTCTTTCTTCCGTGTTTATTTGCTTTACTCCATCACTTTATTCTTGCCCTTTTTTTATATATTTTATGCCTCTTTTCTAATATTTCACACTGACACTTTGTATTAGGGTTCACTCTCATCAGAAGGCTTAGAGGAAATTTCACTGCCATTGCAGTCTGGTAGCTAAAAGTCACAAGGTATTTTGATTGCTTCAAAGCAAATGGGCTACTGTTGGCAGAGAAATTGTGCATGTCCTCATGTATCTTAGCTGGGCTGGGTAATCAGAGATTAGACTTGCAACTATGGTCCAAAGTACAGGTTTCACGGTATGTGGTTAGACTCTTATTATATCTGTTGTATGGCAAGAGAAGGAAATAAGAGTCATTGCACTGAAATCATCATATGGAACAGAGAAATGTTAGGTGGCCTTCCCTGTGTTAATACCAGAGTGTATTTCCCTGCAGCTGCCTACTATTCACTTCCTCCTACAGATGGTTTTGCCTTTACAGCTTCTTATTTCCAATCTGCACTAGCCTTATCTAGCCACGCAGTTTGTGTGTTGAGTATCTGTCTGGCAATTCCTCCTATAATCCTGTTAAATCATAGCTAATACAGGTTGTCGCTCCGCTTTGACCAAGTCTCCAGGCATAACATCTTTTTCATAGCATTACCCAGCTAAAAAGTAGTTCTGGACATATGAGCTTGCCTTGTTGCCTTGGTGCACGCAGGTTAAGAATGCTTATTAGCATGCTTGGCCTAAATGCAGGTTGCAGAATAATTTCAGAAGTTATAATACTGGTTGAAAAAATTAGCATATTTTCCATCAGTTTATTCTACCCTAGAGAATTTTCTCTATAAAGTAAGCCATAATTTTACATAATTAATAGGAAACAAATCCAGCAACTTGGAAAAATGATCAAAATACCTCTACTAATGCTTTCCTGAATCTTTGGCTTCTAGATAAGTAATGATACCCATATGTTATAACACAGACATACTTCATGCTTGCACATCTTTGGTAAATGTGCATAAATATGACAATGCTAACCAACCCATGAACATTCAGTGTTTCTTTGACAAAGAAGAAATTTTTGGAGCTTTTACCAAAGCAACATGGAGCAATAATTTTGCAAAGAAAAGAAAAAATGAAAATACAAACAACTTGAGAGAGTCAGTCTTCAATCCCAGCTGGTCTATATGGGAGGAAGATGACAAGTATATAACTTAGTATGTAGTATATTCTATAGGTAAAGTATATAGTATATACTTACAGAATTCATTTTTCAGTTTCCTGGCACAGCCCCTGCTGTGGACCAATGCTAGGTTTCCTTTCCAACCTGCTGTTTGTTACCGTGCTGCCTAACTAAGCGGTGCCTAACTGCGTGGATCAGACCAGCCATCGTGGTATATGATGAGTTACTGGCACCTCAGTGTCAGAGATTATGGGCCAATGGACTGCAGATCTTCTCATGCACTCATTGATTTACATTGTGTTTGGTTCTCAAGCTATAAAAATCAGCATGTGAAGTGATGTGTAGGAGCTGCTGGTTTTATATTTTCACGTTTGCCTGTGAGATCAAATCTGATTATTTCAGAGGTAAGGTTCTGGATCGTTCTTTTTTACTTCATCTCAAGCCTGTTCAAGCAGTTCTTTTTCCTCCTCTCCTTGATCTAAGCAAACTGAGTATCTCTATCAGTATGTTCTCTAAAATACAAATGTTTGTGTGCTACAAACATAACTACAGCGCATGCAGACAACCCTAAGCATTGTTTCATTTTGCTAATCTAAATACTCACAGCTGTGAAGGAACAGCAATACATGGAAGTAATCTGCTGGGCTTCCTAGGTTTCAGGCAGATTGGCACAAGCTGTGTTGAGCCCATTCTATTGCAGCTCCATTCCACTGCATCCATCTATTCTATCCCTGTTACAGCCCTAGCTAGATATAGAACTGAGGAATCATAATGTTGCAAACATATATCCCAGTGCAGAATAAGCACCAAGATGTCATCACATGTTATGTTAGAAACAGCTGCTAAGACCAGATATGATATTATTGACTGGCCTACTCACAAAAAAATACTAGGGTGATACTGCTTACAAGAATAAGGGCTTTTCTTCACTGTATGGCTCACTTATAATTTTTGTGGTGCTTCAAATCTAAGTGTGATTAGATTTGAACATAATTGTGCTAGAGCTTTCAGCTCAAACTAGTTGACTCCAATATGAGGAAAAAGAATACGTGAACGCTGCTAAAGAAGTTTGCTCAAGGGAGTGACTTTTTCATCCATAAAATAAAGAGTGCATGAAGTCTTGTGTTATAATACCTGGAGTAGCTGCAGTTAGAACCACTTGAGCACCCTGTGTAGCACCAAATGAGAACCTACTCCAGGCCCCCTATGAGTCTGAACTGCTACTAAGACATGTAGATTGTTTTATTCATTAAAATGGTGGGATTCAGTTCAAAATGCCCAACATAACTTGATGGTATTTCCATACCACAACGTGAAAGGTATGTAATTAACATCCTGGAGCAAACCTTGAGCACAATGCTGGAAGACTGCATATGCGCAAGGAGTCTCATCTGGTACTGTCTCATGGACATAGCCTCCAGGGAGCAGTCCCTAGAATGAACTAGGAAGTGGATGAGGTTAGAGAATGCTTAAACTAGAAATACATAAGTCCACAGGCTTTGATGAGATGCACCCACAAACACTGAGGGAGCTGGCTGATGTCATTGTGAGGATATTCTTGATAATCTTTGAACAAACATAATGATTGGAAGAGGTGCCGGAAAATTGGAAAAAAAGTAAACATCACTCCCATCTTCAAGAAGGGCAAGAAGGAGGATCCAAAAACTACTGGCTGATCACCTTGAAGCCAAGGAAGTTTGATGGAACTAATCCTGAGAACCATTTCCAGGTGCATGAACTACAAGAAGGTGTTAGAGAGTAGTCAGAACGGATTCACCAAGGGAAGGTTGTACTTGATCAAGATGATAACCTCCCATGATGAAATTATAGGTTTTTGACACTGTCACTCATAGCAACCTCCTAGAGAAGCTAATAAACTATGGGCTGAATGACCAGACAGCAAGGTGCATTGAAAACTGGCTGAATGGCTGGGCCCAGATGGTGGTGATCAGTGGCACAAAGTCTAGTTGGAAGCTGGGTACCCCAGGGGTCAGTCCTAGGTGTAGTACTCTTCAATATCTTCCTTAGTGATCTGAACAATTGGGCAGAGCATACCCTCATGAAGTTTACTGATGACACAAAACTGGGAAGAGTGGTTGATACACCAAAGGGTCGTACTGCCATCCATTGGGATGTTGACATGGTGGAGAAATGGGCTGACAGGAACCACATGAACGTCAGCAAAAGGAAGTGCAAAGCCATGTACCTGGAGAGGAATAAACCCATGCAACCAACACATGCTGGGAGCTGACTGTCCAGAAAGTAGCTTTGCAGAAAAGGACATGGAAATTCTTGTGGACAGGAAGCTTAACACGAACCAACAATGTGTCCTTGCATCAAAAAATTCTAAAGGTACCTAAAGGTATCCTAGGCTGCATTAGCAAGAATATTACCAGCAGACTGAGGGAGGTGATTCTTCCCCTCTTACTCAGCACTGGTGAGGCTGCACCTGGAGCACTGTGTTCAGTTCCAGGCTCCTCAGTATAAGAAAGACATGGATGTACTGGAAAGAATTCAATGAAAGGCCACTACGATGATGAAGGGTCTGGAGCATCTCTCCTGTAAGGAAAGCCTGAGAACTGGAACTATATAGCCTATAGAACAGAAAGCTTGGGGGGAATATTCTTGATGTACATAAACACCTGAAGGGAGGGTAGAAAGATGATGAAGCCATGCTCTCTTCAGTGGAGACATGTGCCAGGACAAGAGGCAGTGGCACACTGCCTGAAACTGAAACACAGGAGGTACTGAAGGTGACTGAGCACTGGCACATGTTTCCCAGAGAGGTTGTGGAGTCTCCTTCCTTGAATATATTCAGAAACCGTCTGGACACACTCCTGGCTAAGCCGGCCTGTGTCCAGACATTACTTAATTAGGTCTTATACAACAAAATACCTACTCTTGTTTGTTTTGAATCTGCTACTTTCACTTCATGCTTGCTTTATCCTGCATTGGAAGATATATTAAATAATCCTTTTCTTCAGACATTCTCTATGCTCCTCAATTTCATAGACTTGTCATCTACAAAATACCCATCTTCTATTATCTCTTCATCAGGATGAAGAACATTGTTACGTATTTGTTTCTCATATGGAAGGCACTTCATTCCTCTGAGCACCCTTGCTGCCCTTCTCTTCACTTTTTCAAGTTCTATTACAACATATTTGAAATGGGAGAAGCAGAACTGTTGGCCATATTCAAGATAAATGCACACCCTACACTAATACTACAGCATAATACTGGTTTTCGCTTTTTCATTTATCTCATAATAATTCCCAACATTTGTTCTATCTTTTTTTGCAGCTGCTGTGCACCAGGCTGACATTCAGAACTATTTATTATAACCCCAAGAACTCACTCCTGGTGGTAAAAGTAAACTCAGAGACTATGATTTCATGTGTGAATTTAAGACCAGTTCCTCCCATCTACATTTATCGTCTCAAAATTTCATCTGCCACTTTATCACACACTCAACCCAGCATTGTAAAATCCTTCTGCAAATCATCACAGGCAACTCCTGTGCACATTATGGACAGCAAACTTTTGTCATTTTAGCTTTTACCCTGTTTTTTTCATCACGTAAGTTAGAAATGCAATTGAGAGCACAGGGTCTGACCACAGATCTTTCTGGGTCATCACTGATGGAAAATGTTTTCTCCTATCTGTCAACAATCCACGGAACAAGCAGGAAATAGCGATCACACACAGTTCAAGCTTTTACTTTTTCAGTATTTACTGAACTTGCAGTTGAAGAAAGAAAGTATTTATTGCTATGCTATCAGTTATTCATTGCCCTACAGCATCAGAGGAAATTTTGTGGACCATAGTTGATTTGCAGCTCAACATCTTATCACATATCTCCCTCTGAAGACTCTCTTTGCAGTGGAAAAGGCCACATGCTTTACATCACAAGCCATAAACCAGTCAATAAGTAGTGTATGTGTAGACTGTATGATTGGTTTGAGCAAGGACCAGAATGGAAATTTGGGCCATGCCCCTAGGAAATCAGATGAGTCCTCAGTAAGCACCAGATATTGACATTGAACAAGTCACTACCTCTCAGTTTTCCTCCATCTGCTAAATGACAGGTGGGGCATTTACCGTTCTTGGCAAAGTACTTTATAATACATTGATGAAAAACATTACAAAAAGTGCTAACAGCTTCTTTATCTAAGTGCATGAAATGGAACATAATGAAAGTTGAATGAGGAATTTATCTTATTTAGTGCTTGTCCACAGTAGGTTAGCTTTAGAGTCAGATGCACTTTGAGTGCCAAGTTAAAAACTTGTCGTAGCTAGCCTGCGTTAAAAAAATAAAATAAAACAAAACATCACTCAACAGTGAAAACACAGGCATAACGAAGAGCAAATCTATCATTTTTACAGTATTTACTCTTAAAAATTCTCTGAGAGACATACATGAAAATTATGACTTCTTCAATCCTGGGAATCTTTGGGAAACATGAAATCTCTTACTAAACCTGCAATGACATGAAATGGAAAGAATGGGGAAAAAATCCCCAGATCTATAAATTATTATTGATTTTTTCTAAGCAATCGATAAGGTCTGAAAATGAATGTCTAAAGCATTGAACGACTATTCATTCTCTTTGTTATCATTCCTGTCACCAGTAGGCCTCAGAATTGTCCTTTGGAGACAGAAGAACCACTATGAACAATTACAAACAGAGATACTGTTAAATACCAGTGCTCTTACCGAGTCAGTCTCCAGGCACAAGTGTATTCTAACAGCTGACTCACACTGAACCATCTTTGGTCATCCTCATGCTGTGGAAGAGAAGCATATAGTGAGATATAGTATTCTGATAAGAAGAATTCATGTTGGAGAGATTTGCTTGGTATTTTCCAAAGTCAGCGTGTTCTTTTAGGAGCTCTCCTCTCAGAGCATTCAGGATATTTTGGTCTGAAATTTTATTTGGTGAATCTTCATGTTACACTGGATTGTATAAAGAAGGCCAAATCTGACTGTCACAGTAGTTCCTTCTAGCCACATATAGATTAAGACTACAGTCAGGCCTCAGTAAACTCTGCCTCTGCTTTCTTGTTACAGACAGCTGAAGGCACCCTTTTGCAATAGCAATATACACTCAATGTGTGCAAATATCTGATGGGAAATAATGAAGACAAGGAGTCAGACTCTTCTTAGTAGTGATCACTGACTGGACAAGAGGAAAAGAGCAGAAATTAAAGCACATGAAACCCCACCTTAACACAAGAGAAACATATTTTGTGAAGGTTGTCAAACACACAGAGGTTGCCCTGAAAGGTTGTGGAGTAGGCTTCAACATCTAATAAGATATTCAAAACTTGCCTAGACATGGTCCTGGGCAGCCTGTTCCAGCTGACTCTGCTTGAGCAGGGGAACAGGACTAAATGATCCCATGAGGTCCCTTCCAGTCGAAAGGATTCTGTGATTTTGCTTTATTTGACGAATAAATGCTGCTGACGAAACCCATTCCCATTCAGATATAGTCCTTTCTCCAGCCCCATGGATTTGTTCCCTTTGATGAATTGACTCCTCCCACGCCATGGAGGTAGCTCAGCCCATGCAAGGTATCTACTGCCAGCTTGTAAGCACCACCATGTCCTGAAAATTCTGCTCTTTTTCTGACTCCTGGTTAAGCCCATATCCCTATACTATATAGGGAAAAGCTACATGTGTACTGATCTGAAATATTCATTTGCTCAAAGGTGAAATAGAGGACAGAAATTATATCTGCAGAAGAATCTGAAAGGTGACTCCATTTTAGGCTGGACTAAGCTAATGAAACTTTCAAGTTCTTTGTGAAAGGAAGCCAAAATGGTTTAACTTTAAGCAAAACATTTCAGTAAGAAAAACAAATCTTCTGTTAATCTTTTACTGTTTTCAATTTCATACAATAAACAAAATTTCAAAGAAAATGAGAACAGCAGAAGCTGAGGTGATGAAATATGATTCATGATTATCCCCACCCCCTTCCTCAAACAGACATTGAAAGAAATTTTTATTTTCTAAAGACAAAAACCCCAGTCTTTTACTTGGTTAGCTAAAAAAGCCCTCTCCTAATATTTTGAATGGCAGTTAATTCAAATATTGAAAGGTCGTTCAGAATAAGGTGATCACACTAGCAATTTTTTCTGGTTAATTGAAGTATAGTAATGGTCTAAAGCTAACATTCTTGAGCGACTTCTGTCTCTGCTATGGTTGGATTCAATTTAAATATGTTAATTGTCATGTGAATTAATTCACACTAATTCTGCTTTAGATTGCTATACAGAGATTTAGCAATAGCACCATTTGTGGAGCAGGATCTTGCTGAGCTAGATACATTACAGATGTTCTGTAAAGAATTCCCATCTGGAGCGCTACTATCTCTTTTATCACATAGTGGCAATAAGCAGAAGATTAATTAGATGAATGAAATGGAAGCAGGGGGGAGGTAAGAAAAATGTTCTCATGTATTAAGCCTTGAATGTGTGTGTCTTAGACCTAAGCACTAAGCTCCGCATTGTCTGGGCGTTTGATCTTATACAAACACCTGTGTTCCTTAGCTCAGTGTATTGACATGAGTATGTTAAATGCTATTATAGAGGAAAAGACTGAGTAAGTATTTGGGGGTTTGGGGATGCATTTGAAATCAGATGGTCTTTTCTCAGCTGATTTCAGAATTTGTCTCTGAACCCCACTGAGTTGCTCCTACAAAAATGGTTACAAGACATACAAAAATAGCTTATGGATGACAATTTGTGAGTGCAGCACTAATTGTGCTACATATGGCTTTGCCCTAATAACTGCTGATTTTGCTCACAGCTCATGTCTTCTGCCCGTACCATACTCTGAGGCTTGGAGCACCTGATCTCTGATAGTCATCATGCTGCTATGCATGCTATAGGACTGGCATAACATCTCAAGCCTTGAAAGTATTTTGTAATGCTACCATAACCAGAAGCACGCATTCCAGGAAGGAAATAACACCAAGCACTCTATAGGTGTGTGCTATAATATCATGATCTCATTTTGCTACTTCTAGACAGAGCAATAGTCAACCACATCCATCTTGGCTCTCAGCAGATCATATCTCCCTTTTGAAAATTACTTTTAAAGTCATTTTACCCTAAAGATGAGTAGTGTACATGAACTGTCGAGATATGAATATGTTCCTGTGACACTAGTTAAACTGCAACCTTAGTGGAAATTTCTATAAAATAACATATTCCATAGTTAAAAATTTGGAAGGATCCTATAGATCACAGGTCACATTCTCCCCACGACTCAGTGCAGATTAACTCACAAAAATAAACACCAGCTGCATATGTGCATAACTGCCTGAGATAGCTGAAGAAACTTAAAAGCGTCAAAGTTTGTGCCTTTTTTCTCCCCCCCCTCCCTTCCAAAAAGCACACCATTTTCACATCTTTTTATACGAATTGTGAGGGAGGGAAAATTATTTTCCATAAACTGCCTCTAAGTCTGTGACTTTCAAATAAATCTTATGACCAAAGCCACACATTTCAGAGAACAGCAACAACAAAATTGACTGTGAGCTCAGTAGGGACTACCTTGGATCCTTGGATTCAGTATGACTGGAGCGGGTTTCAGTAGACCCAAAGAGATCCACAGAACTGGGTCCAGAGTGAAAGGAAACTCTGCAGCTTTCAACGCACCCCAGTCTGTGTCTCCTCTGGTCCTCACTGGTCCAGAAAGACTTGCTGGTGCTCCTGCTTGCGAGCAGAACCTCTCCTTCCCATACGGGTGTTCTGCCACAAGCATGCCCTGGAGCTGAAGGATTACTCTGGGTCTGTGGCTTATGCCAGCTGAAGAGCCACTTATGTTCTTTGCTATTATTAGTAACCTAAAGTAACTTCATGGCCTGAAGCTTTCAAGGCCATGTCAGTTACCACAGAGGGGCGATCAATAATTCACTTGAAGATATCCGAAAAAGTCACCCTTCCTCGTTAAACTCTATTGTAGGTTATTAATTACAGTTCCACAGAATCTTTGAGACAATAAATGTTTTCTAATGGCTTGAACACTGGTAATTTGTTTTCCAGGCTTGTTGGTTACCTGCCTGAAAGACTATTTTTGTTTGTTTGCAACCATTCTACCTTGTAATTGTAAACTTTTCCAAACAAGTGAAACGTCAAGGGAGGCTCGGTCTCTGGTTCTGGCCTCCACAATACCTTGCAGTATATCAAACATCATTTAGGTACGTCAAACTGCAACACAGTTGATGGAGACTTTGAACATATTAATAGAAGACGAAGCATTTTACAGTAGCACAATTTCAAGAAAAGGCTCCATTCAACTTGAGGTACTACACAATTCGTCTAAAATGTCACAAAATTTTAAGCAATGGGAAAAAAAAATACCCACTTTCTTATTGTGATGGACCACTGACTTTTCTCATCCGTGATTATGCTCAGAATGTTAACGCTTACCTCATTACGCCTGGTAAAATATTGACACCATTAACACTGGCATATAGGAAAATAAAAATAGTTTTGAACTTTCAGGAAATACCACTTGCCGTCTACTTTATTCCGAAAATTCCTTCCTAGAAGCAAGTGAGGCTCTTGTTAGAAACTGTAAGTGTTCCTTGCTGCCTCTCCACTACAAAAATTCATGTCTTCCCCAGACAATCAGTATGTGGGGACAAATCTGAAAATAATGGGTCTCTGGGATAGTCAGAGCACTCCCTGGAAACAGTATCTGGATAAAGGTTTCTGCTTCTACGCTGTTCCACTGAGTGTTTCTTCTTAAGCAACACCTAGCCATTAGGAATTTAACACTTCTGACCCACCTCAACTTGAGGAGTTTGTCTCTTGGAGACCACCCAGGTTAAAATACAGAGTAGGACAGATGTGTAGTCAAAACAAATTTAGCAGTCATTATTGAGCCTTATTATAGTCCGTGTATATACTGGGCCACCATTGACAGGAGGACTATAGGATTTTCGCAATATTCATTGTCATTCTCAGGATTTCAAATCGTGGAGAAAAATTTGCAAAGTGTTGAATACCTTCACTACATGCAATATGGGGCCGGATGGGATTCACCCAAAAGTTCTCAGGGAGCTGGCAGGAGAGCTCACCAAGCCTCTCTCCATTATCT
>JAOTQQ010000001.1:68537135-68552620 GCA_026546715.1 Gallinago undulata | reverse complement strand
ACCTTGAATCCCACAGAGCCTGGCTGGCTATAAAGTAAATATTTTCACAAATTCAGACACTAGAGTCTTCTAAAAGTACAATTTTCCCCAGCACTAGGAGAAAAGTTAGTCCTGTGTGTCTCTCAACCCAGGACGTACCTCTTCAAGTGGTTTGCGTTAGCCCTGCTGTGTCAGGCTGATATTATACATGATCAAATCCTTCACTGGCACAGCAACACTGCCGGAGACACCGCAGACAGAAGCCCTGGTGATTACAGTTGACTTCATGAGTGGATCTTATTTGCACAAATACAAAGAGAAAAGCTTTGACAGGTATGGTGACACAAGAGACTAGACAAAACGGATTAACACCTCAATATAATAACATAGAAACCTGGTCTAGATGAAAAGCGAACTACAAGAAACAGAGGTGTATCTTTGCCAAGGACTATCTTTTAGCGATACCCTGGGCTGAAACACACTATGCAAACCCGTTACAATACACGTACTATTAAGAAAAAAGTAATATAGCTCCCTTTGGAGGATAACATGATTACTAGTAATTTTTTTACAGTGCTCTGAGCTCTGTAAAGGAAACACAAATGAAAACACTACAACATTATTAACTAACAGTTTACCCCCTATTTTTTGCTGGAGTTAGATGGAGAATACATCTTTGATGAGAACACCATGACAAAAGACATAAAGGAAAAGGCAGTCTTTAAGAGACATGCTAATGAACTGGTCAAAGTGACATGACTTGCCTGTGGTCTCACATAGGCTCACAATATATCAGAAGCAGAGAAAGGGAAAATCCCTCACTGTCTCGAGACTCCCTCACCCCTAGATGATTTTACCTTCTCACAGCAAGGTCCTCTGATGTGTTCCAAATCCTAATATAGTTCAATCAGACTTTTTTTTTTTTTTTAAAAGGACTCAGCTGAACAGCCTCCCTGAATGAGAAACTTAATCTGCAGTGACAAGAGAAAATGAAGTTTATTTTTTACAAAGAACATATTCATCCAAAAGGTGCTTGCTTCTTGTGATCCCAATCTGCATGAATATAACTCTGCCCAGTGTATAATTAATAGTTTAAACTTCACTTTGAGTGAAAACCAATTCTTATTTAGGTCTCAATTCTCAGAGAATAGAATTAGTAAGTCAAAAAAATGTCATCAATAAGGTCACAGACAAGCATGTGAGCAGAAATGATAAGCATTTTCTATTCCATACCCCTGCTCACTATGTTGGCTAAACTGCAAAGCAGCAAGATAACAGTGCAAATTACAGTATGGTAGAGAGTGGATGGAATTAAAAATACATATGAAAAGAAACTTTAAAAAATTTGACACTTTCCAAAAAAAAAAAAACCAAACAAGAAACAAACCAAAAAAAGGCACATTTGGAAATAAAGCTTATAAATATTCTTAGACTACATTCCTTTGCTGGGTCTGTATTACTGCAACCTCTTGCTAGCAGACAGATCAATAAAAAAAAATAATTTAAAAAAAGTTTAAAAAAAAGAAAAGAAAAAAAGAATGCCCCATATTCTTATATACACTCACGTGCTTTGTTTTACTAGGCATTTCAAGATGCCCTGTATTTGTAGCCTGTAGAGCAAAAGACAAAAATGTCTAAAAGGCAGATTGATTAATTTCTATTATATGAGGAGGATTGGTTTTGGCTTGCTGCTGGCATTGAGAGCTAGGAGTTATTTGACACAAGTTGCTTAACCATAATTTATTTTTTATATAACTTCTTTCATGAAGGTCATCATAAAATAATTTTTAGGGGCATCTATTCAAAATCTAAGGAAAGATGGGCAACTGTGAAAACAAGATTTAAAGGTAGATATAGAAGGTTTGGGTGATGGGATGATAAAACAAAGAATTTTTAGAAACAGCAGATGGCCCTCCAAGAAATAAAAGATGATCATGATCAGGACAAGTGTAACAGAGGGGAGAGCACACCCACACCTGAGAAACCCAGAGAAGGAGCGCCTATAGGTATATATGAAAAGCAGAAACTTCCGTGAACAGTGGTAAAAATTGATGACACAAATGTGGGGTTTACTCCTCTTCTTTCAAGGAGTCTCTATCTTTCAGACAGGGTTCTGCCTCCAGATGCACTTACACTGAACATCTAAAAAAAGAACTGCAGCAAATCAACTGGGAAAGTAATTAAAGTACACCTTACAATGACAGAGGGGGCAGGCACAAGGTGGCAATGAATCCTGACAGCTTCTACAAGCGCTGTAAGAAAAACCTGAGAGAAAAGGAAGTGTAGGAAGAAAAAGAAAGCCTGCAGGTTGAGGCAAGGCCAGAATTTCTGATCAGTAAACAAAATGAGATTCCAAATCAGAATTTCACACATGGCTCTACTAGTTATGGTCTGACCTCCAGCCTATGAGCAGTCTTCTGATTTTTATTTTTTTTCTAATTTGGATGTTTGAAACCTGATATTCTACTTGTGAGTCAGATAAGATGTGAGCTCAAGGATATCTCCTTAGGAAGGGAGTAATGGGTGATGAAATCTTATGGTGCTGACTGTAACTATCATTAGCACACAAGTATTTTTTTCCCCACCTCATTCAAAGCTAAATGGATTCCAGAAATTATCAAGTCTTTCAGGTACTTCTTGCAGGAGGCAGGATGAAGTGCTCATTAATACAGTCCTATATAATCATAAATGAAAGCTTTTGACAGATCTTCACAAAGTTGTTAGGTTCACTAAACCACTCTGGTCTAAGAACAATTCATCATGTCACTGTTTTGGGTTCACTTTAAATTTTTCTGGATTACAATAATCACAGCAGAGTATTTATTCCCTTTGCTGTCTCATAACTTGGGGAACTTCTACTGGAATTCATCCATGAACAATTTCCAAATACTCTTCTGGGGAAGAGCTCCGCACAAGTACATCAAATCACTCTGTTAGCAATGTCATGAGGGAACCAATTTGCACTAAAAGATAGCCCAAACATAGGAAAAATATCACCCTGAGGCAACTCCACAGCCTGTGTTAAGCTGCCCAAGGGATTATTATGGTCTGGGGTTTCAAATTCCAGACACAGGACTCTGATGAGGAGGCAGAAGACAGTGAGCTGAAAGTACAGCACTGTATAGAATTACAAGCTGCTGGGGCCAGAAGTGCAGCTCAGTGCTTTCTGCATGACAGTGGAGGAGCAAAGCAAAAAAGCTGAGAACATTATTGACCTTGTTTCACTGCTAATGAGACATGCAGAGTTTCTGCAAGTGCAGGAATTTAAACAGTCCACTATTGATGCCTTCTTCTCAACAGTGAAAATAAAACTGTTTAGAACATACTGTACGCTCTTCTGAGATGCACTGAGCTCACCCTCAATACAATGATTCATTATTTCCATTTTCTTTAGCAATTAGTTTGAAACGAGAAGAGAGTCTCGAAAATAAAAATAAAAAATCCCTGGCCTTCTTATATAAGGCCAGATCTATGTATGACCTGATTCTTTGCTGGGCGGTTCTAGTGCTGTAGTGCTTCACACAGGGCTCTGCTGTACCAGCTCCTGCTTTATAGAGATTTGAAGAGTGGGCTTCGAAATGCTGAAGTCTCCATCTTTAGTTGCAAAGCATAATTCACCATATACATCTGAACATTTCACCTGTGCACCTGGGTAAGGGTAGAAGCGTCCAAGCTGGATATAGAACAAAGCTAATTTACACAGTGTGACACTTGCTCTCACAACTAGATTACTTTCATTAATCAAGCTGACTTGCTCTGAGCCAGTTCCAGTAATCTTTGCACTACACTACAAATATGACTACTTCTAAAAATTTCCCTTTCAATTATAGACACATACTATTTTCTCTAACACTTTTTACGTCTCAAACAGATGAGCTGTGATTCCTGCAGTGCCAGCTTAAAGTGCTACCACAGAGAACTGCCAACTTCTCCCCTTCTGCTCAAAGTCACCGTCCCTACAGCACCACTGACAAGAGCCTGCACTTTAGCTGCTTCAACACTAAATCTGCTCACTTATGCTCACAGCTGAATTTAAGCTGCCAGAGGGCAATAAACAACTAGCTGAGTCCAGCAGTGCTTTCAACCACCACGTTTACTTGAATGAATGCAAATTGGAGCATTCCCTTCCTTACTTATAGACTACACATATTCAGAAAGACCTGTTTGTATGTATAATATGTTTTCCTTCAACTTGCAGTCAGCATCATAATGCTGATTTAATTTGCTTTGCTACTGTTGCAACTGGATATGAAGAAAAATCACCTGCTACACAGCTATGTAATACTCTTTCTCTTCCTTTTGGTGATTTTCCCCTTTGAGGATATGCATACCCCCCTTATGCTTATAACAATCCTATGAGATACTGGAAGTAGCAGCATCCTTGTATCATGGATGAGAAAGAACAGAAAGGCAATGGAGTGAAACAAATTATTCAAGGCTGCACAGAGCTTATATAAAGGAGCCAGGATCTGAATCCCTGCACTAGAGCACACCATATTTCTGTAAAACATAAGTACTGTGTGTTCTGGGAGTTCTAGAAACTATACATTAAGTGTTTGGAACAAAATACTCTGACTCTCCCTGTCAGAGAGGTGACTCTCTGTGGTTCTGTTTACATGGCATGTAAGCAGAGTACATTAAATGCACAGCTTATATTACACATTACATACTCAATACCACCTCTTAATGAGATACTTACTTTTGTAAGAATTCATCAGACCCGCAAACACTTAGAAGGCATTCCTCCTGGACTGGGTATTGATTTGTGCAATGGAGGATCTCTACAATTAAGTCATGAGTGATACAGCCAGCTGTAAATAAAGATAGCAAGAAAAATTAATAGTAGCTTGCTAGAGAATTCTGGGCTACATACCTGAGCAAAGAAAATAAGAATTTCTTTGTAATTCCTAACTTCTGCTGCAGACTAGCTCCATCAAGAGGAATAAGATCAAGCCACACCTGATTTTTTTCTTTTTTAATTTTGCTTCAAATGCTCTACAGCAAGTCACAGAATCTATGCCCATTTAGAGGAAATTGGCAATTTGCTAAGTAGCTGAAATGAAGAGCTAAGCAACTTCCCCAAGCGGCAAGGAAGAAACAAATGGCAACTTTTCTTTTTTTTTTTCATTTTCCTGGTTTATATCTTGGTACATTTCTCATGTGCGAGCATGGCCTGATGCAAAACTTGACTCTGTTGCCACTCAGGACAGAAGAAGACTCCAGAATGTTACTTGCTATTGTTTCTGCTGTGCACATCTTCCTAGCCATAACCAAGAAGTAAATGAAGGCTCATATGCATTTTATATGCATATATTATATATGTAATGTATTATATGATTTATATTATGCATAATCATATTATAATAGTATAGAAAAATATTTCACATCATATATTATTATATATATAACATATATTAAGGTGGTCTGTGTCGGTTTGTACAATCTGCTGTTCAGAAATATTCCAGAATTTTGAGAATTTTCTCCAGTGCTACTTCAGCTTTTTAAGGCATTTTTCAAGCCTGCCAATACCTCTCTACCGTTTTTGAAGAATTGATCAAAAAATGGAAAAGAATAGCTGCATAACCTGGCGGTCAAACTGCAGTCGTGTCTGATAAGTTTAGTTTTTGCAGGCATGCAGAGCACACTGTACCAGCACTGATGCTGTAAGTCTGAGATACCTCCCTCTAGCAGAAAAAACATCTGACTCTTCAGTGAAAAGTCTTCATGTAATGTACCAAGATAGTTTTACAATGCAAAATAAAGTCTAGACTTCCTCCACAACTTTCAGGCAATCTCATTGTCTGTAGCTGAAAACAGAAAAGCCAAAGTAGATTCTCCTTTCAGGCTTTCATTCATGGTTTTTCTTTATTGCTTCAAAATTAGAGGCCATAAGAGCTCTTTCTAGAAACTTTGAGTGAAATTTTTGATGTAAAATTCGAAACTACCTACAGTTAAATACAAATCCCCAGAAACTAAATTTGTAACCCAGCCTTGTGTGTTGACTAACTTACACTGGTCCAGGTTCAGACAACTGGTTCAAACTGAGCCTAACCAACCAGTTTCATCAGATTTAATGGTGTTCTGAATTACCCAGTTGCCCACAGCAGCCAATTCATTCCGGCAAACCTGTTTCAGAATTGCTACTATTATTCTAGAACAACCCAAGAATATAAAATACAAGACTGTTTTTGCAAGGAAGTTTATGGGAATGTGATACTGAAAAAAACAGCTAACATTTCTAGTGGAAGGAGCTGTGACAAAAACAAAGCTGAACTAAACCAGAAGTGATTACCATAGCTAGCTTAGTTTCTTTGCTTTCGTTCAATTTTCCCCAGGGAAAAAAAAAAACAAAAACTGCCATTGGATTCAAAAGTTCCTTCTGAAAACTTTCATTTTCTTTGCAAAGCCTTTTTTCATTTGCTCAGAAAGCCACTTCAATTAAACTTTTCCTACCAGTTTTACTAGTTTTAAACATCTGGCCCTTTGACAACTCACTGTTTTAAGTAACTCGTCATAGCTGGTTTGAAATGGAAAGTGCAGTTCCTGTTTGCTAAATTTATACACACAGAAAAAACAAGAACAGCACAGAATCTTGAATTAAAATTGTAACGCGCTTTTTTCAGGTCACTCGTTGGAAAAAAATCTGAAACTTGCTAGTTCATTGGCACTGAGTAGACTCATCTTCCTTTCTTTACTCTGCCAAATGTTTTTGCAAGACTGAACAATTCTTTATATTAGATGGGGCAAAGAAGTGTACTCCCTCCCCCCATTTTAACTATATCTTATTCTTTACTTAGTGTGTAAGCAAGTTTAGGATGGGGACTGTTTCTGATACCCCGTTCAGTTTAGCTGTACCTTCTAAAGCATTTTTTGTAAATAAAGTTAAGCAGACTGAAAATTGAATAATCTGTAGGGTAAATGATGCTATATAATAAAACATTTTCCAGTAGTTAAGACTTTTGCATTACAGGGAACTTCAGTGTAGATCCCTTGCCTAGCTAACAGAAGTGCTGGAAATGTTGCCTTCTGGTCCAACTGTCTCAAGATGGAGTGACTGCATTATTGGACAAGGGAAGAGCTACAGATGGCATCTAACTGGCTTTCTGTAAGGCCTTTGACATGGTCCCCCACAACATCCTTCTCTCTATATTGGAGAGATATGGGTTTGGTGGGTGAACTGTTCAAGTGGATGAAGAATTGGTTGGATGGTCGCATCCAGAGGGTAGTGGTCAATGGCTCAGTGTCCAGATGGAGGTTAACAACAAGTGGTGGCATTCCTCAGGAGCCCATACTGAGACCAGTACTGCTTAATACCTTTATCAATGGTATAGACAGTGGGATCAAGTGCACTCTTAGTAAGTTTACAGATGATACTAAGCTGAGTGTTGTATTTGACGTGTCTGAGGAATGGGATGCCATTCACAGGGACCCAGACATGCTCAAAAAGTGAGCCTGTGTGAACCTCATGAGGTTCGACAAAGCCAAGTTGAACCTCTGCACCTGGGTTGGACAACCCCTGGTATCAACACAGGCTGAGGAATGAAGGGATTGAGAGCAGTCCTGCTGAGGTTAATGGTGGATGAAAAGCTGGGCTTGAGCCAGCAATGTGCGCTCACAACCCAGAAAGACAACTGTATCCTGACCTGCATCAAAAAAAGCATGGCCAGCAGGTCCAGGGAGGTGACACTACCCCTCTACTCTGCTCTTATGAGATCCCACCTGGAGTACTTTATCCAGCTCTGGAGCCGTCAGCACAGGAGACCCGGGGACCTGTTGGAATGGGTCCAGAGAAGGGCCACAAAAATGATCAGAGGGATGGAGTACCTCTCCTATGAGGACAGGCTGAGAGAGCTGGGGTTGTTTCGCCTGGAGAAGACAAGGCTCCAGGGAGATCTTGTTGCAGCCTTTCAATACTTACAGGGGGTCTACAGAAAAGATAGGGGCAAACTTTTTAGCAGGACCTGTTGCAATAGGACAGGGGGTAACGGTTTTAAACTAAAAAAGAGTAGAGTCAGACTAAATATAAAGAAAAGAAAATTTATACTGAGGGTAGCGAAACACTGGAACAGCAGATGCCCCATCCCTGGAAATATTCAAGGTCAGGTTGAATGGGGCTTTGAGCAACCTGATCTAGTTGAAGATGTCCTTGTTTATTGCAGAGGGGTGGACTAGATGACCTTTAAAGGTACCTTCCAGCCCAAACTATATTAAGATTCTATCTTTGGCCCTTTGTTTCATGGCATCCGCAAAACACTGGTTCTAGATGATACAACCTACTACTTTTCTAGGCTTTCCAAGTACTATGTAGGATAGTCCCAAATCAAACAACCAAACTTGTATGAATAAATGCATAAGTTTTGGCTAGCTTATTTATGAATGCCTGTTAGCTGACATTCTGTAGAGCTTTGGATTTTCAGCTTTCAACCTGTCAAACAAACTAATACTCAGCCTGTTACAGCCAGAACATTCCTTGAGAGCTGAAGAAATTATTCATTAAAATAAAAAAAATAATAATAAAAAGACTATCACTTAATGAAGCAGCACAGAAATAGAGTGGGAAGATTTAATGTATTTCATATTTGCATATGTGGCTTAAGAATTAAAAAATACCAGATCTAGAATTAAAGATTCTCCCATTCACCACAGAAACAGGGTGCAAAGAAGGACAGTCAACACTGAATTCAGACTAGGTTGTTTGTCCTGTAAGATCTTAAAACATCCAACAATGAAGACTGTGAGAAAATTTTTCCAATTCTTAATTACTGTCCTTTTCTTTCTACCCAGTTGGAATTTCTCCTTTCATTTTATGACTGACATATACTTTCCCTGACCTGTACATAACCTTGAGTGCAGAGAAGACTTAGTGACTGCAGACTCTTAAGTCTTGGATTCAGAAACAGAGTCAAGGCCATGAAAAGCTCCACAACTATACAGGGACTATCCCTACACTTTAAATTAGGTAAAAGCTCAAATTCCTTCTGGGTCCAAGTCGGAGTTGGGTCCAGTTGAGACTGCCAGAATTGGCCCCAACTGTGATTGTAGAAAGTAGAGATCTATGCATTAGCAAAGTTTGATATTTAATGTGATTTTAATTTTATAGTAAATATAGCAAAATTGTTTGGCAAAGTATGCACTCAAGATTCACATAAGGCTTTCTCTCCAAGTATCTTTCCAGATAATAAATACATTTTGTTATCATCTCCACAGAGAGATTTTGGAAGAATATGGACACCTCATTCACTTACCATGCTGTGTAAGAAGCAGAGGATATGGGGAAGAATCCGTCCAAACATTGATTTTGAATCTCAATTCACCAAGGATATGGTCTGGGAAACTTCTTGCAACACTCCAGATTTTCCCGGTGTTTGTCTTCAAGTCAAAAGCAGGATAGGCATTTCTTATTCTGAAACAATTCATGTGATGAAATTGTATCTAAATAGGTATGTATTTCAGCTGTCTTATAAGAACAAAGCAGAAATTCTACAAAGTATCTTTAATAATAGTACGTAGAGAGCTGTGTGGAATAAAATTTTGTACAAACAGCAGGGAAGTTGGTAGCAACTCAAACTTTGTTTTCATACAGTAGTGAGATAACAACATACCACATTGTATACATATAACTACATCTTTTACTTAATAAGACAACCATCAGTAAATTCACAGAAGGTTGGAAGGGACCTTTAAAAATCATCTAGTCCAAAAAACCCAAACCAACCCCCCAAAAAAACCCAAACCAACAAAAAACTGACCCCCAAACCAAAAAAACAACTGACCTTGACCTCAGTGAAGCCCAAGGAGTTTAAACACAGACTTCAGTGTACACTGAAGGTGCTTCAAATGAGGGTGCTCAAATATGTGCTTAAATAACAGAGTTTTAACATAAAACTAACCAAGCACATGTGCACAGACCTCTGTGACTAGGACAGCTGATCAAAATGAATACAGGAACACGCTTTCTATGCAAAATCTTAAGAAGTCCCTATTTTCATAGTGCCCTAGAATCCAATCTGAAATCCTCATTACCAAATCTCTGGGCATTTATGTAAATGTCTGTAGAGAGCAATAACTTTTACAGTCATTGAGTCCCTCTGATACACCATTACCTATAAAATATATTGCCCATCCTCCTTCCAATTACCAAAGACTTGCAGAAACTAATTCCTCCTGAGGTACCATTTCCTAATGAACACTAGTCACAGGTATTGTGCCTGTCATCTGAGATTAAACTTGCCTTTTAAGCAAATACACTTTGCAGCTGCAGGTAAGGGTACACATTGTACCAGCTGAAGCTTTACATTTCACTAATTGTCCTGAATATTTTAGTAGCTGAACTCAGGCATCCTGTACTAAGCATACTGCATTCTTTTTTTTTTGTTTGTTAGTTCAAGCAGCATTTTGTAGCTTCTGAGTTGGCAGCACTTTATACCGTCTCTGATCACAGTGTATTTTCAGCCATAGTTCTCTCACATAAAGTTCTTCATTACTATGTTACCTCCTGCCTCAGGGCTGCCGCCCAAGTCTCTTAAACAACAGTATGAACTACTCTTTTATGCCATATATTTCCATGGCACAAGAAGGGAAAAAGAAGCCTAGGCTTCCAAAATTAATAATCTAATGAAGAAAACTGATTCTTATAATGAAAAGCCAGGGGGCATGATATTTCAGTGGGGTAGGAGGAAATGAGGCTTGACAATACCTCCAGTACGAGATAGATTTATACTCATAGTAAAAAATCATTATACTACAGAGGCTGCTTTGCTGACCTATGTAGTTGATGTCAATCTATTTTCCTTGTGAGCAAGGTACACATAAAGCTTTTCCCTATCGCCAAATTCACTCTTGTAACCTATTAGTGTAAGAAGGCCAAAGACTGAATAAAACTGTAAACTTCACTGCTCTCTCTCCAGCATCAAATTAATGGGCCATGTGCACACAAGGAGCATGAACCACCTCCTCTACTTGCTGGCAGTCAATTCAAAACTAAGCAAAAAAACCTCATCTTCCTCCCTTACCCCTACACTATCCATATTTTAGGATAGTGTGGGGACAGAAATTTACATTTTATGCTTTTCAGACAGAAAATGCATTCAGTTCCAGAAAGTATTGCTCATTTATGGCCACCTATTGTTTTCAAGTGATCAAATGGCTCCTGGTCTGAGCAGGTGGATAAAACATGCCCATCACAAAATTTTGAAAAGTTAGGTCTTCCAAGGCATAACTGAAGTACTACACAAGTATTACATAAAGAAATTCTTATGCTACTTGCTTTCAGTGCTGCAATGACTCTGCATATGCAGAAAGTACTAGCATTTTTAGGGATTTGCAATTTCACAGCATTTCATAATGCTATGTATTTCTCTGTGGTGCAAATCACATCCTTGAAGTCAGTAGGAGGTGGAGGAAGTCCACATTTTGCAGCACTGAACCCTGAAACTACAAGCTCAGCATCTTCTGGTATCAAACTCACTTTAGGATGTATTCTGAAGTCACTCATCGATGAATGTTCACTGTAGCTATGTCCTTAACTGCAGAAGTAACCTGATAAAGGGATTTTGAAAACTGCTTTAGAGCTGTGTACAATGAAATGTTTCAGATATAGATTGCTACCTGTACAAGCATTATCTAGAGAAGAACATGAGGGTTTCTATTTGAGCTACACGCTGGAGGTGCAAGTCTGCATGACACAGAGTTTGGTTTATACATCTTGCCTCTGATGTATAAAAATGCCAGTTACTGAGATTCTTTGGGGACTGTAAGGATGCTCATTTGGCAAGACTGAATATGTTAGTTATTTACAAATTTATGACATTTTTTTGTCCTTTTTTTTTCCCCTGTGACATTTTATCCTAAGAATGCTTTCTCATTCATTTGATAGAGGAAAAGCAAAGGTTTTTCTTATTTTCTTTAAAAGATTATTTGCTAGTGATGCACACTAAACAAATTACTTCAAAACAAGAATGGCTTAATTCTATTAATCTGTTTAGACCTGTAAATACAGTCATTTATTCACAAAAAAAATATATATATATAAAAAATCAAGAGAAAACTTTTTCTATAATTAAAGTGCAAAGTTAAATGTAGGATGTTTGGACATCAAAAAAAATCTGGATATCTGAGAAGAAAGCCTCTCATGTGAAATGTGCCTTCGTACATCTGATGGGGGTAGAATCGGTTGGGGTTCAGACTGATGAACTGTGGAAAAAAAGAAAACCGAGACGTACGTGAATGAGTCTGTTTTGAAGCTGACCATCCACTTCATATGAATATATAATATATTCACTCAATTTCAGGGCAACATCAAACTGGGATTTTATTTTTTTTCTTTTAAGAGAAGCAGGCTCGGCTGACCTTGAATACAGTCAATTCATTAAAGTATAATTAAAAGGAAAAAAGCAGTATTCCATTTTCCAACTACTTTTCTGGGGGAAAAAAGCTTGCATTTCTGCTAACAACTTGATACTGCAATCAGCGAATATCTACAAAGGAAAATGAATCTGCACAGATGGTCTAAAAACTTGTATGTGTTCATACTCTGGGATTTCAACACAATTTCTTTTTCCGAAGAAGATTAGGAAAGAAGTTCTAACCCATTAAGCCAACCTGTTAACTGTAACAGTAAACAATAATTAAAGAAGTTTTTGTCGCTTGCTAAGTCTCACTTTTCATCACAACAGTATGTAGTAATTCTGTTTTCAGTCAGTCAGTTCCTCCAATTCCTTTTTCCTGCTCTGAGCTACACAGGCACTCATGTTGTCCAAGACAATGACAGGGAAAATAATCTTAAGTTTCACAAACCATAAACACTGAAGAATTAAATGTACTTATCACTGATAAAGGGGACAGCTAAGGGAATTTGGAATTAACACTTCTTTGTGGATTTGTATCTTTAAACCAAAATTAGGAGCATTTCCATATTTAATTAGATACTGGAATTATGGCACTGTTGGGGAATGCAGAGTGTGGTGGGATGACCTTGGTTGAATGTCAGGTGTCCAACAAGCCACTCTGTCAATCCCCTTCTGAGCAGGACAATGCGGGTAGAAACTAAGATGGAAAAAAAACCCTCCTGCGTCAAGATAAAGATAGTTTAATAAAAGCAAAAGCAAAGGCGGTGTGCGGTAGCAAAGGAAAACAGAAGATTTACTCACTACTTCACATCAGCAGGCAATGTCCAGCCACTTCCTGGGAAGCAAGTACGTATAGTGGCTGCTCTGGAAGACTAATGTGAAAGCGAATGCCTCCCACCCCCCTCCTCCTCTCTTATCTTTCATTGCTGAGCAGATGTCATGCGGTATGGAATATCCCTTTGGTCAGTTTGGGTCAGCTGTCCTGGCTGTGACACCTCCCAAGATTTTGCCCACTGATGAGGGAGGAACGTTGGAGGGACAGCCTTGATACTGTGTGAGCACTGCTCAGAAGTAGCCCAAACACTAGTGTGCTGTCAACACCCTTCTAGCTACCAATAGCTAGAGCACAATACCAAAGCACAGCACTATGGGGGCTGCTATGGGGAAAATTAACTCCATCTCAGCCAGAACCAATACACACGGGTAACTAATCCAAATAATATAAATACATGAAATGTCATAGTTGGCTGAATAAAGGTTTTTCATTACTTACTTCTCCACTGCCTTGCAAAAGGCAACTGTGTTTTCATTACTTCCTTGCTTTGCTTCAACCAGCTGGATAGACCAATCTGGAGACTAAAAATACCAAGACAACACCATAAGAAACAGAGCTCAATTATTTGGATAACAGAAGGAGCATAACACTAATCTTGCATTTGGTTCCATGAGAACTAACTTTCATGCCCCTATCATCCCTACCCTGACTTGATGGAGTTCCAGATAAGCACAAATAACCCCATTTTGACTGCACTCTAAACGCTTTCAGAGAAAAAACACAAACTCACAAACCATCAACTACCCTGTGTTTAACGATAATTTTTTTCCACTCTGTGCAGAATATAAAGAACTCCAGACCAAGCATTGAAAATTCACCTAGTATCAGAGATAACTCTAAAAGCAGAAGATGTATGCTTAGTTTACAAAAGGGAGAGAGGAAGAAATGAAGCTTATGCTGCAGTGAGTTTTAATCCTTATTTTCTCTCTTTCTGTCCTGGAAGGAAGATCCAGATGCCTTCAAATTCCATACACCTGTCATTTAAGTAACTAAGACAGAAAACAGGAAGCCAAGTGTATTCTGTTGAATGTGAAAAATCCCCGGATACTTTCTCTAAACTTGGAGAGCACAGGACTGAGGCAATATTTTGGGTCAAAACCTTGTCTGTTTGCCATAGCATCCTTCAGTCAGAACATTACCCTCCAAGAAAGTGCTTAATACTATTATAAATACAAGCCTATTCTACTGGTGTACATAGAGACATACAAAAGTCTCAACTGAGACACTGACTTTTAAACCCATTCAGAAAGAGAAGCAACTAATGACATGTCTCAGAAGAGGAAACTGAGATAGAATGAAAGGTGTATTTTGTCATTTTAATAATGATTTATATACATGTATGTAAACTTATAAAAATTATTAATAAATAATAAACCAAATTTAAGTTTGGTGTTCGTTTCTTTTTTCCTGGACAAGGAATTGCAATACACATAAAAAGATGCAGGCTGGGAAAATTTAGTCACAGTTTAAAAGATGGGATGAGTGTAAAAGATGAAAGATCTGTTGGGAGCTGGCTAGCGGGGAGATCACAATGGCAGAACTGAAAGCTCAGAAGTTACAAACCTTTTATAGATACCATCAGTCTTGGGTCTCTTTCTAGTAGCACAAGCATTAGGAGAGTGCTTATGAAATTAAGTGCTTAAGATAAGGGGGCATCACCAATAGAAGGAAAAAATGAAATATCTGGTAGGAAAAAGAATGGATACGGCTGAGGGTTGAAATAAGACAGTGAAATTAAATTTAACAATACAAATTAGTAATCCATCAGCCCCCAATTCAAAGAACTGCTGAAAAAACTCCTTCAGAAGTCACTGAAAACATAGCACCTCCACCTTGGTTAGACACCCACCTCACTATTCACCTCAGCAGACAGCAATAAGAACTTCTGGTGAAGGTTTGCTACTTAGAAATGATGAGTGATTTAATAACAATAATGGCCTCCCAAAATTATGTAGTGATAGAAAAACCGACAACAAAAAAACAACATTCCTGATCACACTTGCACCAGGGTGGGCAGTTTTACAAAAATCCAGATTGATACAGCTCTAGAACGTTTGCATCTGGGATGTTGTGTAGCCCTACATTCCAGACGGAGGAATTCAAGCCAGAACAAGCTCAGAAAGACATTGCTGGTTTTGTGGGTGAGCCGTACGGCCAGGAGCAGGAGCATAGTATTAATGCATAGTATTATTATGCAGAAGCATATTATAATGCATAGTATTATTATGCAGGAGCATAGCATTAATTAACCTGGCAATTAATATAAGGGACAACAAAAAAAGTTTCTATAAATACATCAACAAAAAGAGAGTGACAGAGAATGT
>JAOTQQ010000001.1:68444270-68537035 GCA_026546715.1 Gallinago undulata | reverse complement strand
TTTTTTTTTTAAATGTGGTTGGACTCGATGATCTCAAAGGTCCCTTCCAACCACTAAGATTCTGTGATTCTGTGATAGTTCACAGAGCACAGCAGGTAACTAAAGCTACAACAGTTGTTGCAGGAAGGGTACAAAGGGAGCCTAGAATCTACACTGATGACTATGCAGTGATGGTGGAGACATGCTACGTGGTGCAATCATGGGCGCAAAAACTGCCCCTGTGGAGAGGGGAGACTTTGACCCACACGGAGCTCTGGAGGAAGGATGCTGCAGCCCAGGTATCTGGCTGCAGGGCTTCTCTGATGCTTCTCCCTGGGGCTGGGGACAGCAGTGACAGCAGTGGTGGGAGCTGTGCTCTGGCTGCAGTACCATACTGCCTGTGAAGGAGCTGCAGGAGGAGGTGAGCAGCTAGAAGGAGGAACAGGAGATTGGCAGGGACCCTACAGAGCTAAGGATCACCCAAGCCCTGTGCTCCAAAGAAGGGACAATTTAAGCCTACCCTACAGGAGCAGCGGATGGAAACTCCCACAAGAGGGAAGGCAGGACACCTGCTGCTTCCAGCAATACAAAACGGTTCCTTTTCTGCCTGCAGTTCTGTCACTATAGAGCAGGTACAGTGCCCTGGAAAAAGTGCATGGAAAAAAGAAACAGAGTGGATAAATGAAAAGCTAAGAAAAAACTAGGCCACAGGTAAGAAAAAGTAAGGCTGGGACATGACACTGAATGGAACTGGAGATATTAAAAGAGGAAAACTACAATTAGGAAGTGACGAAGGAGGAACAGAGAGGAATTAAGCAAGGACAGGGCCAAGACTGGGAAAGGATGATTGGCCATGAGGACATGGGTATGGATCCTCAAGTTCATGGCTTGAAGAAGAGTAATTACTCTTCTTCAGAAGTAATTAATAAAGGATGGCAAAAAGGAGATTGATGGATGAAGGTAGTATCTAGACCCTCTCCTGCAGGAGACAGAAGTGACACAGGAGCCCTTTGCCTCTCTCCAGCTTTGCTGGCAGCATTTCTGAGTGAATCCTAATGAGAAACAAGAATACGGTGTAGACTAGTAATAGTCTACTAGTCTACTAGCTTGTCTACTAGTAATAGTCTACACAGAGGGAATTAATATACCATTGCTAACAAACTCTAATTTGTTCTGGTAGCAGAGGTGTACCTAATAGACATGTAATTCCAACTCCATTTATGAATCATATGGATGAAAGATTTAGCTTTGCCATTTCTCTTTTCAGGTGTCCAGAAACTATACTTTCTTCCCATTCCATATAAAGGTAAAATATTAATTACATGATCACATATTATTTTTCTATAATAATAACTGGACTCCAGTCTCCAGTCACTGCAAATATCTGAAAGTGTGCAGTGAATGAAACAGAGAATTGCATATGAAGAAAACTGATGATAACAGGGATAAAGGAACAGAGTGCATCCCTGGACAACTGGAATCTATCTTCTCCAGTTCACTGATTTCACACATTATGCTAATGAGGTCATCTGAACCATCCTTCCCAAATATGAATGCTTAATTGTGTATTTCTAACTTCTGGAGCACCCAAACTGAAATAATGAAGTTTTGTCTGATGATTGGGCTTGGGTGAAGAAGTGAGTCTTCCTAGTTATTCTGAAAACATTAGACTCTAAATATCGTAGATGGAGCAGACAAATCTATTGGATACTTTTTAGGTTATATTTCATTTTTCTTTCTAATATGGAGAAAATAAAGTCTCTTTTCACAGGGACATTATGAAGACAGTTTCTTTAGTGGTTTGGAACATCTGACTTGGTGATGACAAGGCCAGAGAAAATGAATATTTTCTTTATCATGCTGGATGTATTTTGATTATCACGCATTAAATAAACCCTAGGGCTATACAACTGCATCCAAGAGCTAAGGATCATCATGACAGTATGATTTCAGCAATTTGAATATTTCATCTTGCAAACCTATGACTTATCTCAATGCTAGTCTCCGTGTTTCAGCATCCTTTCCATTTCACTCTGTCTGCAGTCTTGGTTCTCATCTCCTACTACTCAGATGCATCATTTACTCATCCTGGATCTCACCAATCCAATCTGTGCTTGCTTTTTTTTTCTTTTGCTCTGGTGCTCCACTTTTCCAGCCACTCTGACAGTCTTACATCAGCCTGTCACCCCGCAGCCCTTTTTATCTTTTCCAAAATTCCCAGCCCAGTAACAATGAGTTACTTCTTCATGGACTATTTTTTACCCTTCCCTCTCTCAACTTCCTTTCACTCTTATATTCTCTTTCTTGCCATCTCAAGGTTCAGTTGCCAGCCCCTTGCCTTGGTTCTCTTTCTACCCTGACATGGCTGTTTCTGCCTGAAGGAGTTCCTGTGACCACACTGATTTTTCTGCTACAAATCAATTTTCTCATCTCTCCTATTTCTTCCTCTTCTAGCTAAACAGCTCAAATACTTGCCTGACTTAATCAAATCCTCCCACACATTCGATTGTAGTTGCCCTTGACTCACTCATCTTTTCTCTTCCTCCCCTATAATTCTCTCCTCCGTCACAGAAGCGTTTGTGACTGTTCCTATATGCCTGCTTCTTCTAGCACCTCTTCTTCCCATGCCACAGTTTAACCTCCTCCAGCTCATTTGTAACCCACTATTTTCTACTTTTCTCATGAGAAGGCTTATTCTTGTCAGCATGATGTCAGCATGCTTTAGTTTTCCTATTGTACGTAAAAAGTAACAGTAGCCTTTTGTCTCTCCACCTCTTCATCCCCTCCTCTTTTCTATTCACCACTGAACTTCCAAAATGTGGTACCCAGGATTAGTCTTAAGAGCTCTTGTCCTCAGATGTATTTCCCTCTCCCTCCCCCACCGCCTCCCCATCTGTCTAGGCCTGCATATGTTTATTTCTGTTCTTCTCCCTCTTCGCAGACATAGAAACAAGTCAATCAAGTGTCTCTTCCCCTTTGCTTTATGAAACTGTGATCACCAGGAGTTAAAAGCAGAAAGTGAACCTAAACTGTCTTTTAATATTCATGGTGCAGAGGGATCCTGTAGGCTATTTCAGGATTCCTATAATGATTCAGAATGCTAACAAGGACTAGAGCAAAGGGAGGATTTATAATTTTCTTTTTCCTTCTCTTGTCAGGATTTTGAAAGAAAAAAAAAAAGGAAGAGAGATGTAACATCAGACAGAATCATTAGAGTCCCATAAGACATTGTTATTAAAAACAGCAAAACCACTAATGGAGCTATGAACACCTGATGGAAAGAGGAAAAAAAGATAAAAGTATTTGCTTCAAAAAGACAGATTAAGACAGTGTGTCATAGAATCCAGCTTCCACAGTTATAGTAGATATGTCTATTTTTAGAAAATAATTATATATACACACATAAGTGCATGCAGAACATAGTGAAGGCAGGACATAGTATGTTTCATCTCTTGGGATCAGGATACATCAGCCAAACTAGACACAGAGACATTAATTTGGCTCAACAGAAAAACAAATTCAGCATGATGTATTGTTATTTTGAATCTCAGATTTCATATCAGAACATAAAGATTTCTTAACTTCTTCAAATACATCTTATTCCACCTTTCTGTATTTATCTCTCTATGGTTGTTTCATTGTTCAATAAACCATAAAATGAGCCTATTGGAGCATTCTAGACCATAGTCTAGATTCTCTTCTGCTGTAAAATGGGAAGTTTCTGTTAGAGTCAATAGAGATACTTACTTTTATACTAGGTGAGGAACTGGCCCTGTTACTTTAAAATGAGGTCTTTTTCAATAGGCAGGTTGCAGAAATGCATCGACATTTTAAGTATAAATTGTCTAAAACAGAAAACAGGTAGGACACAGATGCTGCCAGTAAAAAATCCTCATTAGTTAGCCAGAGTAGGCACCTTCCCTTCAAAAGACATTTTTTTATGGTCTGCTGGGTTCTCTTCTGATATTAGAATCAAAGGAAGAGGATGCTTGGGGCTTTCATACTGTATAGAAATCTCATAGCTAATCATGTACTGTTTGTTTGAGGGCATCCTCCTTGTAAAGATACAAAAAATACTGTGGGAAATTCTGACTGCCAAGTAATCAAGTTACACAATTACTGAAAAATGTACCTGACACTTCCCTGCATCTCTATCTTTGGCAGTAGTAAAGACCAAATAAGAAGTGAATAAAAATTCTCACAGTTGCTTTTGGCCAGTTGAATAGTAAGACACATGACAAAAACTCTCTACAGAAGCAAAAGCTTTTGCTTCCCCCAAGGCATAAATGTTTTATTTTTCATAAGGTTTTTAAATCAACTGCTTCTATTCTGTGTTGCATTGGTGTGAGTGAATACACAAAGTGCAAGGACACAAACAAGAATCAAGAACTTTAAGAACTATTAATACAAGGAAATTTAAATACCTCTCCAACACGTCCAGAGCTGCTGGGCCAGGTAGGTCCTTTGTCAGATCGTCTGGAAGTGTCAGTTAAACAACCTTCGTCATTTCCACTTTCATCTCTCACTTCTTGCCCAAATGGATAGCTGTCTTTGAAAATGGGATGTTGAGCATCAATATTGTCAAAGCCTATCTGAAAATTTAGATTTGTGTTGCCTCTTTTCACATTTGAAGCAAACACATTTGTGACTGGACTTGTATTATTCCCTCCATAGAGCTCTCTCTCTTGACTGTAGGGGTAGGGATCCACCAGAGAGAAGTTTCTGTAATCAGATAGTAAAGAAGATCTGAAGCCAAATGTTGGAGACACTGTGCATTGTTGCCAGTGAGAGATATGATTTCCAGGGTAAAGTTCACTGTAAGCAACGAGAGGCTGACCAGAAAACTGCTGGTCAGGCACATTCAGACCAAAGACGTCTGATGGGAAAAAAATTTCTTCATGATGATGTGAACGTGATGAACCATAAAAGAAAAATTCATTGCTGACTTCCTCAACTATTTGATCAAATCCCAGACAGACCTGTCCAGCAGAACCAGAATGGTGCATTGGGTAAGATGCTTGGTCCTCAGCCTGTCCTTGAAAAAATTCATTAGGTGAGAAAGGCACCTTCCCGAAGTATGCCATAGCTGATTCTTCTCTTTGGTCTTATTAAGCCTCTGGGAAGTCTTTCAACAGTTCCAAGGTCAAAAGAGCAACGTTCAGAACTGGAGCTACATACCCACTGAAATGAAACACAGAATAAAAGTTAGACCCCAAAATATCTAGTATAATGAAAGCAGTATATCTCTTTGGTATTTTTTTTGCTTTAGATCTTTCTCCATAGGGTGGAAATGTTTTCTTAATCTGGAGCTGGAATATTCTTTTGCCTGATCCTTATTTGCAGGGTTCTTCTTAGTACTGCTATTATTTAATAACAATAATATTATTCTGGACTCCTAATAGAAGCAATAGATTGCCTGAAACAATTGATCTAAATACTAAGATACTAATTCTGACAATTACTACAGAAAATCTCAGTATTCTTTCCATTATTTTACACTCGTATGGCACACAATGCAGGAATCTAAAACAAACAGGTAGGAAAGCTTCCTATTAATGGCCGCTTTAATAACATTTTCATTAATACCTTCCACTGGTTTTTGTGCCTCAAATTTCTTTGTATTCTAACACTTTTTCCCTAGTGGAAGCAGGTGAAGAAAGTTAAGTGGAAGCACGTAGAAGACATGGATTAATATTAAGAAACTACACCCCAAAAGCTTGGATATGGCACATATAATGGAAAGCAAACATAAATAAATCAATTTCAACCTTTCTTGTTTCTTTGTTTTTAAAAACATAAAAATATTTTCAAAGCCTGATGTTGTATCTTTTTTTGGTAAACAGGCAAGGGCATAAGCTTCTGCAGAAGCTCACCATCATTCCTGTTGCTACTAACAAACTTCCTGATAAGCTTTTGGCACATGCCAAGAAATCCCACGGTTCAAATGGGCAGCATATACTGGTGACTGCTGTCAGTAGGCAGGAGGGTATCTTGTTTAAGAAGATAATTTAATTCTAAACCCAAAATCTGTTCTGAGCTGCTTGCCCTCAAGGCCTTGGCCTGTTTCATTTACTGATACAGATGTAGCCTAAACACACAAATGACACAGAATTGCAATACTACAAAAAGTACACAGTTGTGCTGGGTACTTTATCACATAAAAGAAATAGAAACATCTGATTTAATAATTCAATAACAAAAAAAAATGTATTCCCTAGCAGGAAAAAAAGCTCTATTGAGATTAAAAGTGTGCTCAGAAATTGCTAAGGCTTAGCTCCACAAATAGCTTTTACAATATGTCCCCAAGATCTATACTGTATTAGTTTAGATAATAGCGCCTTGCAATGAAAATCTATATTACAACAGAAGGTATTCATCACAACTTTATTTATTTTTGTTTCATTCGAAGTCAAACTATAGGTGACACAGGCTTCTGTCACCCACAGTGAGGAATGAGAAGAGAAATGAAAAGTTAAATAGCTGAAATGAAAACTCCAAGTTACAGGCTGAACAACTCTTTCGAGCGCTCAACTTAGTGTTCCCATGTGTCGTGTGCTTTGGTTTCCTTTAACTGCATTGAAAAAAGAAAAAGCATTTTATGAAGTTACACTAAGCCAGATAACCAAAATGATGCATAGCACTTTGAATGGTGATCTAATTGTGAACTTCCATTATGGACTCTACACCTTTCTCTCAGAGTGCATCCTGAAGCTCACTATGTTTTTAGATTAAGATGACTTCCTTTTTGCAGAAAAAATTAATAAGCATAGCGATAAGAATTTTTTTATTAAATTGTCCTCATTTACAACTTCCTCTGTTTCTCATGTCTACTGCAGGTAAAGAAAAGAAAGAAAAGAATATATGCATTAAATAAGAAAGATAATGCCTTCTATTCTTTTTTTTTTCCCTGTCTTGAAAGTTGGAATGTTTCAGGAAAAATAAAAAAGAATGGTATCTCCCTCCAGCCCCATCTTCCTTAAAAAAGTTTGGCTACTTGGGGGGCTATAATTGAGGCACAGAAAATACAATACCTTTTACAGCCTTTCAACTGTTTCTAAAATATTTTCTTTACCTTTCAAATAAATTCTGTTTATAATGATACATAAATGTCCAACAGTTAACCTTGTTTATTCGCCACTAAAGCTTTTTTTTTTTTTTACATGTAGCATCCCACATTTCTTGGACAGGCAAATATTCACACATACACACAGAGGCCAACTCCATCTATCTGTAGATGAATGCTTATCTCCTACACTCTCCATATTGTTCAGGAGAAGTATTGCTTTCCTACTGGTATTTAAAAACAGACAGTTTAGCTGAACACCAAAGGCTGGTCTGTGCATTCTGCTCCTTCGTTCTCCTCAGTGGGCTGGGAAGTCCACATGAGTACAACGAGAAGCCTGCAGGATGCAGTAGGGTCCCTCTCCCAGCCTGGATCCCGGCAGAGAGCAGAACCTCATCCAGCACAGGGTGTAGGACCGTGTCTCCTTTATATAGGCTTGCACTTAAAACCAACCATTTAGACTGGAAACTCAGCATGTCACGCTGTAAATCTCAGCGGTTTAAGTCTTACCTGCTAGTTGGGTTAGTAAGACTAAGCTCTGTACCTGGGCCGCACTCCTGATCCTTTTGAAAACAGCATACGAAGTTCAGGAAACTGGCTCTATGCCAGCCACCCTTTCTCCCTTTGAATCATGCAAAGTGCACTGATAACACGGAATTTTAAAAAAAATCAATAATGAAGCAAAATTTGTAATGCATTTTTTTTTAAAAAAAAAAAAAGAAAAGTTTTTAGATTCATTTTATTTGCCTTGTGATTTCTGAATGGACATTTCAGAGGGTTTGGCTTTTTCCTCCTACAGCTGTGAAGTCCTCCTTTTCCTTTTAAATGACAGCCATGTTTTCACATAAATCACGTGGTTCTGAGACTGGGGGAGGGTGTTCAGGGAGAATCCCAACAAATACTGTAAAACATTCACTACAGATCAAGAGATTTGACAGCACCACATAATGATCACAACATTGTGGTTGCCATCCAAGCATGGGAAAATAGTTTCCTTACTTCAGCACACACATGCATTATGGGATAAAACCTTGGGATCGATTTTCCCTTTTTAGCAGAAGCCAGAAGGAGATGATTGGGCCACTTGCTAAGCAGTAAGAATATTTGTTGCAACCTCTTACCTGAAACACATAATTTGTTAGAAGAATATACAGTCCCCTATGTCTTCCTGTTCACAGACACACTGTCTTCCTGACACATTCAGATGACCTATGTGCTTTCGTATCAAGGGGGTGTAACATTTTCATCAGAAGCTTTCTTTCTTGTTTAACCGGTTTACTGAGGTAATGATTCTTTCCCACATCTTCCTTCAGGGAAATTTCAAACAGCAGTAACAATAAAATGTAACACCTTATCTGTTCTCTTTCTCAATTTGGGTGCCCAGCCTTCTTTCCTCTTTTTTTTTTTTTTTTTTTTGTGAAACATGGTGGTAGATGATCTCATACTTTGCGTACAAGTATCAATCATGCTTAAAATAACAAGACAACTTCTCCAAGGGAAAGACTTGCCTCAGACTTCTGCACAAGAACAGGATTCAGACCTTTTACTCTACTCCATATTCATGCAGCTTCCATCTATCTGCGCTGGTGGTGCATGCTCTGAAAGATGCTCCTTGCTCTGCTCACAGAAGGGGAGAGTACAAATTTTGCATGGCAGAAAGGGCTTCTGGATTTGGCTCCTTGGTATGCAGAGCTTAGACATCTAATGGGGGACAGAACCTCCCTTAAGTTGAGGTATTTCCCAAAGACCGATGAAGGTTGCCCCTCTGCAAAGGGCCTGCTGAAGAGCTGGAGTGAATACAGCGCTGGTCACACAAACATCTTCCTAGACCTCAAGGAGCCCAGGACCCTCCATAAAAGGGAGCAGCAGAGGCTGCTCCAGCCACAACGCAGAAGGAGTTCCCTCAGGGACCGGTTGCCTTCATGCTTCATACCATTCCTTAAAAAGGTACAAACTGCTCCACTGAAGTGGCTATTCACAATTCACACAAAATCCTAATCCTAGTCAACTCCAAGGTTGTGAGAGGCAGGAAAATATCCTCAAAAACAATGAAGGACTCAGTATCAACAAAACAATACTTCTGTTATAACAGGCCACGCCATAAAACTGAACTGATTAGAATAAAGCATTTAAAGTTAATTATTAATCTCAGATATCATATATCTGATAAACTGAATGAAGTAATAATTTGATAAAGGATTACAGGGAAAAGTCTGCCCTTCAAAGTATAGCAAAAAGCTGTCAATGATGTCATTGTGATTTAAAAGCAGTTAGCCAAGAACAAAACTTATTTCAGTTGGTGAAAGGTGATGTATTTTTTTCTCCTACATTCTCCAACCCTTAAAATGTCAACTTGCTCCACAAACTATTTGGTGGCATTTGTGCTGTACTGTAATCACTACCAGTGATTACTGTGAAGCGATCCTGGGAGAGAGCAACACACCAATTTTAGGAGCTGCCATTTCAGAGTTTATGGCAGCTCAATGTTGCTTCATCTCACAGCGACTGGGCACTGAAAAAGGAGGAGGATCGAGGAAACAGAGGAATTATGCACGGGAAGAGCTCGTATTCCCAAGCAAACAGAGAAGGCTATACGTGTAATACAAACTGAGCCAGGACACATCCCCCTCTCTCTGCACAGTGCTTTCCAGGAGAAGGCTATGAAGGTTTTTCTTGGGAAACCGAACACTTTCAGGATTTTATTAGGCTTTTAAAGTGGACCATATTTTTCTGTTTTCTGTTTCCCATCGAAGCAGTAGGCAGGAAAGTGCTGAGTCATTTTCTACCCTAATTCCTCCTAGCCTACCAAAAATTGTCTCCTCCTCTTTTGCTGTCATGTGGGACAAAATCTCTAGACACAAAGAAAACTGGATACTCCCTGGGATGCCTCCTTTCCTTCTGTTAGATACTCTCGTGGCTCCACCAACTGGCAGGAGCCCACATCTCACTCAGATTAAAGAAGAATCATGTTTTTGATTTAGCCATGGGTGAGCGTGCTCATACGAGCTCGGTCTGATAAAAAGCTGTGAGTAAAAAGCTGGCAATATAGTCCCGCTCACACACCCCGAGATGAAACACAGCACCTTCAGCTCTCGGTGTTGCTTCACACACAGTTTGGAGCTTTCCCAAATCGCACCCTTGCGTTTGAAGCCTTGAGGCTTCAAGTAATAATAGGCTTGCAAAGGGAATGTAGCAAAGTCTTTCAGCAATCCGTGAGGCCAGAAAACTGGCTAAACAGAGAGACAGTGAGGAAACCACTCCATTTCATAACAGATCCCGTCGGCTCTGCTGCTATTCTCCAGTGCCACCTACTGTCGTTTCCCCAAAACTGTTGAGGCAAGGAACAGAGATCACTGTGTCAAACACAGTGGCAATTAAGCTTTATGTCTGGCTGCAAGGAATGTCATCGTATTTATCATCATCACTGAAACAGGGCCCCTGTCTGAAGGCTGCTCCTTACGGGAAAGATTCATGAGCGTTGAGGTCCTGCTTGAAGATGGTGTGATACTACTTTTCTTGATTCAGTGCTCCGAAGTACTGCTGGGTCAAGGCAGTGACAAGGAATCAGCAAAACTACATAGGTACAACAGGGCTTTTCCACGTGCTGGTGAAAACACACATCAAGATTTTACTGTGTTTAAGGAGATGAAGAGTATTCTGGCTAAAAAAACAAAGTTAAGATCTGTTTCTTTGTTTTACAGGCCCTTGTTTCTTTCTCACAAGCTTCATCAAGCAGAGATTGTGCTTTCTTACCTGTTTAGTAAAACCCAGAGTAGATGCTGTTGGGCAAAGAAAATAAGACTTGCAACAAACACAATACAGTGGTTGAGTCATTGTCAAATGATTCATCAGTAAAGGAGATATTTGCTGTCAAGGGCAAGGAGGACTCTTCACCCACTATTTATTCACACAGAACAAGTCAGGGAAAGGAGAGAGAGAAAGGAGAAGGGGAGAGAAGCAGTTTCACTTTTCCAAGAAAAATAAATAGAAAACATTTTGTTGTACATGGAAAACATTTTCACAGGCTCTGCTGACACCTACATATAATATACAAAGTTACTAAGTTACCACCACCCTCGGGAGGTTTGAAATAGGCTGTTGTGAAAGATCAACCTCCACAGTCTGCAAGCACAGACTGCAAAGCTAGCCATGACTAAACGGAGACTACGGATTTTAATCTCTCCTTTTATTTGAACATCTTTTGTACTTTGATCCTCTGAAAGGAACAGCACACTTTAGCAGACTTGTTTCTGGGAGAAGTAATTACTCCAGCTTTAAAAAAAAAAATCAAATTGCTGAGAAAATTAGTTGGAGAACAGTCTTATCACAACCATCTTAAAATATAGAGCTAAAATAAGACAACCAGGCAGATTTTTACGCATACATATATGTATGTACACACACATTCTCATATATGTATGCTTATATATAAATGTATGTATTTAAACACACATGTATATATATATGTGTGTATATACGCATATAAATATATAAGACTAATATATGTGTATACATGCATATAAATGCCTAACAAATACTAAGTAACCCAAGAAAGGAGCTTAAGTGCTTCAGAAGAGAAGTCAATCCACAAGTTTCAGCTGAGAGTCAAACATCCCAAAGCTGAGGAGTGCTTGAACCCAAAGCTTTTGTTTACATGGCTTTATAAATTTCACTTTTTCTTCCATTTCTCTTACCTTCTGTGATTTTTTCCACTGTTTTCTTGTCCTACTCTTTTCATTTCCCCAGTCCGGTGTACATGTTCAATGGCTTACTGTAAAATTCAGCTTGGTCATTCCAGTGTATTCAACAGGGTTTGTTGACCTTCCAGAAACTGTTCATATCACAGACTGTACAAATATAAAACCACACTCTTGAGATACTAGCACACTGTTAAGGCAAACTCCTTAGCCACTACAGCAGGCATTTTCCTATGGAAAATTTAGCGAGCTGTCTCATCGCCACTCCTAAGACCCTCTCCCGTTGCAGCGTTTTGTGCCAGTTTGTGGCACATGGGGCTCTACAGGATTCCTAGAGTGAGAGGAGTGAAGAGAACACCCCAAAGCACAGAGTTCAACCACTCTGGCAGATCTGAGCCAGACTGATAGAGCCAGAGCAATTTTAGTGTATTAGCCTGGCCATGATGCCGCAGGGAGCTGTATAATTGCCTTGAAGAGAACTCAACTTAAATATGGCTTTGAATTCAGGTATTCAGTCACCACACGAGAGGGAAGGGGAAATGGTAATAAAGACCCACTTGCACTCCTTGTTGGATTTTGCTGTTTGTGGACCTTTGGTTCACGTGACATGTCAGCTGAGTGGCTTGTTCAGTATTCGGATGAACTAGTAGGATTGAGTCCTTTTCTCTTATTGATGCCACGGGTACCTTCAGTGAAAACAGTGAAATTATAAAACCTTACGTTAGGTTTATACTATAAGCCAGTATATACGATACTGTAAGCTATTATATGTTGTAAACCTAATATAACATCTGAATCAGCTCTACTGTCTTTATCGAAAAAAACAAATTAAGAACTGTTTAAGCATAAAAATATAGGCATCTATAGTCAAAACTAACTTACATCTTGTCTCCATTTGCCTTTCTACAAGGATACTTTGCTTACGTTTGCAATAGTGCACATATTGCAGTACTACAACATCTTAAATAATGCAGTATTTCTGAATTTTACCTGAACTTCTTGCACATGGGTAGCTTCTTACATCTTTCTTCTGCCTTTATTATCATAATTGCTCACAGCACAACTGAAACACTTGCTTAAAAAAAACTAACAAAAACCAACAAACCAACCATATGGCTTTTACAAAAAAAAAAAAAAGTTGGTGAGTGTATATTTAATTTTTTAAACCAACTGAACAGCATTCCTTATATGCAATTCAGGATATAAAGCATCTGCTTAGATAGCTAATTTGGCTGCATACTTAGGTTGCCTATGCATGCCAGCAAAGCATTCATTACTGTTTTCATTAAAACTTTACCTGCAGCATGAAAGCCAACAATAATTTACTTGAGTTTGCCCATAAATAATGCAAAGGGATTGCTTACCTGCAATAAAACATATTTCGGCAAACTGCTGCATGGAAATTAGGTCACAGCAGCCCTCCACCACAATTATACCACCCCCATGAATGAATGGCTGGCAAAGAGATACTTGCAAAGCTGAGAATCCAGCTTCATCTATCACCCCAAAATACCTTCCCCATCAATGGTTCCCACACAGATTATTTTTACAATAGCAACTGCTCTGTGTCAGGTCCTGCAGTAGCCTGCTCATGGCTTTGCTAATTATGTTTTTGTACTTATGAACTAGGGGAGCAACATGGAAGACCCTGCAGAATTAAACAGGTGATGTGTGTCCTGGGGCTGGGCAAGATAGTCACACTGGAGCAATAAATGTACACTCTACCCAACGATATTAAATGTACTCACCCCCACTGCAGTAGCCATGACTTAGATTTTTATTCTGTCTTGCACTATTTTGGGTAGCCCAGCCAACCCGTATTCTTTCTGCTCCTCTGGCCTCCCCACACCTTGCTCTGTCTTCCTCTCAAGTGCAGGAATAAATCCATGCTTCATGTTAGAGGTGAAATATTACACATGTAGAACTGGGGGGAACTGAGGCCCAGGGCAGAGGGGGCAAGAGAAAACTGTGCTGAAGGAAAGATACCTCATGGGAAGATGAAGGAGAAGGAGTTAGTAGCCATGTGCTATGGCCTTTAGAGGTGGCTGGTATCTTCCAGGCACAGGTTCCCAGCTCACAAAGAGATCAGATCATCTGGCAAGCACTGGGTCAGGAAAGGAAGAGAAAAAAGCAAGGGAGAGCTCTACTCATCCCCAATCATTGAACAGCCCATGAAAATCCCTCATACATAAAATTCAATAGTATTGACATAAACAGTAATTTCCTGGTACTTCTGGGTGGGGGGTAACTACTACCAAAGAAACAAGTAGTTCCATCCACCACTATGGCCTACAAAATGGCCCAAACCACTGTGCACTGATGACAAGACTGCAGACAGGGATACTGTCTGGACAGGCAACTGCTGGAGAGGGTCCAGCAGAAGGCTACAAAGATGATGAGGGGCCTGGAGCATCTCCCTTACGAGGAGAGGCTGAAGGACTTGGGTCTTTTTAGTCCGGGGAAGAGAGGACTGAGGGGAGATCTGATCAACACCTATAAATTCTTAAAAGGAGGGTGTCAAGAGGATGGGGCTGGTCTTTTTTCAGTGGTGCCCAAGGATAGGAGAAGAGGAAATGGGCACAAACTTGAACATAAAAAGTTCCACCTAAACACGAGGAGGAACTTCTTTGCTTTGAGGGTGGCAGAGGACTGGAATAGACTGCCCAGGGAAGTGGTGGAGTCTTCTTCTCTGGAGACGTTCAAAACCTGCCTGGACACTTTCCTGTGCAACCTGCTCTGGGTGGACCTGCTTTGGCAGGGGGTGTTGGACTAGATGATCTCCAGAGGTCCCTTCCAACCCCATGCGTTTCTGTGATACACACACTTTTCACCGCAGTTGCCGGAGAAAGTGAAAAGGAAGCTTTGGGGCTAGGTATATTCTCTACATTCAGCAGTGAAATCTCGTCACCCCTGCCCCACCGGCCTACACCTCGCTCACTCCACTCGCTGTTGAGGACCATGCGAAATAAGAAACCTCAGCTTAGAAGAAGCTTTAGACTGAGGGCAGCGATCCTGTCACGGAGAGATACTTCCCAAGCAGAACAACCATCTCCCTTCTTTCCCAGGGAAACGCCGAAATTACCAGATCCATCCGATCCCAAGCTTGGGAACGCCAGGCTGCTCCTTCCAGTTCCAGCAGCGTCAAGTCTGGGAGCCGGCCTGATGCACAGCTCCCAGACCGGACACCTGAGGGCAAACCCGTGGCCTTCAGGTCAAACACGAGCCTGGGGCACGCCTGAAAGCAAATAAATACAGAACTCATTGTCATTTAGGTTTCTCCTGAAGGGCCGGCTGTTTTTTTTGGAGGAGGAGAGGACAGGAGTTTCAGAACGTAAAACAGAGCAATTTGACCCCACAGGTTGAGAGCCTAAAAATAAATAAATAAACAAACAAATAAATAAATAAATTTAAAAACCCAGGAAAATTTAAACACATCTGGCATTCAGGCGCTCAGTTATCACCTCACAAAGCTGTACTGCAAGCCTTTGGGACACGGTATGTCTAAAATAAGATATCAGGTTGTACCACAGCAAGATGCCCGCCCTTTGAGGCCTAGTGTCACAGCACGTTACAATCGACGGCCGTGAAAAAAAATCTCTCAACTCTAACATGAAGAAATACAAGCATGGTTTGTCTTGATATTAAAACAGACCTTATCCACAGAACTCCTGGCACAACTTCAGTTTACTTCTGACTGCCTCCATTAACTGCGTCGTGCCAATGTTAAAGCAGAAAATCTAGGAAAAATCCAGACATCCTAGAGTGAGGCCAGAGCCCACTCATAACGCGTTGTTCGTGTCTGCTGCAGAAGAGGAACAGCTATCTCACTCTTCACTTGGTTGATCTACTTTTATATCCTTGATTCAAATGGAGTTATGCAAACTCCAATGTTTGCTGTCAGGCTATAAAGAAGCCTATTGTAACTAGGATATGGTTTCCTTAGATGTAAACGCACATGCAAAATAGAAAGGGCTTTGATATTGAGATTTTTTTCCCCTGAGGTTCAAGTATTTTATCATTTTAATAATATTCCATTTTCTTGTTGCACTCACTTTTAAAATGTCTTTTGTATTAGCTCCGAGTATTATAATTCCTTTAAAATTCCTCTGGAGGGCACTATTACCATAACTATACAATTAGCTACAGATGGATGTAATAGAGATAAACACTAAATAGCCTTGTTGGCAGGAGGCAGAGTGTCTTTTAACCAAGATAGCTTCTTTACTGCTGCTTAGTTTTTTACTCTGCTTTAAAGGATATAGGATATCTCTTAGCTATAAAGAGAAATAAAATTTAGAAATTATTATTGTAGAGGTTTGTCTTGCAAAAATGTGGTGTTTGCTTTTTTCCCCCCAGCCACCACATTTGTTAGTAAGCCTTAGAATTTGGTATGTCCTTCAACTTTGCAAAAGTGATATTTCCAAGTCACAGCGTGATTTGTGGCAGTTTGGGTTAGGAAAGGATGGAGGGACTGATTATCTTGCAGACTCTTCCTGTTCTCTGTGGTGACTCCTGTATCCCTGAGGCTGGACTGTGAGACCCGTAACTCCACTTTCCTCCCATTCACCAGAGCTGCCCTGTTCCACAGTGCAGAACGAGGCCATCTATTCCTCCAGGATTTTGAAAAGCCTGTCCAGCAGAAAGAGAGGGAAGGATAATATGTTAGAGCTAGGAAAGAGAATCTGACATACCAGCGTTTTTTAGAACTGAGAAGGAATTGGAAGTGAGCCTCACAGTTCAGAGGAAAACACTTTTGAAAACAGGATAGTCAGGAGAGCTTGGAAAGGTCAACCTTACAGCAAGCGTGTATGTCTAATCTCGTCGCCCTCTTGCGATCATGAAGTATATTGCACGATCATTTTATCTGCTGTGAAATCTTGCAGGGTAAAGCAGTGGTGCAAACCTCAGAGTTCAGGTTTTGAGAATTTGGGTTCCCCCTCTGCCTCCGCATCTTCTGGGAAACATCATAATTATGTACGAAAAAATAATTTCTTTACTTGAATTTTACTGCTTCCTCTTGGTTTTGTGGTTTGTTTGTTTGGGATGTTTTTTCCTCTTTTATGGCTTGTACATGTAGTTGTTCCATCTATTTTCCAATTAGACTAGAAATTATTCAAGTAGGTGCAATACTTGTGTGAGAGTTTATATGGAAGTAGCAAAGTAATGTTATAATAGCGATGAGGGTCTTGGAATACTATATCATACAGAAGAAAATGATACTGATATAATGTGTTTTTAATTAGGCCATCAAGCAAAGAAAATAAGAGGCAAGGGTATATTTCACTTATGGCAGAATTATATGTAACAAGCTAACATTACCAAAAAAACATCAACACATACAACTATAATAAAAACTATTACAATATAAAGAAATACAGGTATCTAATTAACTTTTTGTGAACTTGAATTTGAATTTGCATTGACATTTTCATTAGTCAAAATTATCCTTGCTCTTTTTCATTGATCCCTTACTCATTTCTACCTGAATTATCTGTTACTAATTATCACCTAGTTCAAAGATGGCCCCCACACTTGCATTTTATTTCAGGACCTTTCCTTCTTCCTGACATCTCCATCACCACACTGAATGTTGAACTCTCGCGGCTTCTCCTCCTAATCGCTAGCCTTAAACAGCAATTGAAGCACTTTGTTTTAGATTAAAAGATTTTTTTAAAGCATACAAACGAATGGCATGAACTTTTCAATGTAAGAGGGAGGGGAAAAAAAAAAAGATAGGTCAGATTTTGGGTATACCACCCTTGACATTGTCCTTTTAAAGTACTCCCCAAGCAGCTTTAACTTTTGCAACCAGCACTCAAGCAGCCGCTCACCCTAGGGCCCAGTCAGCTTGGCAGGATGACAGAGGTCAGCATTTCACACGAATGAACAATGTCTCCAATATATAAGGCAAGCATTCAGCTCGCTCTCTCTTTTCACCTGTCCTTTAAAGTTTAAACTGAGACTATCATAGGTACTGTGCACAATGCAGTGCAAATCCCTCTTTCTATTAACCCTTTGAACCCTTATGATGAGAAGTGATAGTATTACAGTTTTAGAGAGAAGCCACAGAAGGGCTCCTCTTCACCCTTTCCCCTGTACCAGCTGCTTTTTCTTATGTACTTTCCCCACAAACATACCCCTGTTATCTCTCTAACTCAATCACTGAGTATGAGAAAATCTTCCTGTTCTTCCAGAGCATTCAAAGTGTGTGCACATGGTGGGGTCAAGTGTGAGCAGTACTTTGACCAGATTCGTTTTCAGCATTAATACATTTATTTCTGCTTTGAAGGTGAGTGAGTAAGAATAACATGGGGTTTTTTTACTTACATGAAAAGTATTTTTGTATGGGAGAGGGAATCTCCATATAGTGATGTGGTTCACAAAACCACCAAGAAGGTTGGCCTCGCTGTGAGGCCAAATAAAACTGAATATGGTAAAACAGTCTTTTTAGCAAGTCCTAAATCAAGGCACTAGGCAACATGCACAAATTTTAGTAAGCTCAAAGGGGTTTAGGGTTAAGTGATCACAAATCTACAAGCTATAATCAAAGATTTAACTCTTTAATCCTAAAAACCAACAAGCATGTAACTTTCCTGTTATTAGCTGGATGGTCTGAACAGACATGGAAACTCTATCATTGAGTTACCTACTCAAATTCTCTGGACAATTCTCAGAATGCACCTGTTTGACTTTGCTTCAAGCTCACTGTTGACGGAGGTCAAGAAGGAGAAGCCTGGATAAGGAAACCTGGATAAGGAAACCTGCATTGGTTCTGCCATGCTATTACATAGCCAGCCAACTTCTGCACTCCCAAAATTCAAAACTGAAATCAGATTTCTCTGGGCTTGGCTGGGGCTCTGCTTTAATTCAGCGTGGAATTTTTATGAGTAAAAAAAAAAAAACCAACAAACCTTCAGAAACAGTCTCTGGGCAGCTATTAAATAAAAAAATAACTGTTTATCAAGATTCAATTAAAACAGATTACAAAAATTAGATTAAAGCAGCTAAGAAAACAGTAAAAGTGAAGCACAGCATTTATTGACTATTTTACAGAGTTTAGGTGGGCTATAAAATAATCTTGTGGGCCCTAGAGCCACATGCTGAAGTGTGGCATCCCAAATTTCTGCACATAAGAAGAGCCCCCAGGGATCTATTAACACAGTAGAAACAATTGGAGTGAGCATGCCTCCTGAGCTCCAGATCGTTGTAAGGGCCATTATGGTCAATGGTTTCATACCCCCAAAAAAATCTTTAAGCAGAGAAAATCACGGAAGAGCCATGAGACTTGAATTTATGACAAGAAAGAGTTAAGAAGTTCAGAGCTTCTGGCTATCTAAGTTGTCTCAACCTCAGTGTCATTCAAAAGATCAGGTAACTAAAACATTAAGATGTGCAAGATTAACCATAAAGCCTGTACTTTCATTGCACTTTGCCTTTTCCAGTCTGAAGACCATAACTAAGTGGACTACAGCCAAGCATCAGACACTTGTTTATTTGGACACATATACCAAATGAGGAAACATGGAACTGCAGATGCTGCCCCTTTTAGCTAAGGAGAGAAGCTTAAGCCATCCTGATGCTGATAAGTCAGAGGTACCAGTGAAGAAAACTGTCTTGCATTGCTTTTTTTTTTTTTTAATCATTATTCAAGCATATTTTTTTTCTTTTATTACTCTTCATCTCGTCTGAAACGAAAAGCTCCAATGAACAGCTGAAGTTCAGTTACTGTCTTTCTCAGTGCCATACTGTTGAACCCTTTTGTTGCACCACTGAAATATTTGGACAGGGAGAGAGATATCCTCTTCCAGCTAGACACAGCCTGTTGAAAGAGAACTGTAATATTCAAAACAAAGACCTTTTATAGAAATATTCTTTCTTTTGTTTGTTATTTTTTTCTCTCTTTTTGAGTGATACATTTTAGAAAGTTTGCTGAAAGAATAATAGGGTTTCAGGGCTCTCTTGTTCCTCCCGTTTGCCAGAAGGTAAAAATCTTATGATCCATTCACATCTCTGAGGGCTGAATTTCAGCTCGAATTCCCTGGAGCCTGGCCTGAAGTGGATGTTGCTTCAGTGAATTCAATTTTCCAGGGTATTAAGAACTGAGAAAGTAAAATAGATGACAGGCACTGAGGGTGGAATTCTAGCTCCACTGGAGGCTAATGGGGCTTTCTGCCACCATCTTCAGGTAGGCCAGGATTTCACCCCAGCTTCAGGGAGCAGAGCAGAAAAATGCTATACAAGGTTTAAACCTTTACCATGTAACGCTGAGTTTGGTAGTAAAATGTGAATAACGAGGCTGACTTTGCTTGTAAAACTCTTTGAAAGGTATGGAAGGAAAGCACTACATAAGAGTGTGGTATTAGGGATAATCCAGTGAAAAATTGAAAGAAATCAAGACTATTTCTAAAAATTGCTATTTTAAGGATATTAAGTCTTTGAAGAGGGTAGGAAAAAACAAGCCTTCTGAACAAGCAACAGATGTTCATATCCCTTTCAAGGTGTAAAGCACTTGAGCAATACAAGACAGTCCTAATACTTGACAGTCCAAGTTTGTCCCATTCTAAACACAGTTTTCCTCAGCAGAGGCATAGTACCCTAGCAGAAGAAAACCAGTTTCATGTAATGTGATGGAGAAGCCGCATCACTAAGACATCCCATAGTCAAATAGACAAAAAGCCACTGGAACCAGAGACTAGAGATCTCAGCATGCTTTCTTTGCCAGTCAGGCCTCCTCTGAGATTTGGAGGTAAGTCCATTTCCATCTCTTGTCTTCCTGTTGGCTCACCTCCCTCTCTCCTTATAACTGGGGAAGACTTTAAATAAATTTGACTCTAAAGATCTCTGAAAACCTGCTTCTAGATCTATTTTATATTCTAAATCTTATCTAGATACTAGTGTCTAGGGGGATACTTCTTACCACGTTTCTTGTCTCTGTTTCAGGAATGTGTTTTACAAGAGTCATATATAATTGTGGTCTCAAACTTCATTGTAGATTTTAGGGTGCTAATGTAACAAGCAAAGAAAAAAGAATCTAAATCTTTTGTAGCTTGAGGTCAACCAGAAATGTATTGGAAGCATAGTTGGTCCCTTAGTAAGGAATTATCCACTGCTAAAACTCATTTTGACAGCTAGAAAAACACTTTTGATGTACAAGAGGTTTTTGACACTACATATTATCCTCAGAGAGGAAAATGAAGAGAAATGTAGAAGAAATCTTTCTGTAATTACAACTCACATATAATTTCATTGGTCTGAATGTTTTACCTTGATCTCAGTGGTATGAAAACACATTAAGATATAGGCTGAATTAATACTACCAGACACAAAGAAGAAAAGAAATTAAGAAAGAAAAACGGCAATAAAGAAATCAGGCAAAGCTGTTATGGCAATGGATAAAAAAAAAATCAGGAGCAAAGGAAAGAACAGCGAATACGGAGGTGAGCAAAAGAGATAAAGCCATCAGAGAGGGCAGTAGAGGATGGAAAAAGAAATCAGCAGAGAAAGGAAGGCATTATCTAAAGCAGAAGTGCAGTGGAGGCAAAAAAATATTTCAACAGAACAGAGATGTCACAGAAAGAGAAAACAAAGTTGGAGGAAGAAACTGGTAAATTATGAAAATGGGGTACAAAAGAGAATAAGGACAGCAAAAGGAGCTGAAGCAGAGAAAGAGAACAGAAAAAGACACCACCTCTGGGAATACATTTAATTCCAATCAGGAGGTGGCTTGAGGCCTACATTTACTTGACCAAATTCTCAGGGAATTAAAGAAAGAAAAAAAGAAAAGATCTAACACTCCCCCAAACCTCATGTACTACGATAGATTCTGGATAACATCATTACATTCTGCCTTCCAGCACCTTTAGGCTTTCTCTGGGCTACCTGGGTTTCTCTCTTCTGTCTTATTCCTCCAACATTTTTGCTAACCTTACTTTACCTCTCTGCTGCCTCCATGCACCTTCCTCCCTTCACGCTTTTTTTTTTCTTTGCTATTTTTCACCTTGATTTAAATGGACAACTATAATGAGCACTTGTTTCTAACCAACAGTAACTGACTGAACGATGACAGCATAGCCAAAAAATAACGTGTCAAGAAGAAACAAGAAGCCAAGAAGTCAGTGCAATTCAGTACTTTGTCTTTTATACTGCCAACTCTGGCTAAACATCCTCATCCACACATTAAGTATTACAAGTTTCTCATGGGAAAAAAATGTTAGAAATCTTACACTTTGAAGTGTGTGAACGAACAGCCCTGGTAACTTCAACCAAAATTGATTTTGAGGGGTTTGTTTTGTTGTTTTTTTTCTTGCTTTTAATAACTTTTTCAGTAATGCTGCCCCAGCTATGCTCTTTTAGCCCCTCAAAAGTCCATTAGCAATGAGGAAACAGCTTCTAACTCCACTACCAGCTCTGCAAAACTGGGTCCCATTTCAGTATTAAAATACTTGGCCAGAATGTAAAAGTCTTACAGCCACAAACGCAATGCTTTTGAGACTGTGTTCGATTCTATTGTTCCAACACCATTCCATTTGAATTCCAGCATTTGGTAACATTAAAAAAAAATTGAATTAAGTTCAGCAGGCTGCTTTAGCAAAGCGAGCTCTTAGCAAGAATTCTTCCCACTCCATTCTTTGCTGGGAAGAAAGGAAAGCAAACCAGACTTGGAGCACTAATGAAGCACTTAAAGAATCAATGGTATGCATGTGAATGTGATGCTGTTAAATGTTATTCATTACAGCTTCCGATTAACAGCCATCTTGCTGAAAAGAGCGACAAGACCTTGATGCTGGTGGTTCAGGATTTTGAGCTGAGCAAAGCTATACCAATTGGTGCACTGCACTAATGTAGTTTTAACCATCACATTGTATTTAGTATATAGCATGGCAGATTTAAGGGGCAAGAGGGTAACTAATTAAGACTTTCTTTCCTCCTTGTATAAAACTGTGATTGGTGTGGCTCACGCTGGGACCCCAAGCAACATGGGTGAAGCTCACCATTTCAGTGACATCTGTTGTGCATGAGTATAGCAAAAATTGATGCCTTCCTATGTGAAAGCAGCTTTATAAATAGGATAAAGCCTGTTTAACTCACCAGGCCCAGTTCTGGAAGTGCAGGAAGACTCAGAGCTAGGTTTTGAGCAGTGGTGAACTTGCACCATTCCCATGGTGAACATACCTGTATAGAGGTAACTGGATTTTTAGACTCAATCTCTGTTCTCTTTTAAAGTTCTTAATCTTTCAAAACCAAAATCTTTTGTGAGAATATAAAAGTTGCTAGAGTACCTTTTCCACCAGAAAAGTTTCTAAGCACTATGACAGTTTTTCTAGTTAAAACCAGAGAAAGCACTCCACGTGATGAATCATGCTGAGCCAGAATGGGAAACAGTCTTTTATTCTAGGGGACTTTAAAAAGCAAACAAGGAAATAAAAGCATTTCAACTTAGTGTAGAAAAATACTTTTGAACATTTTCACATGAAGCAAGCATTTTCTGAACAGAAAACCAGAAAAGGATTGCAGCCCCAATCACTGAACTGAGCATTAAACAGGAGAAAACTCAGGGAAGTGAAAAATTACAAGCATGATCCGTAAAATATTCTGACAGCTGGACACAAAGTAAGCCTCACTACTCAAAGTCCAAGGACAGAGTCCAACTGTGCAACCAGGGCTGCTCAAATTGCCTGACAGGGATGGTTTGGTGACCATTTATTTTTTTTCCCACAAAAGAAAATGGGCACGCAGCACCCACTCATACTAATTTCTGCTTGTGCTGCTGAAGTTGTCCAGCTGACCCACACATGGCCTCTGAGCCAACGCTTCTTAAAATGTAAGCTTCAAAAATATTACAGTTTTCTCGTTATAACGTACCAGTGAACCATCAAAGCAATGGACAGAGGGAACTGCTGAGCATGAAAACCAATCATCGCTAAAAACCTTAACTTAGAGCAGAGAAAGAGGACTGTAAACACCAGGGGTTACAAATTTTAAATTCAAGCAAGCAAGATTGTTCGTAGGTCTTTAATAGCTACCCCATCTTTACGGTCTATAATTTCCACATAAAATGAGAAGAAGTATCTCCTCAGTACAGGCTGTGTAAATCTAACCTCTTGTAAACTGGTCTCAGTGGTTATGAGTAGAAACAAATACCACCTGGGCAGCTGAGCACCACACTAGTTATTTTCCTTTTGACCAGGTTCACCTAACCTCGAACAAGTTTCTGCTAATATATCCAGATGCAAGTAATTTCAAAATTACCACTTTCCAAGTGTGGATGAGTATGCAACACGTGCTCTGTAAAGTGAAAGCTATTGTGTTAGCACAATTCTTTTGTGCACGTAAATCACACTTATCTCTAACAATGAGTTTGCTTGCATATATTTAAACTGCATGATGGTTAGATCTGGCATAGGTTTTTAAAATCCTGGTAAAGAGAACTCATTTGGAACCCACTGTCCTCTTATTAATAGTGCTTTAAACTTAACTTGTATGAGAGATGTGAAAGGAAGCTAAGTGGCCAGTGCTGTAGAATGAGACAGATCCCACAAACAGGCTTGCTACGCTATAATTAATTGTTAGTGCTTAATAAACAAAGAGGGTACAAGTTCAGCACAGTGCATCAGGGCACACCATTCCTGCAGTGAACACTAAGGTCAACAGCTTGGACACTTCCCTAAAAATATGCAGACTTCTCGGCACATTTCTTTGCTGAATAGGGATGAGCTGGTCCACAATCCAGCAATCCATTACAGTGACAAAGTAGCTCTTAGTATGCCCAGGAACACGCATGGCAGCAGCAAGTGCTGAGCTGCAGCCAAATTCTGTCTCTAAGTGAGATAAAATCAGATCCAGGAGGCTAATAAGATAAGGATCAGTGCTCTGCGTGCATCTATTCATTCATCAGAGCACCGATTTAAGTACAGAAAAAATAAAGGGTATATGGAAAAAGTAAAGGAGGGGAAAACAACCCCTCCTTAGATATTATTTATGTTCCAGAAATTTTGTGAGAATATTGAGGAGTTATTGTCATTGTCAATAATACTTTCTGAAGGTGTTGACTAGCATGATAAGGAAGAAGCCAAGCTATTAACTGCCTTTCACTCAAGTCCCATTCTACAGTAGAGTGCTTTCACAATAGCTGCAAGAGGCATGTTTATAATTGTAAATAAGACATTCTCAGTCACATATTTTCCATATCCTTTTTTTTTTTTTACTGTAAATTCCTTAAGGCAGAGACTATTATTAATGCTAAACATATTAAAATTCAAATCAAATAGCAATAAGGAAAAATAAGCAACAAGTTAATTAAACTTGCAACCAACACTGCATTGGAAACCGTTGCAAATACCTGTAAGGAAAATTCAGATTATAGAAGAACCTCAAGAAATTCATCAAATGGGCAAAGTTTTTAACTTGGAAATAATACCAGATCCTCAATTTATAAGCTTGAAATCATGTGCTTATTGGAAAGAAAAAAAATTAATAAAAGAACACATTTGCAAGGGATTCAGCCTCTGTTTTCATCTCTGGCTGAAGAAAAGCTGACCTTCTGGGAAGCATTCTGCCAGGGCTGCTCAGTCCTTTGCCTAAGGTGACTGAAATCCTGCCTGGATGTACAGTAGCACAGGTCTTTGCCCTTTTTGTCTCTGTCAGCCCTCACTCTCCTGTGTGTTGTTAGCTGACTCACAAGTCTAGTCCATACGTCCCATCCAGAGTATCACGCACAGGTGCACTCCAGGGAAACAAGTGCCACCATATGAGTGGCTTCCACACTTTCGTGTGGGAATTAAGAGTCCTTTGCACACTTAAGAATAATCCAGAAAGTCACATTTATCAGAGAAATACAGGCTGACAGATGATTACATGGGATGAAGATTCCACCAAAACACAGAACACCGGTTCTTCTTACAATAGTACCTTGTTAAATGTTCTCTGAAGAGTAAGTCCCTATTACCAGGGGAAGAGACTTGATAAACTAAAAATTCTGTCTTGCGGGTCCAGCTCAAAATACACCTTTAGACCCAGTTTTCATAACTGGAATTTTTTTTATGAAATTTGACCATATCTGTGTGTCGGTGAAGTTTTGTACGTGCTTCGGGCAGGTTTTGAAAACCTATTACTACCATCAGGATCCCCATACCTCCAGTTCCCATTACGGAAATCAGTGCGTATCTCATGTTACTGCTGACACTATTAAAAGCAACAGACAAGCACAGTGATGATCGTAGCATGAACACCCTCCTGCAAACAGTCAGCACAAAAGCTTTGAAGTTCAGTTAACAGAAATCTTCACAGTTGTGGTGCCTAGCTAATTAGTTGTGCCTAATTCATTATACAGAGATAGCAACTTTCTAAAAAAATAACACAAATATCAGGGGTTTTCATTTCTTTGTTAGTTTCATTACAGCCAGAAAGAGATTTCAGGGTTTTCACAGCTAGTGAGAGTATAAATCAGCCTTGGCCTCAGAAGAAAAAACCCAAAGTATATTTTAGGAAGATAGCAAAGAAGATTCTTTGAAGTAAATTCATTTTCATGCTAAATTATGAAAAGTTGGTATAAAAATTGTTTAAAATGTTTCTTATTTAACAGAATTTTAGCATTTATAAAGGAAAAGCTGGGTTGGCAGGCCAGGGGCTGAAGTGTTTTCAACCCACTAAAGAGGCTTGGTATGGACAACATACCCATACTATTGGCAACATATCAATATATCCTGAATATTGACAATAAAACTCATCCTAGTGCTGAGGAGAATCTCTTTTGGAAAGATGGTAACTGTCTTTACTATCCTTTCAGTATTTGTCATTTACCGAGATGCCATTTCCAACACACTTCTAACTCAACTAGACCTGAACAAACCGTATGAAAAGGACCGAGACTACAGATTAATTTTACTCAGGCTTAAAAAAAGAAAAACTACTCCTGACAACAAAGTGCTATATTACCTTCAAAGAAAGGCAAAACACATAAGGGAAAGGGCTGTAATCCTAAAAATCACCTAAGAGTTGACATCCAAGACTGGCACCCAATGTCACTGGACAGGAACTCAAGAGCTGAGGGCTCAGCTATTGGATCTGCTCTGTGAACTTAAGTCGCTTTCTCCATGCTTCAATTCCTCCCTTTGTTTATTTCTGGAGATTGACAGTGTGAAAGTTTAAATTGAGAACAACATACATATTGGTGGAGTTGGGAGAAGGAAGGGGACTTTTAAGGACTTGACTAGAAAATTCAGTCCAAGTTCATTAGTAACATGTACATGTTTAAACACAAACCAAATGGTATTGGATAGGGTACCGCTTTCTCCCAGTAAAGAAACACTGGAGACTCTTTACCAGTAAGAAGTGAGGATTTTTAAGAGATGAGCCCAAATACTACACCACATACTCACTATTGCCATTAACTATTTATAACATAGAAGCATTGAGATGTCTGTATTCTTTATTTTATATACGTTTTGTTATCCTGACTTCACATTTACTGTTCTTCCATTCCATATACCCAGAAAATTTATCTCTAGAGCTTCTTCCTACCACTGATGTGTTCTTTGCCATTTATCTTCTATAACTACTCTGGCTCCTGTTCATTTTTTTCTAAGAAATCTTTCACTCCTTTGCCTTATTTCTTGGGCAAATCCACATGTTCAGTGAAGTGAAATAGGTGACGTCAAAAAACCATCATGTGACAATGGAAGTTTAGGTTAAAGCACGTCTGGTTTTAATGAAAGCTTTGCGTACACAGCGCACTAGCTTCCACGTCCAGCTATACTCTGATCTCTGTATGAACAGGGATGTATTAGAGCATGTTTGGATAGCATCTTTATCAATGGAGCTCTGGGACTACACACATTCAGCAATTAGCATTATCTGCTTCTGCTTGGGTTTCACACATTTTGGAAAAGATTAGAAATTACAGATACATATATATACACACACACACATATTGCAATACAGAAGACTAGTGGTGAAAGATACTATTTAGAGAAGGCTCTAACTATATTCCTCCAAGAAAATGTATGCTCTAACCACATTCCTCCAAGTATAAAAAGAGCTTTTTAGGTTTTATGTTCACAAATGTACATTAGGAAGAAGCTGAAGGTGAAAATCTGACAATTTAACAATCAAAACCCAAGACCTCTTCTGAACTGGTGGGAAACTACTTTACTCTTAAGATGCAGGTTGAACTTCCCCAGATGAATTTATGCAAGGATAATATATATATCTTCCTTATGCAATAATAGCGATTTTCTTGTCCCGTATTCTCCATTTACAGCAGTACTTCCTTTTCGCCTTCTGAAGAAATAAGATAAGAGTTGCATTCAAAACTTTACCACTGTCAAATATATTTATTTTAACAGCGGAAAAAAGTTCAAGGAACACAGGAAAAATCAATGCCTCATCAATAGCAGCTGAAATGTAAAGTTCAAGCAACTCCTACATGATGTTCCCAGCTTTAGTTATATCCAGTTCTTAATTTTCGAGCCAAGTAACCTCAAGTTCTTAATTTTATTTTTTTTTTCATTACTTCCATTTTCCTGTGAAGGACCAGGGTATCCTTTACCAACATTACACATAAACGCCTAGCCCTTTTAGCTTTCTCATTTAGACCATTATAATTCTGATTCAGAGCTTGCAGTTCCTTTCCAAAGGTTGATATTTGATCCTCCAACTTTGGCACATGAAGTTCCTGTGCCTGATATTTCACATTAATCCCTCCTCCTACTTCTCTAATCATCTCAAATGCCACATGAGATGGACCCTCAGAGGATAAATTCGCTGCTAATGTCCCTGCCCTGCTTGTGAGTCATCACAAGTGAGGGACTAAGAAACTGTAATGGAAAAATGTTTCCCTGCAACTTCTTCCCGTGAAACATTTTGCCTGGTCAACAAATGATGCTCAGGGGATTTCTGCCTTCTCAATATCATCTTATATGCCAGAAATAAAAGACTATTGAATCAGAAAGTTGAGGTAAAGCATATTTTAAGAAAAATAAGAAAAAACAAGCACAGTAATTCCTAGGAAAGCAAGCTCACGTTTCTCAAGCTATCAGAGTTTAAATCTTCTTATTATAGAATTCTACAGTGGCACCAAGATGTCCCACCTGAGATTTGGACCTCATTCTGCCATCTGCTGCATGAAAATATGGTGAAAAAAACAGTTCCTTCTCTTAGGAGTTTAAAATCTGTATAAAACCCAATACAATAGAAAGTACTCAGAGTAAAAGCATTTATATAGAGTTTTCCTGCTCTTAGTTCAGGCAACATAGCTGAGGTCATTTCTGATGTATCTCAAGTCCACCACCACCACCCCTTTTGCCAGTAGTCAGAAGTCAGGAAGGAAACCAACTTCAAAAGAAGGGGCAAAGATTGCATCAGAAATGACAAGTCAGAAGTGATGTGAGGGTTAAAACAAAGACCTCACCAGTTCCATAAAGCAATACCCCATTATCCATCCTCCCCGTGGACTCCGCTACCTTTGCTCAGAAAAAATGAGGTTGTACTTCGCTCATACAAAGTTGATTTGTACGACTTCTTGAGCCAATGCACTATTGAGCAGTGGTGTAAAGACGGAAGAATCTGTTCAGCCTGTGTTGTCACACAGCTGTTGTTGTTCCGAGATGCATCTTTCTCTGTTGTCCTCAGCCTTGATACTCATTCAAACTTTTGATAAAATACCAGCACTGAGACACGAGTGATTTGTCATCTTTGTACCCTGTAAATGCAGCATAAAAATAAGTTAGACTGATTGAGATTACACTGTTGAGGCAAAACAAAATAGGGATCAAATCCAAACTGACAGCTACATGAATTTTATTAGTTTGAAGAGAAAAATTCATGAAAAAACTCTAATCCAAAAACCAATAAAGCACTTTGCCAAATATGATGTTATCTGAGACTCGTCATATTAAAAAAAGTTCTATTAAATCCCACACTTTCAAGTTCAGCATCAAAAACACTCAGCTCAAATGATATTTGTCATTTTTTTTCTTAGCCTTCATGAAAAATTTACTATACTATGCTTAGAATTACTTGAATAATACATATCTTGTTTTAAATTCAAGTTATTACATGCACTTGTAAAATGCTATTTGATTTGATTTTTCCTCCCACACCTTAAGCAAAATATGTGACAATCTTGTTTTCTCTTGGGTAGCATGTATACGAGCTAACCCATTCCTATGGGATTTTCAATTGCCAGCTAATCCAAAGCTATTTCTTTTAGAATTGCATGCAATGAAGTTAATGGACTCAAGGGGCTTTTCTTTTGGACTCCAGTGTGCATGTAGGGTTTTTTTTTGCCTTGGATGTTTTGGGATGGTGGGTTTTTTTAGATAAAAAGGTCTGTAACATATTTTCTCTTTTCTAGATGTCACACTAAAAAAATTAAATTACAATATTTCAGCAGCACGACTAGCAACCCCCACTACCATAAAGGTTTTGGTCTTGCAAGATGACCCACACTAATACATCTCTGTTCTTTTTCAGAGGCCTCTTTACTTCTATCAGGGTTTCACGCAAGTCTAATGAAATTCACCATATATGGTGAATATATTTTACAGAGGTATAGAACTTATTGTTAAACTGAAAGAAAAAAAAAAATCTCACAATTACATATGCATCACTACTACTACTCCTCCCACCACCTCACTCCTCCCCTTTTCTCATATGGACTCAGAACAGAGTTCACCACCTCTTTGCCTCTGTTCGATAATTTTATATGTATATTTCCAAACTAAAACCTAGAATTGATCCTGGTGCTGATATGCTTGACTCAGTGGGGTTTTGAAAAATGATGGTGTTTTTATCCCCATATTGGAGAGCTGACATCAGTGATGGTCCTAATTCTAAACAGCAAAGTAGGTTTCATCCTTTTGATGCCCAAAATACCACAAGGTCAAAAAGATCTGGTAGAAAGGGAGGGGAAGTCTCTCATCTCAACTGGAAGCAGTTCTGTTCAATTCCTTAACTCTTAACAAACCCCACAGAAAAAATGTAAGCGTACAAATGTGTTCTGACTGATTAAAAAGAGGATATCCCAAGAGAAGCTAATTTAATATTAGATCAAATGAACTGGAGTTGAAATTACCATGTTTTTGTTGACTATTTTAACATATTCAGGGAAGGCATAGGGATCTTTACATATTTCTGAGTCTCTTTGTAGTATCATTCCTTATATGTTATACTAGTCAGCGTGGAATACATAGATTTGAAGGGATGAGGGGGTGGTAGAAATTGTGGAGTGGATTACTGATGCACCCCAGAGAAGTTTATTAAAGTGATAAAAGAAAAATCCCATCATAATTCATTTTGTATTTTTTTTTCTGCACTGTTAGACTGCAGAAACCTCTAACAATAAAGCTATCTAGAGGACTTGTTGCTTTTGTAAGAACTATTATCTCAGTTTAACGTACAATCGAGTTGTCAGCAAAGCCATAGTGCTCTTCTTCCTCCTCATTTCCTATGTGATCTCTAATTAAAATAAAAAATTTAAAAAAATCTTGTCCAAGACTTGAAGAAATATGTTCTGGTAAATTTCTGGCAAATGAAGAAATCATTACAAGAAAATGCAACTCTGCTTTACAGATTGCCTCTGTTTTTTCTTTGAGAGCAGCAGCAATGCTTCCACATGTTAGGGCCATAGATTTTTTTTTTTTTTTTTCAGCAAGATGGGAGAGATCGGGAACTATTTTATTAAAAATTTGACAGTGAACAGTGCTTGGGGTGTACTTCAACTTGCCTGTGTGCTGAGCCACTCCAGTTCACTTCACCTTATTTTGAGTCGAGGCTTAGAGTATCTCCTTAAGTGCCTATGGCTTTGGACATAAGCTAGAAATGTATGGTTTCAGTTTAATTCTGGCTGGAACCCAACCATTCACAGCAGACCATCCTCATTTCTCCTGCATCTCTTTCTAAGTTGATAAACAAAATTCTTCTACATTTTACTAGGAAAAACCATCCTAAATCCATGGACTATGGTTCCAGGAGAAGATAAATAGTGAGGATCAAGCAGCACAAGTTATTATTTTACTCTGACTGCCTTCACAAGATCTCATAATCATCCAAAACTAACAGAGAAAATGAGTGTTATGCATGGATATCGTGCCAACTGTGGCTAAAGGTAATGAAAATGGAATTTAAAAAAAAACAAACTGTGTTTATTTTAAGCAGCCAAGAAGAGCAGAGATGCATTTACTTCTAGCTTTTTTCTAGAAGACTGAAAGAAGATGGACTACAATTCTATGATGCACTGATGGTTCAAGGAAAAGAACATCTACAGAATAACCAGGGAGACTGGACTCATTTGACTGGATAACAAAGAAAAAGAATTCCAGTAAAACTGTGATCTGTGGAGGTCAGCCATCAATCTGTTAACAGACTAGTTCTTTGTCACACCAGCAAAGCCAGAAGTTCCCAAAACTTCTTCCCCAAAACCATGAGGGTTTATCCATCACCCCACTACCAGGAAAAGGAAGGTGAGCAGTCAACTACATCAAAGGTGGTCACTCGCTTTTGCTCAGAGGTGTGATCTGTGCTGTTTTCTTAGCATGAGAGGCTAGATTTGCTGAAGCCTGTAAGCTGTAGCAATATTTTTCTCACTAATCACCTTAGCAGCTAGTACAGTGCTGTATTTAGTCTTTTAGTATGGGGAAGAAGTTGATATCACACTGATGTTTTCATATTATTTTTCCCAAGTCCGGGACTCTTCAGCTTTCCATGTTCTGCCAGTGAGTGCAGGTGCACAAGGAGTATAAACCAGAAGACAAAGATGCTCCAACCCTCAGCTGAAACTGCAAACCAACAAGATAAGAGCCTGCCTGCCTGCACACAGAGAAAGAATCCAGTAAGATGTTAGAAGATCCCAGACAAAAAAATCGCCATTGGACTATAAAGATGTGTGGACATCACGTGAAGGGTGGTTGTACAGATCACAAGGGTATAATTGCCCAGGCACTTCTCCGTTCAGGGTCCCTCTCTTTGGAGGCACCCAGCCCGGGCTGCCCTTGCTGCTGTACCTTCCAATTAAATTATTTTATAAAATCTGATACCTGCAACTCTGCTGTGGGAAGCCTAGGGTCGAGCCTGAAGAAGGAGGAAGCACGCCCAGGAGTAAGTGTGTGTGTACATGCGACACCATGAAAGGTGTGTGAATGCTCGGGCAGCAGCTTCTCCTTTAACAAGGACAGAGTCCAATATAGTAAGAATTCAAGGGAAAGTGAACTAAGAATGGAGGCAAACATTTCATGAAGGACCCAGACATCAAGAGACAGTAACACAAAACGCTTAGATTGACAAGCCTGGGGACACTTACCAGGTCAATGACCAACTGATTTCTCAATGAAGCAACCCAGATGGACTAAAGTAACAATTTAAGTAAGACAGGCAGAGTATAGGGCATACAAACAAAGGGTTATGTTCAATTTCTGCCACCCTCCTGTTTGCTAACAGGAAGGTAGCAAGCAGAACATATTGGACACAATAAGCCTGCCAGGCTTAGCAGACTATCTATAGCTGTAAACTCCCTCCATCTAAAATGTCCGTATGTTTAAATGGTAAAATGTAAGAGAAATCTTGAAAGAGAAGAAAACAAGAACATCAATGCTAGCAAGGGAGCAGGTAAAGCACAAAAAAACCCCACACAACCAAGAATGTAACGAGAAAATTGAGGGACTCTTTGTCAGGAAGCGTAGTGAAAGGACAATGGGTAATGGTTTTAAATTGGAAGAGGGGAGATTTAGATTAGATACCAGAAAGAAATTCTTTACAGTAAGGGTGGTGAGGCACTGGAACAGGTTGCCCAGGGAAGTGTCCCTGGAGGTGTACAAGGACAGGCTGGATGGGGCTTTGAGCAACCTGGTCTGGTGGGACCTGTCCCTGCCCAGGGCAGGGGGGTTGGGATGATCTCTAAGGTCCCTTCCACCCCAAATCATTCTACGATTCTATGAAATAATCAAGGACATTTACATGGAGTCTATGGAAAACAAGAAATGAGTTTCATTCAACTACCATATTGAATGGTATCGTAGCAAATGTCTGGCAGGTAAATCACTATTTTGAAAAAGCAGAAAAAATATATGTTTAAACAAGGAATAATAGTGTCACACAGCCACTGGAAAAAGATGTGATGATGATTTCCAAACCAGGCAAGTCACTGAGTTATGTACAGTTTTCCAAAGAATAAATGTGATCTCATTCCTCAAAAGGTACATTTATAGAACTGATGAATTATTAGAACAACTGTGGAAATCCGAGTTTATAATGGCATTTGAACCAGATGGTATTGGCAGGTATCTCCAAAGGAAAACTTTTGCACACTATGAAGTCTCTGAATTCAGAACAAATGTTATTCACTTTGACGGGGAAAATAACAGCACTGATGAGCTGAAATGCTCATCAACCCAGAAAGAATATGCAGCTCAAGACATGCATGGTATCACGATCTCCAATTAACAATGGGGAGATGACAAAAAAGTCTTTAATAACAGCAGCAACGCTCTGATAAAATAACAAATCAAGCAGGGATGACTGCAAACCCAGACAAGAATGTGGCTGGGATTTTGATGGATTAAGACTAGGCTACAACTGGATAAAATTTTGGAGAGGTAATGTATAAGGTTGATTGCAGTAATCAGTAACAGAGACAGAAAATGTAAAGTGAATGTGAGTATTTGGCCAGTTACTACAGGCTCTGGCACCTCTGTTTAGAAACGATAGTGATACTGATAAAATTTATCAAAACCAGACCAGGAAGACAAAGGAAAAAAAAAATACATTGCTAGAGATCTAACAGACTTCTCCTGCCCAGGGAAGCACCATGTCCACAACCAGTGATGAGAGAACCAAGCAAGCTATTCTCAATAATTATAGCTAACAACTACCTGCGGGGAAAGTCCATGCAGATAGAGAAGAACCAATAGTTTCTCACCCATACTCTGACAGTGTATCTGACTAGGACAAGAGAAGTCATGGAGAAATTACTCTCCTGAATATAGAAAGAATATAAGGGAGAGGAAAAAAAACAAAACATCCAAGTCACTTCCTATTGTTCTCCGTTAAAAATGAATGAGGCATTGTGTCCTGCTGTTTTGATAAATCAAACTATTATTAATGACAGGCTATTAAGGTGGGTGCCTCAGCCTCTAGCAACTTTCTTTTTCAGCACATCATCATTAAGAGAGAGCACTTCTCCAAATTTTTCAAAAACTTCCCTGTATGGAGCTTGAATCTCCTCCTTTTTCCCCCTTTTGCCAAGGGTGGAACATGATGAATTTAACGCCCTACAGTAGGAGCAAAGGCACACTGCTGTTCTCTGCAGAACAGGACTGGGCTTGTAATAAGTATAAATAACTTTACGTACTCTCTCCAAGAAAAAAACCTCTCCTATTTTGTGGGAATAATGTTCTGACAGGGTAAAAAAAAATTAAATACATCAGGTATCAAAATGGTAGCATCCAATATTGAACAGAGTCTGAAAATCATCAATGTTACCATTAAAACATACAACTATGTTGACTTTGGCGGGACTTACCTACCATTTTAGATTTTTATAGCATTCAAGAGGAAGTTACACCTTTACAACAGAATTTAGGATGTTGTGGTTCATTTAGGCTTCTCAATGGGAGACTGAATGTGTTTAGCTATTTTGAATAGCAGGGCAGCCAGGCCACAACTGGCAGCGTGATTTGGGATTCTCTTGGATAGAAAGGCAACAGCTGAACCCAGAGTGCTCGACTGTCCTGATATATGCAAACCCCCTTAGAAGATAATGGATTATAACAGGACACACACTGTGAAAAATGTATTCTCCAGTGTAACTACACTAAGGCAAAAGAGTTACGTTGGGGATTAATTTGGCATTTACTCCTCAGATGTTTTTTCTGAGCTTGTAGCTATTGCTGTTCTTTTGGCACAAACCCAGATTAGCCATTAGTGTGTGGATTGCCACCAGTCTGCCAAGCTTTTAGAACGTAAACAAAAAATAAAAGCCACTTTGCTAAGATAGCAATAAACATTTAAAGCCCAATAATATCTCCTTGTAACTTTGGTAACAGTAAAAATATGGAGCCAGCTTTCATGTACAAACATGGAAAATGGGCTAAAATCATTAAGGCATTAGAGACTTTACATAATTAAAATTGTCATTTTATATTTGCTGCAATAAAAATCGCTATTTTACTTAGAGTAATTACCATCCATGATTGGTGTTACTGTATATGCTTATTAAAATGTTTATTTCTGTGAAGAGAAGATTAATCGAAAAGCGACAGAAGAAAGCTAAGGGTAAAAAGAGTAGGGCTTTACCAATGCTTTACATCACAAGATACCAAAAGGAAACATTAACCTATTTTTAATTTGATTTCCTGAGAAGTGCCTTGATCTAAACTGTGGCTGCCTTGTTACTGCTTTGATTTAATTAGCCTGAAGAACTATTATGTCTTTCCATTTTACCTTCCGCTTCTCAGTGGAGCAACCCAAATATTATTGTTGTCTTCATGTGGATCATATAAATCTATTTGATGGAATAAAGAATATTACAACATATTATAAAAGGAAAAAAGTAGCTACTTTTCAACCCCAATGTTTCAAAGGGCAGGAGAATTTCAGGCATGTGTGAGCGAGGTAAGGGGTAGAGGGCATTTTTAGGACTGTGGGAATACTTGCTCTCCTTAAATAAAAACACCCTTCAGACCAGAAAAAAACTGATATGATTTGTGGTGCCCTGGTGGCCATAATAGATGGGGATATGAATCTTTTATGAATATTTTGGCGGGGGAAGCGTCTGTGGCTTTAAACAAGATGGACAGTTTATTTGCTAATGACAGGAGAGGTTTAACCTCCCCTTCTCCCACCTTAAAACCAAAAGCATTTCAATGACACCGGAGTTTCATCCTGCATAATAACTTCTGTAGCAGTGATGTTTCTTGTTTTAACGCTCCATTAGCGGAACAACCTCTCTCAGACGTTGTTTGACTAGATTGAAAAAACAGAGCTCTTCTACTTCCCCCTTCTTGGGCAGGTTCTCCAAAAGCAACCTCCCTTCATTGTCTTTGGAGCTCTTCTTCTGTCCCACCTTGGGTTTATTATGCTCCTGGAGTAGGGTGGCCAGAAGTGCCCGTGGGATTACAGGTGAATGTGTTCTGCAACGTGGCTCTTGTAATGGCAACCCATTACGGAGACCCGTCCTGTCTCTGGGGAAAGAATTAAGCCTTTATTTCATTTCCAGTTTGTATTTTCCTGCCTCACAGACACACCAGACATGCTGGTGGCAGCTCAAAAGTACTCCAGCTGCCCACTCCACCTGAATTTTTCATCTCAGCTTTCCCCCAAAGCAGCGGTTTGCACTTCATAACAGAAAAGGATGTTTTTAATCCTTAAAAAAAAAATAAATTTAAAAAAATGACCTAACAGTTTGTACTGCTGAACCTCATTTTCTTTTTATTACTTCAAGGTCATTAAATTGCTATTGTAGAATATTCTGCATCTCAGCTTCCATTCCCTTTCTCCCTTTTTCTTTCCTGTCTTTGAGCCCACGTTCAGCCTAATCATTCTTACAGATTGTGAGGCGCGTTATTTATTTTTGCCATTTTCGCTTTTTATCTTATCCCATCCCACAACCTAGAAGGCTTTTCTTTCTTTAGTCTCTTTTTATGTATATAGCTGAAAAAACCTTTTCCTATTTGCTTTGACTTCTTTCACAAGGTCTAAGTCAGCCTGACTTTTATCAAATCCTATCTGTACATAGCCTGAGCTCCAGCATGTAGCCTCCTGTGCTACTCAGTACTTTTTTATTATTATTATTATTATTTATTTAATTCTCCAAAGGTGTTTTCCCCTTGGAGCTTATTTTTGTCATGCTGGATTTGCAACTCTTCTCTATCTGTGTTTTCCACTGCTTAGTATACTGGTTTCTGATGTCTTCTGTATCTCTTCTTATGTCTTCTATATAAAGAGAAATGTGAAACCACTGTATATTCATGTCTCTAAGCTTTTGGGCGCAGGTGACTTCTCTAGCCAGACCTTTTTATGTTCTCCCGAGTTTCCCCTTTGGAAGTAACAACTGAAGCAACAATAAGAGAACTGACAGAGAGTCTAAAGCAACACTTTCTTTCTATTCTTATGGTCACTATATCCAGTTTAATTTGTACCACACGATATGAATCGTAGAATTGTCAGAGTTAGAAGGGATCTCTAGAGATCATCCAGTCCAACTCCCTTGACAAAGCAGGGTTGCCCAGAGCACATCACTCAGGACTGCATCCAGGCAGGGCTTGAAGATCTCCAGAGAAGGGGACTCCACGACCTCCCTGGGCAGCCTCTTCCAGGGCTCTGACACCTTCACTGGAAAGAAGGTTTTCCTCATATTTGAGTGGAACTTCCCATGTTCCAGCTTGTGCCCGTTGCCCCTTGTCCTGTCAGTGGAAACCACTGAAAAGAGTCCAACTCTGTCCTCCCTCTGTCCTTAGGTACTAATAAACATGAACTGGAGAGACTCCTCAAACTGAAAGTGTCTCCCAGATTTTTTGTGCAAATTCAGTATCTGTACTTTACAAAGCAAAGTCCTGCAAAGACTAAATGATTTCTCTCAAGACAGTTCAGGACATCTTTCTTAAAGCTAAGAAGGGAAACTTTTGGTTGGCTGGGCCAAAGTTATCTGAATGAAACCTATTCTCCTCCTCTGCCTTCCGACATAAGCTCCGTATAGATCCCATCAACAAGCCATTGCTTCTTTCAACACATATTTTTCCAACTCACCTCAACTTAATTTTACTAGGTAGAAAGCAGGTTGAGGGGTGAAGGAAGAGCAGAAACAGGAAAGGGAAATAATGAGCACTACAGACTACAAAGATATTTATTTACCCATGTAGGTCATCACCCGGTAAAGCTTTAGTCTTACCCTGTTAAGGATACATAAACAGATAATCAGGGAGAAAAGGTTCCTGCAACGATAATACTTAGTGCACTGTAAATACAACATGGGTTGGACAATCCACCTCAAAAACTCCACAATACTTTGGCTTCACAAAGAGTGGCACCTACACCTAATATGATAAAAAAAAACGCCATCATAGCATGGCTACAGTCTGAGTACGTCACAGAAGAGTTCTGAAAACCTTTGAGGGAACAACTGTAGTGCAACACAGTACTGCTGAGATATATCTGGATGGTTTGAGAACCAGAAATATATCCGAGCCATAGCATTAATATGATTTACAACTTAATAACTTTCTGTTTCCAGAAATAAAGCAAAGTTGTTATTTAATGGCTGAAATACTGCCATTTTCTCCAAATGCCAGTAATAATTTAAATTCATGACTTCTGTATTATTCATGTGGTCCAATTTAATACGAACAGTATTTCTGGTGCTCAGTGTTTATGAAGAGTGTCTCTTTAGGGTATACCTTACTTTATGACAAACAGATGCTAGAAATAACTACCTGGTGTTCTGCTGCTGTGAACTGGGGATTAAAAATAGGGCTCATAATTTTCTAACCTGAACAGGGGAAAACATAAGGATCTTTTCTTGACAAGATGCTAGGGCAAGGTAGCATAGTCTCATCTCCCCCCTCCCCACTTTTCTTTCCTCTCTGCTGTTCTCTCTCTCTCCACTTGGAAAAAAACAGTTGCTACTAAGTGTGATTTACAGACTCATAAAGATAACCCCACATTTTTTATTTCATTATTTCCTATGCCATCCTTTAGACCTCAGAAGCTTCAAAGATTAAAAAAATACTATTTCAATTACAGTAAAGGAGATCGGAGGCAGAGGGATGCCAAGGCCAAGCCAGACGTTTTCCCTTGGTGATAACCCACCTACAAACGCCAGGCTGCGGACCAGCACAGCTCCTGACAAGGTAAGCCAAGAGGTGACGACGGAATCTAGTCAATGTGAATGTAGTTTATACAAGAAACAAATGAAATACATATTTATTATTTCTAAAACTAGTCACTACTTGCAAAAAAAAGAAATAAAAAAAAAAATCAGCCTGAAAAGGTAGCGATTCCTTCACATCTCTATTGCTTTTCGGCTTGAACAAAGTACTTTGGGAACATTTTCATACCTGTGTTACTCTGTGGAGTACTAAGAAGAAAGAGGAGTAGCTGTTTGATTCTCAGTTAGCTGGCAGAAGTCACTAGCTGGAATAAATACTTTTTAAAACAGTGCAGGATAGTGAACAACAGTGCAGCGAGCAGCAGTGCAAGCCAGTTTCTTTGCCTTACTAAAATATAGAATCATAGAATCATTTGGGTTGGAAAGGGACCTTAAAGATCATCGGGTTCCAACCCCCCTGCCATGGGCAGGGACACCTCCCACCAGACCAGGTTGCTCAAAGCCCCATCCAGTCTGGCCTTGAACCCCTCTCAGGGATGGGGCAGCCACGACCTCCCTGGGCAACCTGTTCCAGTGCCTCACCACCCTCAGAGGAAAGAATTTCTTCCTAATCGCTAATCTAAATCTCCCCTCTTCCAGTTTAAAACCATTGCCCCTCTCCGTAACTGTGGAAGAAACGGTAAAGACTTGGGAGATCCCACTTCATCCTAGCACCAGTGCCTACTGCCACGCAAGTCACTTTGTGACTTCAATTTTCACCTTGTTGACTTTACCAGAATTAACTAATACATGCTGTTAATAAAGATGCAATGCTTCCATTTTATGTGAAGCGTCTCAGTTATAACTGAATATAATTACAAAATGGCTTCTTCATTCATTCTTCAATTAATATCTTCATTTCATCAGACAAATTAGTTTATCTTGAATTTTTTTGTAACCTTAGCTACAACATTTATTACCAATACTAGAAGTCTGTAAGGGTTCTTCTGTCAAAGTGCAATACATGTATTTCAGTTCTACAGTTGATAGCTACTTCTCATTGACATGTGCTTTTAAAGCAATAAATCTCATTCAGACTTTACGGGACAGACTGGTGTGAACTCCTTAAGCCTCGTAGTTCATACAAGCTAAAAACCCGACTTCAACTTCTATTTAGCAAAATAATAAAATAGTAATCAGACTAATTTTAGAAATATTTCTTTACATTATTTATACTAACAGCCATCCCATGAAGCAATTGTGTTCTTTTTCTGATATTAATATCTATAAATGTATATGTTCTGGCATGATTAATTTACTATTTATTAGTGTAACTAGTATTAAGTAGTGGTGTTCTGTTGGGCTGAAAATACCACTTTGATTAAGTATTATCTGTACCACTAAGCACCAATAACTATACAATTAGTGTGGTCATAGAGGGATCGATATTAACACATATTTATTTACTCCATATTACTGTGCTGGATCATGTTTTCCTAGTATGTGACGGTATTGCATAGCCGTGTAACTGCATATTATAGTTAATATTAATCTTTCTGAGCACACCCATTGTACCCCAGTGCAAGGGGTTTTACTGGTTTGAGGAACAGGCCAGTGGGGTACACTTCAAGCACATTACAGTGACACTGTATACAGTTTAACTTGGGAAAAATCAATTCACTACAGATATTGTGACTTTAACCAACAGCTAAGCAAGAGTTAGAGAGCAGTTTTAGCTTTATTCAGTGCAGAGCTACAAGTCCATAAGGAAATATATGCTTTTAACTGTAACATTCGTAATTTTTGATTTATTTGTAGTTTAAATGACTGAATGTTAGAAAGTGACTCTAAAATGAAAGTTATTATGATGCAGAAGTTAAAAACAGAATAAACTATTTAAAACAAGAAATTGCCTCTTACCAACATACTACCAGAATAGGAACACAAACCTCTTATTGCTTTTTTTTATTATTATTAATAAGAAAAGGGTATTTATATTTCTACAGATTATTGAAAGAGAAACTACTGAAAATACAAACAGAGAAACAGGTTCTAAATTAGCCTAGGATCAAAACCAGGCTAGTACTCCATTAGCCTATTTTGAATTGTACAGACAAAACTGTCTGGAAAGATTTACTTTAGGGACAATTCCATATTTAATATTTTGTATAGCGTGCGTGTGTACCAGGAAAACCCAAGACTCACAGACAATCTATGAATTGACATTGCTTCACAAAAATATATTATGCATGTTTGGACTGAGCATCATTAAGGATAATCTGTGTACGACCTATGCTACATGTATTTATGTCATAGTGATATTTATATTTCGATATTACTACTGCAAGCTTTTCCCCATCCACTCCCAAGTTAGGGATCTAGGCTGATCATCAAATAAGAAAGAAGGAACTTTAAAAAAAAACAAACAACCAACGAAAAGAAACACCACCCCCCCAATTAACCCCAATTGAAACACAAAACCCTACCACACAGACAACCTTAATTTCTTTTTTTTTTTTAATCATTAAGGACAGATTACAGTTTCATTCTCTACACCTCTCTGAGGTTGTTCGAAATTTCTTTCCTATAGTCAGGTTAGAAAGCAGCAAAGATAAAAGAATTTAAAAAAAATAAGGTCAGAATTGTTGTTATGATGTATCTAATGGGAGCTTCAGAAATCAAGGCAACTATGAGATGATCTGAACAAAATAGTGAAATGAAAGGTGACCTATATGATGATACTGTATCTCTGCATTAATAAGGTAGTCTTGTGCCCATAGCTATGAAAATAAAGGAAGAATATGCATTTAGTGACAAAGTTTGACTTGATACTTTTCGCTTTATGGTATAAAATACTTTTGACCTTGTTTTTAACATCTTTGGACAAATCATCATTATCTCCTGTCTCTTTCTGGATATTATTACACTCGACATTAACATTTTTCTCAGCTTTCCCCTTTTCCTCTAACAAAGAAGCCTTTCTTCCCCAAACAAAAATTCTCAATTAAAAAGTCCTTATCACTTGATCACTTAACAGCTTTTATCAAAACATCACATTTCAATTTATTGAAAACCAGAAGTTAGACAGAGGTTGCAGCGGGACTGATGGGTGAACAAAAAAAGGCCCTCTAAGAAAAGAAATAGGAAGGAAATATTTCTCTTATCCATTTTTTCATACATAACAGTAAGAAGAGAAACAATATTGTGATCATAAAATTACTTCTTTCAGAGGTTATGTACTCTTTATAAGCATTTCTTTTACCATAATTTCTCTGTGGGTTTTTCTGAAGTTCCAAATTCCTGTGGAAAGACACAAAAATTAATCCTTGCAATCTACAGCACAAACTTGTGCATCTATGTCAGAACCTTGTTTACCTTCTGGAATTTTTTTCATTATAAAAACTGAAAAAAAGCCCCCACCCACCCTGTCAGGAAACTGGATAGGCTAAATAAACTTACAGTTGCTCATCTAAAAATCTTCTGTTCTACACTTTCACTTTGTGGGGGAAAGAAAAATATTGATATTCTATTGCTTTGGATATTTGTGAGATCTACTGCACTTGAAAAAAGCTCGTATTTATTCACCAATTACAGCAAGAGGAATAGCAGTAACCTCTAGTAACTTATTAAGGTAATAAACTTAACTTGCTATTCTTAATCAAGATGAATACAACATGTGAAGGGACAACAATGACTCAGGTACCATAACAATCGAGTGCCCAGTTCAGCAAAATACCAAGATGAGCACATCATGCTAAACACAGCACCTACAGAGAGTTGTTCAGATATTCACAAAACTTAGAGAAGAAAGACCTAACCCAAGACTCACAGCAGTTTCCTAAGAAACAGTACATCAATGTACACCAGTAAGAAGCGACACGGTGACCAGGTGTCTGAGTCAGGAGGGTGGTACCCGTTGCTCTATAAAGGTGATGTGTGACAGCCTGGAAAGGAGTTTGCTCCACATTAACAGCATGTCTCCCACGGAGCCCTGGCTCTCCCCCCACCCGAGACATTTGTTTCTTTTTTTTTTTGTTTTTGTTTGTTTTTCACTACAGCTGATCCAGACTTAAGTGGTGAGAATACCAAAGGACAAAGGGAGGGGGAAAAAAAAACCATCAAAACACCAAAAACCCACTTCACAGTTCCAGCAGACCAGATATTGAGGAAGCAGAATTTAGGTCTCACTCAGAAGGCTCAAATTAAAGCAGTACCTGGAAACTGCAGAGCTAGAAATTAACATCATGACAAAATGAAAATAAGCTGGACTTCAGTCCAGATACGTACAGCAAATCACTGATATAGCGACAGCTCTCATGGAGAGGTTAGTTAACCTATGCTCTCTATATAATTCAGATTAGGATTTTGATTGTTTTTAAATGAAGGATAGTCTTGATCAATCCTTCATGACGGACACCCTAAAACTAGTACAGTGCTGAACTGGGAAACACAAGGACCAGAGTGAACAACATGTGTAAGCAGTAACATATGAAGAAGAGGAAGACCAGACAGTTCTGTTCTTGTGTAGTCACCCCTGTTAAAAATTTAAAAAACCCACAACAGTAAAAAACCCACCACAGCCTCTTACTCAGTACCAATTTCTAGTCACACAATATAAAAGTGCCTTCCTTAAATTCTGTTGTGAATTACAGCCCCTATGTTCCAATGAACAATGGCAGAAATTATGAGTGAGAAGCAGGGAAAGAAAAGATCTATTTATTTACCAAGAATCTTAGAAATCTACATGAACAAGGCCAGAAGTCAGCCAAATTCAAATGTACCATAAACACAGAGTATTTATCTAATTTGTTATCTATACATGCTCTAGCTGAACACTTGGTTGAGATTATAACCTCGTTTGGTTAAACCAATGGAAACAGATTCCAGTATGGACAATCTTCTCCCAATTCACAAATAATACATTTCAGCTCCTCTTAAATTGACTAAAAACAGAAAAAGCTGTAACCAAAATAAACCACTCTCCAAACCCAAGCAAGCATCCCCCCAGGAGCCTGTGCCTGTTTAACAACATCAATCAGTGGCATGTAAGCCTGGGGCGAAAGCACTAAACGTTCCCTTCCTGTGCTGAATCATTTCACATGCTCCTATTATTCAGGATAAAGCACATTAGGAAACATCTTGTTTAATTTGGTTTATTGCAATGATGAATATTGCTCAATCGCTTTTCTTGTCTGATAGTCAGTGGAAATTTAATGATCTATACATCATTAATTGCTTACTATGATGTCATTTACGTCATAGAAGAACACATAATAGAAGCAGTTTTTCCAATATTTGGATGTCTGAAATATAACCAGTATATACTTCCATATATACAGTATATACTGTGAAAAACTATTCTATCACTGCCTCTATAATACTGCATATGTAAAGTGTTCTTTTCAGCCAAGAATTATCAACTTAATATTATTAAATGTATTTTTTAGATGGGTTGAAGTGGAAAACCTACATAAATTGTAGAAAGACTACATCATCAAGAACATCCTTAATCTAAACTACAGCTAAGTGTTTTCAAAACACAAGATGCAATTTTCTAAAACTGATGCTTACATTTGAAATAATTGTGCATCTACACAATCAGATTGGCAGGAATTAACTAAATCTTAGTGTAAAGTGAAACTGTGACTTTGCACCCAGCCATAAAAAGTTCCATTTCTAAGATCTCTCAGTTCTTTCAGAATAAAACTAGCTGGAACTTTCCATAACATAACACTGATTGCTATATCTATGCTGAGCTAATCTGTGCTTATGAAAAATTTATCCCATACTAAAAATTGAAAATCATTAATGGGGCTCAAGGGAGGAAGATCTTGCAGACTTTGACACAAAACTATTTGTTTTTCATATGTCCAGTCTATGAACAAATAAACATTTAGCTGGAAAAAAAAAAAAAAAGATCTTCTGGGGTAATTTAAAGACCTCCAGTGTGGAGGAGCAGGCATACCCATTTGACTGGGAAACTGCTCTTTTGGGCTGCTAATAGGCAGGCTCCCACAAGGGACCAGCAAAGAACTTCAAAGGTAATAAATGGACAGACCAGGATTCACTGACTTCTCCCTCTGACTGAACCACAAGAAAGACTGAACAAAGTTGAACTGAGGTACTTCCGTATCAAATACTCCTGTCCTAACAGGCTTTCAGTCCCAAATTCACAAAACAGTTTTTAAGAGACATTAGGAACTTTGGGTTGTTTACAGCAAGATATGGCTCTGAGCATCTATAATAAGATGAACTGATTATGTGCTAAGGTTTTTTGGCTATCTTAAAAGCTATTTGAACAAAAATTAGTTACCAGGAGTTTTTTTTCCTCTTTAAAGACGTAAACATCAAAGAAAAATCCTATTATGTCTAAGCAGAGAATAAAAGAAAAAATACAAGAAGAATACAAGAAAAAAAAAATACAAAATCACTGCTGTACTGTGATAGACTGATAGAATTAAGTAATTGAATAAAACCACAATCAAAAGAAGAAACTGGATAAAAAAAAAAATCCATACTCCCACTGATGTACTGTGTGAAAATTAAATCAGAGCTGTAACTTCTACTGGGTCTCCTTCCATTCTAGTGGACTTCAGAAGAGTCATGGTATGTATCTGAGAAATTGTTGGTGGTAGACCAGCAAGGAAACAAGTGCCAGTACCCAACTGGCTATCAAAACTTTCAATAAAGACTTCATTTCCCAGAACACTGTATTTTTGGTCAGCTGGTGGGGTTTTTTTGTTTGTTTTTTTAAATTGGAAGTTATTCATCTTATACCTGTGTTCAGCAAAGCTGAAAACTAACATTAGAAAGTGTGAAATGTTTACTTTTTGGTATTATTGAAGATATGTTACTTCTAATATGTATGGGAAAAAGGCATCTAAAGCTGCACAAGAAGTTTAATTTTAATCAAAGCATTTATGGAGGTGTTGAAGAGTGGAAGATTTCAGGTTACACGTATTTTAAACATACTATTAGAGAATGGTATCAGGTAGGACAGGAGAAGACATCTAGTAGACAGGCATTACCACCTTACATTAGTACAATTAATATTGTTTTCCCTCAGCACATCGAGGGTCCTGGCCACAAGCCTGGAATCTAAGAACAACCGAGTGTGCTGCTAGCATTTTCACAAAGTTTATTCACAACTTTTATTAAACCTTTTTTATGCTTGCACAGGGTGATGAAAGAGGTCAGTTAACTATGTCTTTATCTGAAGATGAAAAGTTATCCTCCGGTGCTTAGTGAAACTACATCACTGTAATCAAAAATCTTGTAGCATTGCCATCCTCACAGTGAGAGGAAGAACACTTTTTTTAAGTAGTAGAAATTTTTATTTATTTTTTGCTTTGTGCAATAGCATTTTTTCCCCTATTCGGACAGGCAGAAGGTAATACTGTCAAATGCTGCTATAAAAAAAATGCGCAAGAGAAGAAACCTGGGCAACTCAGAAGCACACTATTAGTAATTCAAGTCAAAAGAGTTTAAACTTTTAAACTAAGTTCCATCACAATGCTCAAAGCGTCCCATTGAACTTTAATTTTAACCAATTTCCAATGAGAAAAATGTGGGTGAATATTTTTAGCAACATTAGTTTGTAAGAATAAAATACTAGTTTGGAGAAATTACTCCTCACTCATTATATGCAATTAGTATGGAGTTTGACATTCCCATTCACCAGAACTCATCATTGTTCATGGAACATTTATTTATAAACTTGCAGCCTATTTTTAATGTATGAAATTATCCCCTCAGTTTGCTGACGGAGATCCCACTCGTGACAGAAACTGCCCCATGTTTCAGACATCACCCCATACATTGCTTAAGCCCTTTTACAGGGCTAAAATTTCCTTGTGGGGTTTATAAAATGGATACCAACAACTTATTGGTTTCTTACTTGCTATTCCTGTTCAGTGACCAAGTAAAGTTTTTATTCTATAACCATATGTGCATGGGTGATTTCATTCAGATGCGATTCTAACAGGAGTTAGTGCTTTGGCACTGGCCAGTAGCTTCCTGCATTATTTCCACCCCCCCGCCCCCCTCATCTGGCCTTTCCCAGCAAAAAGCTTTCCTATTTGCACAGATAAATGTCTTCTGGATATGCAGCCCATCCAATAAAGTCACTTCAACTGTATGGATTTGCACGGCCTTGTATGCTATCAGTCTATTTCTTCTGACTGTCACAGACAAAAATCAAAATGTGTAAATTTAATGTAACTTTTTTTTATGAATACTTAAAACATAATCGCATCTTCTTTATGGGTCTTCTGCTAGCTTAGTCTCATTAAAATTCATTCTTATGAACGTGCAGTGCGGAGAAAAAGCTGCTAACATGTCACAATAAACCAACTGTCTGAAACCTTGCAGAAAAAAAAGAAAGAGGTAACATTTGCCTTGTACCTTGTAGTTTACGAGAGAAGATATCTAGAAGCAGCTGTAAAATGGTCATAAAATAAAATTGAAATTTATATCAAAATTACTCTTAATACCTTGGGGCTTTTCTATCTCTGCATAGTTTACCCTAAGAGATTTAGATGTGGAGTTTTATGTTAACAGGCTGAAAGTTATAGTGGAGTTGTCAGTAATACTACCTCTTTTTGGTGTGTCTGCCTATATATCAGTCTATTTATTTTTAAATAGCAAGACAGTAACCCCCAGAAGGTGCAATATGAAAATGCTATTGGCAACAGCTGAACAGTTATAGAGCTGTTAACCATCCTTAATGAAAATGCTACTGAATGCAACCGTTTTAAGGTTGGTGGTTTGTTTTTTGGTTGTTGGTTTTTTTGTGTTTTTTTTTTTTTTTTTACAAGTAGGGGGCACGAAGTAGATTAGACTTGCACACCACCCTTCCCAACTGGGTTCCCCACAGACCAGGGTATTGTCCGGACTTCTACTTACAACTTCTGTCAAGAGAGATTTATTTTAGAAACCAAAACAAGCAAAGCAGCATGAGAAACTGCAAGAAAATTCACATACATACTGAATGAGTTATAAAACATTTCCTGTATGATGGTGTCTGGGGCAGCAGTGGAAAGCTGTTACCATAAAGGTATTTGAAAAAAAGAACGTTAACCTTAATTCCTCTTCTAAGATTGGGAAGATGTGTATGTGAACATATATGAGATAAGAAAAGTGCAAGGAGTAGGTTTAACAAAATTAAATAACTTGCATTAAGAAACCAGAAAATATATTGTAAACATTAACAACTTACTCTAGGTCCTGCCTCATGAGTAACAATAGCCCTAATGATTTCCAGCCAGGGAACAAATAAATAAAAACAAAACCCCCAAAAACTCACACATAAGATTTAAGGTTTGTTTGGCACTAAACCCATGATATTTTCACTTCCATGCTCAGACATGATGCTTCCCAGTGTGCCTGTGAAGTTTTACAAGAAAAGTTCGTACAGCTTTACTGTCTTGTGAGCTGCGTCTGAAGTCTAACCTCAATAATTACAAAGCTCAGGTTTTATTTATAAGTGTGTAAAAATGTGTCAATACAAAACTCAAACGATCAAAGTTCCTGTACACAGATACTCTAGTATTCAAACCCAAAAATCTGTGCTGGTAACTTTCAGGTAGTGAGCGTCTCAGGAGAAGGTGAATATGAGCTCACACAACCAGAAGTACAGTCAAAAATTATTTCTTATTTGGAAAAAAAAACTAAGTGCAAATATTGAATATATTTCCATTTCTTTGATTACTACTTTGTACAGTGCTTTATAACACGGATTAGTCTGAAATGAAGCAGAGAACAGAAGGAAGAACAGTTACCCACAGTTGTTTACAGTATGATGAGATAGGGAATCATCAGGCATCTTCTTTTGATTAGAGCAGAAGAATCTGACTTTAGTTTCATGAAAATTAGAAACGTAGAACTCTGCAAGGCAAAATGACACGATGAGCTACCACATCTCAACAGCTCACCTTCTCCAGAGCAGTGCCTCTGCCACACACCTCCGTGTGAGCACAAGCTGCTCCAGTATGAAGTGAAACACGTTAGCCTAGACCATCGCCCATCGTGTACCTGTAGACAACAGGCAGACCCCCACCGCTAGGTTGAGCTGAGACCTCACACTCATAAAACTGCCAATCTAAGGACTGCCTGCTGATTAATGGAATAAGCTGTGCAATTTTCTGGACACACTTGCTTCCAAAAACAGTGCCAAAACTTGCACGCAATACTTCCTCGTTCGTTCCAGCCTCCCCTTTGAATCTGTATCTATGGGCACTTTGTTTGAAGACACACAGCAATGGTTTTGTTACAAAAGGCTACACAGGGTAATGGAAATTCACATTTGGGCTTCAACATTTCTACTTGTGAACATTTCGATTCATTAAAGAACTACTGGGATCTTTTAAGCATTTCTTGCTGGGGGAGAGACAAAAGTTGAAGAGGGAACCACAGCAGCAGCTGGAAGCAGGGCACAAGTGCCTGGTGCTGGAAGATCTTTCACTACTGAGAATGACTACAAAGGGCAACCAAGAGTGTGGGGGGATTGAAGCACCTCCCTTATGAGGAAAGGCTCAAAGAGCTAGGGCTCTTTAACCTGGTGAAGAGAAGGCTGAGGGGAGACTTTATTAATGCTTATAAGTACCTAAAGGGTGGTTTGAGGGAGGACAGAGTTGGTCTCTTCAATGGTTTCCACTGACAGGACGAGGGGCAACGGGCACAAGCTGGAACATGGGAAGTTCCACTCATATTTGAGGAAGAACTTCTTTGGGGTGAGGGTGTCAGAGCCCTGAAAGAGGCTGCCCAGGGAGGTCGTGGAGTCCCCTTCTCTGGAGATCTTCAAGCCCTGCCTGGATGCAGTCCTGAGTGATGTGCTCTGGGCAACCCTGCTTTGGCAGGGGAGTTGCACTAGATGATCTCTAGAGATCCCTTCCAACTCTGTCAAATCCTGTGATTCTGTGACTAGAGCCTGAGTTAGCTTGTACAAATAGCGCTTGGAAAAGAAGCTTATCTTGCACCATACATAGCAAAGCAAATTTCACTCTCTTCTTAGATTTGGTCCACATGCAGCAATATCTAGGGCAGTAGGCATTGCTACTGTAGAGAGAATTTAGGAAGCCCAGAGAAATAGTCTTATATCAGCCTAATTACTATATCAGGGAAACCTGTAATCAAATATTTTAATATAGTGGTCTTTGCTTGGGGTCCTTAAACACTGTCTGAAATAATGACAGAGCTACGGGCAGTTTAAGAAATAAGACAAGAACAAAACCTGCACAGCTTTCTTTTTGAGAGATTAATTTCCACTGGGAATAGAAATGCTGGGTTTGAGTTATCCTAATCCTCTTGAGCCACTACATGGCTTTAATGAAGTGTGGACAAAGCCAGACAGTGCTTAAGAAGCAACAGAAAAGACTCTGTAAAACAGTTTCAAGCCCACAAAGGATGACATATTTCTTTTTACAGTAAATAGGTTTAAAAATTCTGAAAAAATTAATAAAATCTAAATGGGATATACACTTCCCACGACCAAAAAGTGTGACAACTTTGGTTTGGCCACAGGGTGACCAGGGCTAAATTTAACCAGATTTTGACGAAGCCTAATAACCTTGGATTTGCAACTATTTGATTATCTTGGGAAAAAAGCCAGCTGAAAAGCTGTTAAATGGTCTCAGTATGTGCACTAAACGATATAAAAGGTTTATTTAAAAACCTCCTATTTGCTTTATTATAAACTGAGTCTATATGAGAATATGCTGGGGGATGGGAGCAAAAAGTAGTAACTTTTAACAGTAAGATTTTTTTTGTTCATTTCAGGAGCAAGTAGGTTTTGTGTGGCAGAAGCAGAATCTCACAGGATGCCACCAGTCTCATTTTTGGGCTGAATCAGCCCAACTAAAGTTAGGTATAGTTCTCCAGTGTCTAATAGTGAGGTGTCCTGTCACCCACCAAAATCCTAAACTGGAGTGGCCGGGGTCTCAGAGACAAGGAGAACATAATGGACATTAAAAGAAGCTTCACAGAAATATGTGGGCCAGGCTATCCAACAGCCAGTGTGAAGACTCTACACCAACTTTCAGATCTCATAAGTAATTAGGTATCTAAGTCCACATGAATAGAGAGGTGTCTATTTCATCTTGATACACAGCTGTGATTCCTCTCCAGAGGTGAAATGCTTTCCTCCCTTCTCCCACTCCACCAGAAGAGTGAGAAAAAGGAAGTCATGTTCAAGCTGAGCTGTACCTCATTCCTCAAGAGATCAGCGGCACCGCTCAAAGATCACCATGCTACCAGAAGTTAGAAAGCATGACAGAGACTGGCCATAAACCCGAAAATCTTTTTTCAGGTATATTGTTATAAAACAAGTTTATCTGCAAGTAATTTTAGTTATATGAAGAAAAAAAAAAAAGCTTAGAAGTGCTCTGCACAGCATTAGGTGTCTAAGGCCTATCACAAAAGAAATCAGATCACTCTAGAGACCAGCTGTGCATCAAGTAGATTGCTTTTATCTAAGTGATAAAAACCTTGTAGACTGTGAACAATACTGGGCATAAAACGTAACATTTTTAATGAACAACATAAAAGATGAAAAGAACGAGCACAAGAAATGGCAGTTTAGTCAGAAGATGGGCAAAAGGAGCCTCCCTAACATGACATTTTATAGCAAGTGGGTTTTGCAGTAAGCAAAATTTAGAAGGGGAAATAGTATTTCTCTCTTCTAATTAATCCAGTTGGGGTACCTTGCAAATCAATCAGGAATGTTCCAGTATCATCTGACAGAACCTAAAGAACAAGCATTAACATATTTTGGACTGTTTCAGATCCAGAAGTCATTCAAACTCCATTAATTTCAATGAAAATGCAAAATTGGCCTTTTTACTTTAATCTTCTATATCAACATGAAAGAAAAAGCATAAACCATTAAGCATATAACTGCCTGTATATTTTATTTCTTTTATGAGGCTCCTAGCAGGACATTAACAGCAGATTATATCTTTTGTGAGCCATCTAACAGGACATTAACAATGGAAGGGTGCCCAATAAGTAAAGTGATTGTTATTACTACCACTTACAGTTGGCCTGCCAGTACCAACCTATAAAATTTTAATGTTTGGGAAGTCAGGAGCTAGTTCAGCACTCTGCATTTCGAGCCATCCTCTTCAAGCGTTAGCATTATTTTGGTTGGCTCAACTTGAACACGACTGAAACTTCTTTTCAGCACTTAAATTTCTTTTTACTTCCAGGTGCTGAAGATGCACAGCAGAGATCCGAGTGCTGCAATAACAGCCAGTGCAGGCACAGGCCAGTCCAGAATTCCTACAAGTGAGGAGAAAATAAGGAGGAGCTTAAACACAGTCTGACAGAAACACAGTTAGATGTGGACTTGGAAGACATCTGCCTGAATATTTCATAGCCAGAGAATCACAGAATAGTTTGGGTTGGAAGGGACCTTAAAGATCGACTTCCAACCCCCCTGCCATGGGCAGGGACACCTCCCACCAGGCCAGGTTGCTCAAAGCCCCATCCAGCCTGGCCTTGAACCCCTCCATGGATGGGGCAGCCACAGCTTCCCTGGGCAACCTGTTCCAGTGCCTCACCACCCTCACAAGAAAGAATTTCTCCTAATATCTAATCTAAATCTCCCCTCTTCCAACTTAAAACCATTGTCCCTTGTCCTTTTGCTACACTTCTTGACAAAGAATACCTCTCCAGCTCTCCTGTAGCTCCCTTCAGATATTGAAAGGCCATCATAAGGTCTCCCTGGAGTCTTCTCAGCACTGGCTTTTCATCTGTGCCTTTCTGCATTTTATTGTGCATTCTTACCCACTATCAGCCCTTATCCACCATTTCAATGCATCTTGCTCACAGGCAATTAGAAGCATTTTGCAATTTGTTATAAAAAACAAAAGCCAACCGAGAACTTGGAATCAAAATCTGTCTTTTGAGAATGTTTCATTCAATACCAAAGGCTCTAACCATTTTAAAAAGATGAGTCAATCATTTCCAGGAGCAAGGGTTCCACATCTGGAACCAAACTATATGTGGATACATGCTTATGTACACACAGACACAGCCCCTGCTTAGAGTTTAAGCCTTTTAGATTCAGCCTATAGGTCTGGGTTGTGAAACAAACCGCTTTTATCTAATTTTTTCCTTGTCTTGATTTTCATTTCTTGTATCCTTTAAGGCAGGCAAAATCCACCAGCTGGACAACACTCTATTAGGAACTCTACTGAATTTACAGAGACTGCACAGAAACAAAGGTATATTTTGGTTACAAAAACATATAACATCTGTGTTTGTTTCAAAACTCTGGAACACAAATATTGGTCCTGAGATATCAGTATTGTGTCCTTAGACTACTGCTGAAGCTTGTTTTTTCCTTAACTTCTTGCTACTGGAAGACAAACTTATAGATTTCTGGTTTGGAAAACCTTTTCATTCAAGAAAAATGCACTTTAAAAGCCCAGAAAGGACTCTAGGCAAAACGTTGAAACAAAACATTACACTTGCACATAATTTGCTTTAAAATACTGATGTTTTGACATATAAGTCAGTTAAAAGATTAAAAATGTAATGTTTGTTCACTGTCCACAACTGGATCTTGAGTATTTATTACTACTTGACCTTCCCTTCCTTTCCTTCTCACTTTTTTTTTTATATACCTTATTGCCTTGTCTTTTTTTGTCTTTTCCATATCCAGAGTAAATTTCCTCCTAAGAACTAAGTGAAATACTGCAGGCCTGACTTCTTCCCATGACATAAGAACTGGTTTAGTAGCTTTCTAAAAATATCTTTTAACGTGACTAATCCTAATAAGCTCTGAGCTCTCAGAGAGCAAGCCCTATTCATCCATGGAAGAGCAGGGATACCAGCAAATGAAGCTCTCCAGAACCCTCTCAGACCAGTTTTCTCACTGCAGACAAAACTCCTCTGTTTTTAAGAGCTCAAGTTTCCATATACAACTGCTTCTTGATTGCTGAACACAGATTAGATATATTAAAAAAACAAAAACAAACAAAAAAGCCCCAATCCTAAGAGTGCTACAAAACAGCAGTGAGAGAGGAGAGATCAAGATCTCCCGCTACCACCCAGGAGAGGGCACATTGCCTCTGGAACAGCCAGACCTCGCATCATGATTTAACCCCAGCTGGCAACTAGGACCATGCAACCACTTACTCATCCCCTCTCCTCCCTAAAGGGTGGGGAGAAGAGAGAGAAAAGGGGCAGGGGAGGAGGGAAAGGAAAAAACTTGGTAGGGTTGGTAGAAAGACAGTTGAATAGCACATTAATGGAAAAGTGTTCAACACGGATTTACCAAGGGTAAGTCACGCTTGACCAATCTGATAGTCTTCTATGATGTTATAACTAGATGGCTGGATGAGGGGAGAGCAGCAGATGTCATCTACCTTGACTTCAGCAAGGCTTCTGACACTGTCTCCCACAACCTCCTCATTAGAAAATTAAGGAGGTGTGGGCTAGATGAGGGGGCAGTGAGGTGGATTAAGTCCTGTCTGTGTGACAGAACTCAGAGGGTTGCCATGGAGCAGGGTCAGGTTGGAGGCCTGTAACCGCCGGCATCCCCCAGGGGTCAATACTTGGCCCAGTACTGTTCAACATACTCAATGACCGGGACGAGGGGACAGAGTGTATCCTCAGCAAGTTTGCTGATACCAAACTGAGAAGGCTGGCTGACACTCCAGAGGGCTGTGCCACCATCCAGAGTGACCTAGACAGGCTGGAGAGCTTGGCAGAGAAGAACCTCATGAGGTTCAACAAGGGCAAATGTAGGGTCCTGCAGCTGGGGAGGAAGAACCCCAGGCACCAATATGGGTTAGAGATGGATCTTCTGGAAAGCACTACTGGGGAGAAGGATCTAGGAGTCCTGGTGGATGGCAGGCTCTCCATGAGCCAGCAATGTGCCCCCTGGGCTGCACAGGGAGAAGTGTGGCCAGCAGGTCAAGGGAGGTCATTCTCCCCCTCTACTCTGCACTGCCAAGGCCACAACTGGAATAGTGTGTCCAGTTCTGGGCCCCCCAGTTCAAGATGACAGGGAACTACTGGAGACAGTTCAACGTAGGGCATCTAAAATGATTAAGGGATTAAAGAACCTCCCCTATGAGGAAAGGCTCAAAGAGCTGGAGCTCTTTAACCTGGAGAAGAGAAGGCTGAGGGGAGACCTCATCTATGTTTACAAGTTCCTAAAGGGTGGGTTGAAGAATGAAGAACAATGGAGCCGGACAATTTTCAATGGTTTCCAGCAATAGGACGAGGGGCAAACAGGGAGAAGCTGGAACATGAGAAGTTCCTCTCAAATATGAGGAAAAACTTCTTTCCAGTGAGGGTGCCAGAGCTCTGGAACAGGCTACCCAGGGAGGTCATGGAGTCCCCTTTTCTGTAAGATTTTAAACACCCGCCTGGATGTAGTCCTGAGTTATGTGCTCTGGGCAGCCCTGCTTTGTCAGGGGGGTTGGTCTAGATGATCTCTAGAGGTTCCTTCCAACTCTATCAAATCCATGAAAATAACAGTAATAACAGGAATAATAGTGACACAAACTACTCTCTCTGCCCAGTGAATTGGCAACACCAGAGCGGTGATCACAGCTACCTGTCCCTACATTGCCATCCATCAGCAACAAACACAAAACTCTTGCTACGTGGGAAACCTAAACAAAGGAGGACCACCCTGTCAGAAAAAAAAGACAGGTAGACTCTGGAAAACACAAAGGAAAAAGGGGGGTGGGGATAAACTTTTGAGGCATGCACGTTAATCGTCTTGATGCCTGCTTGTGCCTGTGGCTGCAAAAAAGCAAGAAGGGGGTACAGAAGACAGGCACTAGCGTCCCAAGTCCATCATCAATAGACCTGGTCTCTCTGATCCACTGCAGGTGGAGTGGATGTTCCCTGCAGTAGTTAAGATTGCATGACCATCTACAGCTTCAGCAAATGCTGAATCTAGAACACAGTGCTGTCCTGGATGTTTTGGATGGCAATAAGCCCAGAGACTAGTGGAGATACATCTTCAAAGACCTCCATGAGTCAGTGACCTTGGTAGACCTATCAGCACTCAGCTATTCTGACATAAAGTATTAAGAATCACACGTGGATAGCTTCCAGAGTCTGATTTAGTCCAGAAACCTTTGTGCTGTTACTCCAGGACATGTCAGTTCTCACTACAGATCCCACACCCCAAAATGGAACATCTACCACTGACAACCAACAATTCTAGCTGATTTCACAGTCTCCAAGATGCTGCAAATACATGCTAAAAAACCTGCCAAAGCACAGCGATGTCAGTTTGCTGGTGGCAGACTCTAGTTAGAAAGCTGTACTCTCCAAGTATTAGAGAGAAGCTGAAATATAGTTGATGTTCACACCAATCACAGGATTATAGACTCAGAGATAAACGTAGTGATGCTTTCTTATGCAATTACGGTCTTGTATTCCCTGGTTCTGTCCAGTATGAAGTTTCCCATTTATTTTCCTCTTGCCCTGTAATCTTGATAGCCATAAGCTATTGCAACGTGTCAGTGCAGGAGGATGACAATTGGCACTGAAAGGCAATAAGACTATCTCTTATATACGACTGTCATTTATAGAGCTGGGAACCTTGTAAGCAAGCCAGGGAAAAATAAGAAGGGACTTTGCTGGTGTCTGATGCAAAGGTTAATACCTAGTTGTGATGCCTGACAACTCCAGGGATGTTCAATATGAACAAGACAAAGCCATTCTGAAGCCACCCTAAGAGGAGCCAGTGGTGGGTGCAACTGAGATATTCCCTTGGAAAGGTCTGTCACAGAAGATGTGGCTGAACAGCAGCAGCATGTAATTTAAGTACAAATTAATAAAAACCAAACTACCTGCAGAATAAGTCTAGAAAAGAGGCCATATTTGTAATGGGGAAAAAAAACAAAATAAAATCACACATCCCCTTCAGCAAAGCGGTAACAATTTGACTAGTATGACAAAAGAAAAATAACTCCCCCAAAAACTACATTGTCCTACACAGTGATTCCTGCTGTACAGAGACAGCCTTATAAAATACTCTAGATAAACACAGGTAACCACATATATCAGATACAGTCTCGCTAATACAGCATATTTGACAATAATCCTGACAATAGCTACAGATCAGCAGGCATGGCATCAAACTTTCTGCATCAATGCTTAGGTTTAGAGACAAAACCACTACTTTTCCTCAGAGAATGGTAACACCACAATAAACGCTCACTTCAGTAGACTGTGAAGTCAGATTGTGTTTTACTTATGCTGTTAAATTACAAGATGGTACCAACAATGTAAAGGCTATCAGATGCAGAAAAATGGAAACAAAAATCTTCCATTTTGAAACCTACATCAAAATTACCAAGGACTTGAAAACACCTAAGGATGCAGATATAATAAAAGTCTCAGCTTGATTTAGAGTCCCAGGAACTGCCACCATTTCACAAAAGCAATGCTATGCTAACTTCGAGAGAAAACCATGATTGTAAACTGCAGCCATGTCCAAATAGTAGCTGCGAACCTGTTGCCCAGGACAGGTAAGCTCTCCAAAGCTTTGTACAATTACAGTAACAAGGTATGAGACTGACTAATTTAAAAAAAAAAAAAAAAAAAGAGAAGTTCCAGACCCAGCATCATCACAGGTAGAACTGCCGCTGAATTCAAGGATGTAATGGTGCAAATGAATAACTATACTGCCCTCTCACACATCTTGGGAAGACATTAAAGTTCACAACACAACATGAGGCATCTCTGAAACTGCCCTGAGCATTAGCCAGAAGATGGTACTGACATCTGAGTGTTGCTCAGTTTGGCTGGGGAAAGACGCTTAACACCTTCATCAAGAGTTTTTTTTCCAAGAGTCAAATTGTATACAACACCAATCCATTAGACTAGATTTGAACACTGAATGAAGCCTGCCACGTTTGGAATCACTGTGGAACAAAATGGAGGTAGGACTCTTTAGCCTGGACAAGCAAAGGCTGAGGGGAGACCTTATTTATGTTTATAAGTATCTAAAGGGTGGGTTGAAGAATGACGGAGCTGGACTCTTTTCAGTGGTTTCCAGCGATGGGACAAGGGGCAACAGGCACAAGCTGGAACATGGGAGGTTCCACTCAAATCTGAGGAAAAACCTCTTTCTGGTGAGGGTGCCAGAGCCCTGGAAGAGGCTGCCCAGGGAGGTCGTGGAGTCCCCTTCTTTGGAGATCTTCAAGCACCTCCTGGATGCTGTCCTGAGTGATGTGCTCTGGGCAACCCTGCTTTGTCAGGGGAGTTGGACTGGATGATCTCTAGAGGGCCCTTCCAACTCGGACAATTCCATAATAAGAAAATTTTTGTACATTCCCTGGTTATAGATTTTGCCCTTTTGAGATACTGCAGTAACTTGATTCCAAACGTTTGACTCAATTCACTACATGCTGATTTACTCTGTCTAGTACACAAAAATTGATTGTTTTGATGACTAGCAAAAAATTGAAATAGAAAATTAAAAAATGCATCACTTTCCAGTTAATCCAAGTGAAAGGAAATCTGCTATACAATTGGGAAAATATATATATTGCATCACAGCGTGCAATACTGCAGCACGGATAGCCTGTGCTGAAAGGAGCATAATATATCCAGTGGTGTAAAATATTTGCAATTAGGCAAGAGAAGGTCACTTCTTGCAGAGATCTGAGAATAACCAAAGCTGTAACTTCACATCCCTAAGTCAGGGGCTGTTTATGTTGTAGGTTCCGTCTTTGCAAGCTGCCACCTTTATGAAATCAGTTCTGCAAACCTGACTCAGTCACCGGATAAGCAGTTATGGAAAACAGGAGGCACCAATAATTCTGAATGCTGGAGATTAATTGCTATTTAAACACACGCTTCTAATAAATTAGTATGAATACTTACAGAAAAATGCACTTTGCCAGATTTGAAACAATCTATAAGCTCCTTCTCCTATCAGCATTTTTGATCAGCTTTGCTTATTCCCTTTCCATCATTCTTTAGATCCTATTTGTTACCATTTTTGTTACTCCTCACTATTCAGTGGATATTAGCTTTCCAAAAAAAAAAATAACCACTCTCAAATACTAGACTGATACTCTACAGCAGAATGAACAATTTATCTGATAATCTGGTTTATTTCTGATCAATAAAAAAAAATTCGCTCTCAGTCTTTGTTAATTATAATGTCTGTCTCTCACAGTTTTAAATTGTGGTGATTTACAAGTACGTGATTATGTTTATTGGACAGCAGAAATTCAAGATGTGTTTTATTGGTTATTTGTCGGGAAAAAATTACCAGGCCACTGATTTTACTCTGTTTACATGCTGTCAATACATAGAATATGCATGCAAACTCAAGATTTGATTTCTGGAAGAGCTCTGTGGGAAAATATAAAATTTATTTCCCGTGAATATTTATCCTATTAAAATTCACTCATTCACAGGTTCATGAAAGTCAAACATTGAAAACACGACTAACTAAAACTAAGTTCTTGTTACACTTAGGTGATTTTTTTTCAGCATCAGTTGATGTGTCCCAGTATAACTTTTTTCCCCCCTACTTAAAAAAAAAATATATATCAACCTATGTTTCATACTGAAAAATTATCATCATAAAATGATGCCCCATCCCTGGAAGTGTTTAAGGCCAGGCTGGATGGGGCTTTGAGCAACCTGCTCTGGTGGGAAGTGTCCCAGCCCATGGCATGGGGGTTGGAACTAGGTGATCTCCAAGGTCCCATCCAACTCTAACCATTTTATGAAAATCATATATCTGAAACAGAGCCCAGAAAATAATCTAATCCATTGTTTCACGCAGCAATAGATCAATGAATTTCATGCAATTTTTGATATTTAACCTGGCCTTAAAGGTCTCACTTGTTTTGAGGCATCAGATCAAGCGGTGGGGGCTTTTTGTTGTTTGTGGTTTGGGTTTTTCTAATTATTTTTTTTTTTTATAAATTCTTTCAATGTCTCTTAATGCCTATTCTAAGTCATCTTTGTTGCAATAAAAACCTATAATCTTCCATTCCACCCAGCATACAGACTATTCTTGCTCCCCCTGCAGTAACTAATTACATAGGAGGATGCAACAGCATTCATCTATAACCTTCTCAATGCTAACTGGCCTTCTTGGGACCCACTATACTCTGATAGATCTCTGCTCATTTGCACTCCTTTGTCTTTAGTTGGTCCTACCTTGAAATAGAGCATCTAAACATAGATACAATGATCCAGCTAAAACTTCTACAGTACATCCCTTGCTTCTCGGGTTATACACCTATTTACATATCCCAGGATGAATCCTTTTCACAGCAATATGATATTGCTTAATTAGATTCAGGGAGAGACCCATTAAGACCCCCAGCCTCCCCACAAGATGTTCTCTGCCCTGGTTGCATGTGTGATGTGTGTATTAAACTCATTTTATAAACATGTATTTACGAATTGACTACATTTCACTTAAAATCCTGGGATAAATAGTGAACTGCAAAAAAAAAAAAAAAGAAAAAAGGTTTATTAAGATGAAGGCCACAACAGGCTTTCATTTCTCTTTTGCTCTTTTTCAATTCCTTTCTCCTTGTGTTTTTTAAGGAAATCTTTTAAAAGCCAGGTTCCTCTGAAGAGACATACTGCCAGACTGGGCTCACTTCATAAATTTTCATTCCCAATGATTGTTCTCTTTTCAAAAAAGCATAGGAAAACTAAGGCAAAGCTGCACCGGAAAAAAAAAAAAAACCTCAAAGAAAACATACCTTAAGGAAAAAAAAAATACTGAAAAATTCATATCTTTGGATTCTGCACTGGGGTTAGGGAGAAGGTAAACAGAGAAAGTTTAGATCTGTGATATGAAGCAAAGACATACATAATTCTTTTCCCCACCCCGCACAGACAGGAAAGTACTTCTTTTGAGAAGTGTGTTTAACTTGGCATTTGCACCCTCGCACAGAGCACTAAGACTGTTCAAAAGCCTGATGCACTCCAGAGATGGATTTTCAGTTTAGGGAAATAGCAACCGAGGAAATGTGTCACATTACATTTCACTAAAGGTCTTGGTACATTAGGTACAAACGTACCCTAAGGTTGTAACAAGCATATTATTTTAAAAAATAATACACACACACACTCCCCCAACCAACCAAACACCATCACCACCTCCTCTCTGAAATAGAAACCCATGGGAAGGAACTATCAGAGAAATACTGTAGAATGTAAGATGCTAGCTGAATTACCAACTTTGCAAGGAAAAATGCAATAGCATTATTCCAAGAAATATGGAAAACATAGTTCCTGTTTATTTCTTTATATATGTGCTGAAACAGCAAAAGGCTATAGGGACAAAACTTAAAGATAATGCTATGAAATGTGTATTTCCACTGATTTTTATTTTTTTTTTTTAAGAGTTGGAAGAGACCATACAGATCATCTAATCCAACTCCCCTGCTGAAGCAGGATTGCCTACAGCATGTTAGAGCATGTTACTCAGGACTGCATCTAGGTGGGTCTTGAAAATCTCCAAAGAAGGGGACTCCACAACCTCCCTGGGCAGACTGATATTCTTTTCCCAGTAGATCCTAGACTTATGATCATCTAATTAATATAGGTTGCATTTGTACTGCAAACCAACAAGATTTTGTGTTGAGGAAGACAAAACTCCAATGCTTTCTGAGAAAAGTTGCGCTGTTTGTCACCAGTGTGTTGCTTCTGATGTAATGTCCCTTGATTTCAAGGCTACCAGTGCCTCAGCCAGTGGAAGCAGTACAGACATACACATAGAACACTTTTTCCTTCACTGCCATCCATGACTCGCTGTTTTAGAAGCAGATTGATTCTATTGAGACAAGTAGGTGAGTGAGAGCAGATCAGAGAGGGTGATGAATATGCAGTTTATACTGAGGACAGCAGGGACCTGAAAGATCTATTTACCTCCAGGCAAACCCACATGATAACCAAAGGCATTTTCTACGCCTTACTTCTCTTCATATAATGTTCACCACTCATTGTCCAAATAATTTTGGCAGTTTAAGAGGTGAAGCAAAAAGTTGGGACATTATGCTACAGTGCCAGAATGTAGAAAGGGACAGTTTCCCAAAATTAAGATGATGCACCCTATATTATTATAAATTATACTCAGTAAAAAAAAAATAAAAATCCTCAGAAATAAATCAATTCAGTTGAACTAAGCCAAGTTTTTCAAATGTAAAGTTTACAGAATCACACTCTCAATCCATGAGCCCATTTCCCAGGCTCACAGAGAATGAGCTCTTGACAAGGAACAACAAATCCTCCACTTTTGCTTAAGTGAGATTGGGAAAATACGGGTGTGCTACAGTGTGTGCACAACAGTCATTGAAGAACATACTATGAATATGGAAGACTCTAACCAAGTTTCTTTTCTGAACTACAAGAATAAAATTGCCTGCAAATTCTAATAAACACTGATCTATTCCTAAGAACACGCATGTCTAACGTTCTCACCTTTAAAGAAGATTTAGGGCTTAGCCCTGTAGTGAAAGCAGGCAGATTTCAGCAGCCTAGAGTTGACCAAACAGGTCCCTGAAATGAGGATTTACCTGAAATTATCAAGCTCAGCATTTTTTCCTGGCTACCTGAAACAACTTTGTGCTCAGCCTTCTGGTTGAGAATCCCATCATAAATTTCTTAATTCTTCCTCTAGTGATTGTGGGGACCACAGGTAACATGTCCATCAGACTGGAGTTCTAGCATGATTCTGGAGTGATTAAAAATTATGTGGGTCTTCAGTGTTATCTACTCATGTCCCACGAGCCTAATTCAGTCTCATAGAGGTCAGACCACAACTTTTTTCAGCATATTAATTATTGAAATACTGAAAAAATAATTTGTGGCAGACCATTTAAAATAAGTTGACGGGTTCAGGTCAAAGGAATCCTTCTTCCTTTGGAAGATATCCTTCCTTATGTCCCTTTGGAACTTCAAGGGACATGAGTTAAGAATTAATAATTTTTCTATCAAGATGAGCAAACCCACTAATCCCTGAGACAACTGTTTTCCAACACAGACATTGAAATAGAGCAATCTCCCAGCCATAACTAGAGTTTAATGCTTACTTTAGAAATTTGACAGTGGCTGTGCATACTGAATCATGTCCAACTTAACACACAGCAAGAAACATGAAGACGACGTTTACTGTAGCAAGCTCTTCTTGACCTACAGCAAAGGAAGACTGGGCATTATCAAAAATATAATGGCTGGTATTCAAGGCTCTTGGAGATATAAAGTAACATGCAGGTGAGCTCAAAGACTTGGAATGTGCAACTTTCATAGTACAGAAGAGTCACCATCAAGAACCTGGTTACAACTATCACAACAGTAGTCAACAACTTAGAAAACCGAGGCCTTTCCTGCCAACTTTCAAGAAGAAACCCTCCCAGTACAGGTTGGAAAAGACACGCAATAGCACAGATTATCTCAACTGGCTTCTGCAGGATGCTTAAACAGAGTGCAAATAGATCCTTTGTCACAGCTGCAAGAAGTGAAGCTAGTGCCGTTAGCATTGTTTTCTGGTTGTACCAATTCACACATTCCTGGTTAGTTTGTGTACAGCTTTGTATTCCAAAGGAATAACAACTAAACTTAAGTTTCCTCTGGGGAAAAAACCCCAACGTTGAAACTGTAGCAACTCATCTATAGCAACAATGAATCTTTCTTGCAACAGAAAAAGATGACTGAAGCTTGTGAAATTATGTGGTTGTCAGTCAGTTTGCTCTACTGGAGAACAATATCAACTCTGTGGTTTAAAATTGCTCTCATCAAAAAATAAAAATCATTGTTTCCAGTGGGAAGCTCTTCTCCTGTTGAAATTATAATGATTTTGATTTTTTTTTTCATGGATTTATGGATTTTAATTCTTTATGAGTGAATTATTTCTCTTGGAATTAAACTGGAAAACTATGCTGTTGTTGAATTTATTAATGTTCCAAGCAATAAGAGAGACTGTATAACTAAATATATATCTCTGTGTCTGGCAGAAAACTCGCATCAGTGCCATTATGAAAGGTCAGAAAGACGCACTGCAGGAAGAAGGAAGTCCTCCTTTGATATGCTTTCTCAGTGAAGCATTTGAGTGGTGTCCATCTTCTCTAGAGTCTTAGCTGTGTTATAACAAATCAAAATAATAACTCATTTACATTTCTGTAAGTCTTTTTCATCTACGTATCTCAAAGCAGCATTAACAAGGATGCAGAGCATGAAGAGTAAGGTTTGTGTCTGCCTTCCCGTACCCCAGCTTGTGCTTTCAGACCTGCAATCACACCCCCTTTCTTTTGTTAATGGGAACGACACCTTAATTATTTACAGGTTGAAAAATCCTTAAATCCAATCCTATGCTAAAAACCAATCATCAGGTAAACACCAGCAAGGCTGAAACTTCCAGACAAAAGAGAAATGTTCTTCAACAATCACATTTCTTCAGGCTAATTCCATCAAGAGCTCCTCCCTATGTATCCTTCTGTTGCAGAAAGTTCGGCACCATCTGGCCATAGGAGATAAGGCTCTTCTGAACTTCCCAGTGTTTCCTGCTTTAAGCTCAACTCCCAAAGCCTCACGCTACAAACAGTTGCTCTGCTTATTTGATGAAACCGTTCATGATCACAACATTGGGGTTTCCTGTTAAGCTCCTCTGTCTGGAGGGGAAAACAAAAGAAAGAAAAAAAAAGGCCGAGGACAGAAGCCCTTTTTTGTGGAATATCAGAGCTTTAACTTCAAACAGATGTTTACCTCAAACTAGGACAGTACTAAAAAAAATAAGTTGATCAACATTCTTTAAAGTTAATACGAACCTTTGAGGTGCTGGTTTAGTCAAGGCAGCCAGTTTGTTCTCACTTCTGTTCTACTATCTTTATATCTGAATGAATTCTTATGACAAGCATGGTAAGCCATTCTAAGGAAACATTTAAAACATAAAATAACTACTTTGGAGGCCACACTTTTAGATATCTCAAGTTAGTCATGAGCCTACTTCAGACAACTATATCTTGTCTGATCTAGCTGTCCAGACTTTCTTCAGTCGAATGAAAGAAACAGACATTTTAGGATGGGGATCCAATATCCAAACTTCAACGTGCTTGTGCTCACACAGAGAATCCAACCTCTGCCTTCACTACAGGAAAATACAAAACAGAATCCCAAGTTCAGGCAAGATGAATCTCCTGGCTATCCCTTGCATGTGATTTTTTTTTCTCCACTTTACACACATTCCATTAAAATGTTCAGGTGTGCAGCATTTCTAAAAAGGCCTTAGAACATTTCAGCCTGCAAACTACCCCAAGACAAAGCACTTAAACAGATGTAATCAACTGCTATTTGCAAAAAGCACTGGCTTAGCTTTAGAGAGGGTATTAACTAGCTAGGAACAGAACAGACTTCCCTCTTGAAGTTCAGTCTATTCAGGTGGATGAGTTATCTCACCCATTTCCAACTGTGCTGTACCTGGCTTGATGCTCACTCGATCCAGCACTTCTTTACAACTGCAAGTGGTCAGAAGGAATTCACAAGCCAAAGTTATCATATATTCAAATACAATCATGGAATATGCACACGAGACCCAATTAGAAAATCATGAAGCAACTTTCACAATCTAAATTTTTTAAATAAATTTTTTCTTTCTTTAAACATGACTTATGAGGACATGTAATTTCCAACAAACACTTTTCTTACAACTTTTTTTTTTGAAGTTTGAATTTGTTCAACACTGAATTCAGTGAAGGCTGATTTGTCTGAATTCATTTCTTTAGGTGGTCAGTTTGGTCCTCTCTCATTTTTTTTTCATACAGATCTTGCAATTATTTATATGAAATTAATAGGGATGAATAGGGAAGAATATGCACTTTTAATACTTCTGTAATTCCCAAGCTTCCCCTAAATTGTGCAAAGAACTGCATTCAAATGCCTGATAAGAATCTCTCCTTTGCATAACCGACTCCTGAATTTTGATTTGTCCGTCTTTAAAGGATCTGAGAAGAGCTAGTATTTGCTTCTGACACAAACCTCCTTTTAAAATAAAATCTCTGGTGGTCTCCATTTCTCAAAATTCCTTGTAAGTTTTCATTGGAGAAATTAATAGGCATAAATATCCTTTAACATACTAATCTGATACCTTGTTTAAAACTATCTACAGAACATAAAAGATTCAGATAAAATATTAAATTCTAGAACAAATCCACAATTTTAACTAATGAAAAAGACTACAGATATGTTTACTTCTGCTCTTCAGGAAATGGAACGAGAAACAGCCAGCTGTGCTGCTACTAGCTGCAAAGACAGACATACAACACTACAAATTGACAGAAGAGAAATATTTCCCCTCGTTTGATCTTGTTATTCTGTATTTCTTCACAGTGCAATAGTGAGATGAAATTATTTAAGTAATTTCAAAGAACTCCCACAAGCGCCAACATTGTCTATCTTCCCCATAAAATGCAAGAAACGTGTACTCCACAAAATTGTCCATGGAGCAGAACATTTTCTTTCCATGACATTCACCTCAAACATCCTGTTTTCTGAAGGTACTAGTTTTGCAAACTAAAAACCTGTATTAAAAATGTTCTCAAGCCAGACAAGTGTTGACTTCCCCCCTCTTTAAAAAAAAGAAAAAGCCATTGAGAAAGTCTGGGGAACATCGAGCCCAGGACCTGAGCCTGAGAAAGGTCAAGTCTGTTCTAAATGCAGAGCCCATGATGTTCCAACAGAGTTCAAAAATCCACATCCTCTGCTCCCCTACTCCCGGTATAAATCCTGAATTATTTAGATAAGCTTTTTAGGACAAAGGTTAATGAGTCTTTAGGTCAAAACCCAATAGCAATCAGCATTATCAAAATTAATGTTATTCTTTTTGTTGTGTTTCCCTTTTTTCTCCCCTAGGAAAATATAAATGTTGTTAATCCAAATTAAACAACAACAACAAAAGAAATCAACTTCTCAGAGACTATTTTTCCTGAGTGTGAATGCTATACATATACCACACCATCCCTGTACAATCACATACCTATTTATCAGATACTATGTTTCCGTTTGATTTTTCCAAAGCAAAATGAAGATGTTAGTTTGTTCTATACTTTGGAAAGGCACAATCTACCCTGCCTCAGAAAAACAGCCTGGTGACTATAATGAAAATATAACATTTCTAATGGAAGATAAAAACATGCACTGAGAGTAAATTGAATACTTATGTCTACATGCCTAAAATTAAGTAGTAAAACAATAGTTAAGAGTTCAGGACTCTAGGCAGTAAGTGTATTAATGACCATCACAATTAACAGACACAGCCTTCACCAAACTTCTGTAATTGCTCACATCTGCTGAGATAATTTGTTAAATGCCTACCCCACAAACACAACTGTATTTTCAGTTGCATCTCACTGTTTTAGAGTATTGAGTTGCAACTATGGGGAATGGGAGGGTACAAAATTTATTAAAGAGGCCAAGAAGTCCTAATCTTACTCAGATCACAGTGACAAGGAAATGTTGGTTGGTGGTTTGTTTTCTTTTTCTCCAGGAAAAGCTTTCTATGGAACTACAAGGCCACTAATCTTAAAATAAATCCTGTCAGATGTTACTGTGTTAACTAGAACTTCATGAATTTATAACATTACCTACTTGCACAGGACACTGGGTCATACTGATACGGAGTTTAACTGCTCATAATCTCAAGAAATGGCTTGAAGTACAGTTTGAAACCTTCTGCCCAAGCTCCTCTAGAAGGCAGAGGAAGCAGCACTAATCCCACAGGACCAGCCCCAAAATCTCCAGTTACAAAATCCTGACTTCAGTACTCATAAAACTTTCACAGACTATCCATTTTTGTTCATATTTCCCATGTATCTGTGGTTTGGGTTTGTTTGATTTTGGGGTTTTTTAAAGAAAAGTGCTTTCACAGTTTCAAGTAATAAGATGAGGAGGGGGAAAACAAACAAACAAACCAAGAACACCAAGTGAAAACATTTTTATGGGGGCTGTAAACCTGCCATACTATCAAACAGGGGTTTGAAGGGTGGAAGGAACCAGCAAAGGCCTCTGCTTCAGAAATATAGAGTTTCAGTAGCTCCCATGAAACTCCCTACAGATCTGGAAAAAATACAGTTCCTCCCTCCCACCAAAACTACATCTCTTCAGCACAGGACTTGTTCAGATCTCCAACAACTCACAGCAGTGCACATTGTCAAGACTCTCAACTCCTCATTTGGAGCACAGACTAATCCCACACAGCCATAAATAGACTTCAGCCAAAAACCGAGCCAGATTTTTACTGCAGTTGGCGCTCTCCCATTTTAGTAGGAGAAAAATAACAAGCATCCAGACTGCTTCCACCATATTCACAATAGTGCTGCTACTGGTTCTTCCATATCATGAAGGAACAGGAGGAATGTTAAGAAACCAGAGGAACAGGAGCAAGAAAAGGGAAAATGAAGAGACAAGGTAGTACACCCTCAGGTTTCAGGGGCCATGGGGCTGGAGGCCAAGAGGCTATATGAGAAAAATACCATGCTTGTATTGGTCCTCCACTGATCTCTTGGGCATTGTGTCCTGCCCTCCAAGCTAGATGTTCAATCTGACCCTGCACAGCTGTTTTCATGATTGTATACTTAAAATGGTTTTATAATTCTATAGGGCTTTATACCCAGCCTTGTAGAAGAGACCTTCTCCATCCTTCTTCCTCTTATCACTTTTGTGTTAAGAGATGCTATTACTTTCCAAATTAACAAATATATTCAGAGAAGCATTAACATCTTCATATGGTTTCATACAAAACACTGGACAGAATAGCTGTGCATTGGATACATCACATTTGCAGATTCTGCCAAAGGCAGAACTTCTGCTCTTTTCCTTGTGTGCCAGTGAAAGGTGCATAAGTGTTGGTCATGAGATATATGTTAAGAAAAAAAGCTATGAAACATTCGTATATTTTTTAAAAAGCTAAAAGAGACTAATCCCGATTTCACATTAACCACTGTAAGTTAGGAGAAATGCCAGCCGTGTTTCCTCAGTGCCAAATATAATACAGAACTAGCATCCAATCCTAAATGTCTAACGCTTCTGGATGGAAAAGTTCAGGAAATATCATACTACTGGAAATGCACAAGTTTTGTTTTATATTTTAATAGCAAGCTTTGGGATTAGAAGTACTGAAGTATCAAACATTAAAATGCTTGCTTTGCCTCCTTTGCATCTTCTGATCAACTCTCAGCCATGAATTGTAAAATCTCATGGAGGCATTGTAATTAGCATGCTTCCTTCCTTTCTGGAACCATGCTGATTTTTTAAAGGAAAGTGTAAGACATTCTTCCACTTACAATCGAATGTAAATTGTATAATTTATTAATTATTTCAGTAGCACTTGATATTTATTTTAATTAATCTTTAAGTCAGACACGAACACTGGGGAGTAACAGCAGGACATCAGAAGCAGCAAAAGTTTGGGTTTTTTTGCTTGAGAGCATTTTTAATGAAAAAGTAGATAATGCCCTTTTTAAAAAAAAAGTATGATAAAGTTTGCTGAAGTTACACCATATACAGTGGATGTTTGCAAACAAAACAGAAAGCTTCTGAATACTATACCTGCAGGAGCAGGACATAAAATAAAAGCCATCAGCCCTGCTTCATCTCAGCCTTCCCTGTAGGCCTGCACAGGACTGGTAGTCTCTGCTGGGACAAGATCAGGAGATTCAACTAGACTCTTGCTTCCTTAGGATGTGGCTGGAGGAAAAAAAGTCTCCATTGCACTCAGCAGAGTTCCTGGGCCATGTGTCCTGATGCAGGCAAAGCACCTTCTTCCCCTTGTCTTATCTATAACTAAGGGTTAAACTACACACATACAACAGAGCCTTTTTTTTTTTGAGCTAATCCTGACTTGACAGAGCTCAAGCTCTTATGTAGAGCTCCGACTAAAACATCTCCATGGAACAAAGGAATTCATGCTGAAGATCAGTCAGCAATCCTTTCTGTGCCCTGGACCTGACTGGGATGAAGAGCAGATGATGGCAGTCTAGGTAAAGGGACCTACAGCCTCCTCTCTCCATCTCAGGTTACACACTGCTGCAGAAAGCCACAGCACTAAGATCATTTTTTTTATCCCAGGAACCTGTAGCTGTACTTCATACTTTTTCCATTACACTAATAACTTGAAGTGGCAACACTATTTATTTGGCTGGTTTGATTGTTTGGGTTGTTTTTTGGTTGTTTGGTTGTTTTGGTTTTTTGTTTGTTTGTTTTGTTTGTGGTTTTTTTGTGGGTTTTTTTGTTGTTTTGTTTGTTTTGTTGTTTTGTTTTTTTTTTAATTGGGAATAATTTTTTCTGGCCAAGCTGAGCTCCAGCAACCTGACATTCTGCTGAAATTTTTAATACAACTGCAAAATAGGAATTACTTTGACCCCTTGAAAACACTGAGTGAAAGATTCTCAAGCTTTAACTTCATTTTCACCTAACCATGTAAATTATTCCTTACTAAGATGCTATAGGTTTTACATGAACACAGGCCAGTATTAACTGCTTTATTTGTCTGCGTTTGGATTCTGCAGATACCAGCAGTATATCAACATAAAGATCATATTTCTGGGAAAACACTGGCCCTCTTTTCTTAAGAAAAAAAAAAAATCTGAATCAGATTAAAATAGCAGACAGATTTGTCTAAAAATAGTGTGGTTTTCAGTGTTTTGTTTTTTGTTGTGGTTTTTTTTTTTTTTTTTTAAGATAACAATACATCTGCTTGAATATTTTGGCTGTCCATGACCTTAAATAAATCGTTTAGTGTTGTGGTTCATTTTCTTCTGTCCATCAAATTGCAGCTGGAATGAGAGGAAGAAGAGAAGAGAAAAAGCAGTGTTGGCTTCTGTGCCAGAATGATTCAGGAGCACAGAATCACAGAATGGTTTGGGTTGGAAGGGACCTTAAAAATCATCGAGCTCCAACCATGGGCAGGGACACCTCCCACCAGACCAGGTTGCTCAAAGCCCCATCCAGCCTGGCCTTGAACCCCTCCAGGGATGGGGCAGCCAGAGCTTCTCTGGGCAACCTGTTCCAACGCCATGGAACTTGCTTGGCACCATGCTTGGCCCATGACACAGAATAGCTCTGCATTCATTTGAGACACTAGCTCACAGAAGGAGCACACTGTGCCCAGCATATCAGTTTCCCACTCTCCACCAGCATTTCCTTCCCTGTGCCCAGACACTATTATGCCCAGATCTGGAAGTAAGACAGGCACAGAATCTTTATTCAACTTTGAGTTGCACACAGGGCAACTGGAAGATGTCTGGAAGACGTTTCTTCTAGTGTATACTGACATCAAAGTGTCAACAACACCTCAACATAACTGGAGAAAAGAAAAAGCTGCAACTTGTAACCCTTGCAGTCTCAAACTATGCTTTTACTTAAAAGAAAAAAAACAAACTCATTCCAGCTATTTTAATGGACTCAAACTCACAGTTGACAAGACCATTTGACATTTATCCATGTGAAGTAAACACCATATTCCTCCCTAATATTCACAACATACCTGAAAGGAGAAAAGCATCTCAAGCCATTTGTCCTACCAGCTAAAGTAGAAGAAAATTACCTTTTCTCTAAACAGAGACAAGCTCAGGTGGCTGATCTTCCAAATATCTTTTCAGAAGTGACTGATGACAACAGGACATGGAGATCTGCAAGTCTCCTCCCAGCTGAGCCCTGTATCTCACTACATATTGCCTAGTGGCCCCATCCATATCATTACCCCTTGATGAAAGGGTAGCAGTTCCTTCAGGCATTTCACATGTGTCCCACTGAGGAAAGTCTCAACAATATGGAGTCTATGTGTAATCAAGCTACATTATAACTCACAAGCAGGAACTCCATGGTGCACAGTGATCAGGCAGCTAGTAGAGAGTCCCTTGTTTCCTGACCCTCATGCTAATAGTACAGTTTGTTTTTTAGGCAGGAAATACTTCTCAACTTTTCACACAGCTTCAGATACTAAATATTTCCACCACTCATATAGCTCCATCCCTCCAAAAGCCTCTCTCCAAAGGAACGCGTAACTTAAGATTAACATTAAGATTTTAACCATCTTTTTTACACTACATGAAATTTAGAGTCATTGGAGACACATGGTTAAACTTCATAGAGGTTGCTCTGCAAATCCCACACCTTCTTTTTCTTATGAATGCATGGAAAAATGCAGTGGAGAAAGAAGTTGCTTTTCACAGGCAGGCAGTAGAAATGCCACTTTCAAGGTCACAGTCCAGATAAGTTACAGAGCCCAAACAACATAACTTTCCTTTTCATAATTGTTTTCAGAATCTGTCTGGTCACTCTAAGTTCATGTCATCATTTTCCTTTTTTATATGCCTTGCTGCTTTGCACATTTCAGTGCATCTTCACATACAATACCAAATACAGACAATATAATGGGAATTAAAGCTCTTTGAAAGCCCATGCTCTGAATTCAATTAGCAGTATCAAGGATGCAGTAGTTAGCAGCAAGTCCAAAACACATAATAGGATTACTTGAGAATTTACTGATGAATAAAGTCCTACCCAAATACCTTCTTTTTTTTGCTGCCTCCTCCCCTAGAAGTGTGTGTTTTTATTTTGAAGCCTAGTTTATTTCAGCATCTAAAGTGGCATTTAGTTTGGTGCAGAACAGACATATCAATGGGATGCCCATTACCTTCACCTGCCTCATCACATCGCAGCTCTACTTGCACTGAAAATATATTCAGCTGCAACAGCAAGCATTAGCAAATACTGCAAAAAGCAGCCACCCTTGGGAATAATCGTATACGTCTGCACTCCTCAGCATCTACAGCCTCCGATTCAGAGAGGTCCCATCCACACCACACAGCATCTGGCCTGGGTCTCCTATGGATCTTGCCTTGAAATAACAAAAGTGCTGTCACAGCCTTCCACTGCCTGATGCCAACAGTAAGTGCTTTGTGCTTTGATGAAGTGGACACATTTGAGTATCAAGGCATGGATCTTCAGGGATAGCATTAGAGGATTTTATAAAAGCCAGGAAGCCAAAGCTGTAACAGTCTTACCCATGCTACCTGAAGGATCTGTGCCTCGGAGTAAAGTATCTTCAGAACCATACCTTTGGCTATTTGAAAGATCTACTTCACTCCAAAGAAAGTCCAAGAACATGGTGACAAACAAATCTAATGAACAGTCAAGGAATTTTGTTTCAGTGTCTATAATTTATAATACACAGAGTTAATCTCTATTAACAAAATTTATAATATTTGTATTTGCTGCCACTCCAATCTCAGGACATGTTCTCTACCCAAAAATACAGGCAAAAAGGTGGAGAATAAAATTAAATACTCTGCCTCTATACAAACAAGTTCCTTCCAAGCCTAAAATTATCTCTGCCAAAATTACAAGCAATCAGTTCCAGACACAAGACTCCAAAGCAGTGGAGCCATTCACCAAACTGGAGTCAATCCCAGGAGAAACGTGGAGCTGCAGCACAGAGCATAGCTTGAGAGAACCAAGTTTTAAATAACTGCTGCAGGAATCAGCTTGAGCAAACCCAGCCACATCTAGCACAGCCCTGATCTCAGCCATAAGAAAGCCAAGCTCATAAAAAGCCCATAGCCAGGCATACATCTACCACACATGCAAATTGCCTCTATTTAGAGTAGCCAACTTTGCCATCTCCTTTGCAGTGCTCTGGCTTTGGCAAAATGTGGGTTACATAGGTATTATATTGCCAGAGAATGCCTTTACTGTGCCTAGGAACTTCCTGGAGGGTCAGATGCAACATACGTTCCTGTTTGGTATACAGGAAAGCCAGTCTTTTTCTGGTAGAAATCTCTAAACTTCGATGCACTGAAGGGAAAATCGAGCTCTTTGACTGGAAAGAATTCATAAAACTCCACAATATTAGCACACTAAAAGGGGCAAAAAGCTTTGATGTAATTACTACCAGTAGGTGGTATGCATTAACTACTATTTTCAAACCAGCAGGTTATTCAGCAGCTTTAGAAACAATAAAACCCTCAAGACTTGAGGCAAAAAAAAAAGTTTTAAAAAAATCATTAACAAATCTTATGCATTCATGATAAATTGCAATTATAAGCAGGCATTCATGCTGGGAATAATTAGCAACATACCTCAACATTATTGAATGTCAATGAAGTCAAGAACACTCTTCATGAAAGAACAATACAGAGGAGGTAGCCAAGTTGTATTTAAAAGGAGGCATGAGCAATTTTGTTAATTGCAGAAAAAATGCCAGCTATAAATAGGACAGCCGCACAGTTTGTAGCATTTCTTCAAAACCAGGAACCACACAGACTGAAGTGCAGTAACTTTTTTCTAAAGATTTCAAAGAGATGATAGCGTACTTGCTGGCCATTTTTAAAAAATACTTCTTGATAATGAGATGTTGTTACTCTAAACTAGATCTTTGGTGAATGAGTATTTTGAGTTCTGTTATCCACAAGAATATCCTTAGATGTATGCTTCACAGTTCCAGAGAAACATTAACTTAACATAAGCTGTAGATCTAAGAAGCAGTATCATGAATACAAAATGTACATCTCAGTGCTATATGGGCTGATAAATAAGGTAGCCTGGTCAGTACAGCAACAAAAAACTCCATCAAAACACTAGCAGTTTGGATTGTTGTTCCCATACTTCTAACACCAAACTCAAGTTTCATTTCTTAAATATGCTCTAGTAAATACAATAATTTCTTACCAAAGTTGTCCATGACAGTGTCTCAGGTTGGGGGTTCCCCCCCCCCCCATAACAATATACTGTTTTTATTTAATGAAAGTGGCAGAAGACTTGTTCTTTGAACAAGACTTCAAGAAGCTGAAATAAAGGAAAATCCATACAAATATGTAAAACCCCAACTCTGCAGCAACTTAAATGCCTTTAAAATCTGACTCTAAATTAAATGCCTTGGGGTAACCAGAAGCCTGAGGAGCAATGAGAAATTTTAATTCAGACCTGATAATATCTAGGGTTAGGCTGCTATGACTTGGCTGGCAAATCTATACTAAACAAGAAAAACTAGAAGAATATCTAGCAATTGGCAAATTCCTATGTAAAGACAGGAATATTTTTAATGAAGTAGAGAAGGCAAAATGTTTCAGTAAACTTTTCTCGCATACTTGGAGAGAAGTGGAATGATGGGCTAGTATCACAAGAAGATGAAGTATTTTCCAGTCCATTAGTAACTAAGGAATATGTCAAACAACATCTGCAAGAAATAAACACTCTTAAAATTAATATACTTAGATAACTCACAGTGAATATTTGAAATATATTTGCAGATGACTTTGGATAGATCCAAATCTAATACAATTTATGCCCTGAATATATTGTACATGACAAAGAAACCAAAAAGTTTATCTGCATTCCAAAGGCATAGCCTAGGTTCAAGCACGAAACTTGCACTAAAAGAAATCCACCTTGCTTGGCTGAATTTCAACCCCGAACAAAGTAATGAGAAGAGGTCAATAAATAAAGGCTAAAATAATTGGTGCTAGCTATATTCCTGTCAAAAGATGACTATGTTGACCAAGGGGAAACGAAAAACAAAATTATGATTTTGTTGTGGTTTATACAGCTAGATTTATACATCTAGGTGAAAAACTGAACATGAGCCAGGACTGTGTGCTCACAGCCCAGAAGGACAACTACATCCTGGGCTGCATCAAAAGAAGCATGTCCAGCAGGACGAGGGAGGAGATTCTCTCCCTCTGCTCCACTCATGAGACCCTGCATGGAGTACTGAGTGCAGCTTTGGAGTCCTCAGCACAATAAGGACATCACCCTGTTGGACTGAGTCCAGAGAAGGGCCAGAAAAATGATCAGAGGGTTGGAGCACCTCTCCTACAAGAGCAGGCTGAGAGAGATGGGGTTTTTCAGCCTGGTGAAGAAAAGGCTCCGGGGAGACCTTGATGCAGCCTTTCAGTGCTTAGAGGGGGCCTACAAGAAAGATGGGGACAAACTTTTTAGCAGATCCTGTTGCAATTGGACAAGGGGTAATGATTTTAAACTGAAACAGGGTAGATTTAGACTAGATATAAGGAATACATCTTTTACAATGAGAGTGGTAAACACTGGAACAGGTTGCCCAGGTAGCCCACCCCTGGATACTTTCAAGGTCAGATTGGATTGGGCTCTGAGCAACCCGATCTAGTGGAAGTCCTGGCTTATTGCAGTTGGTGTAGATGACATTTAAAGGTCCCTTCCAATCCAAACTATTCTATGATTTCAACTGAACATCATAGAATCACATGGGGTTGGAAGGGACCTCTGGAGATCATCTAGTCCAACATCCCTGCCAAAGCGGGTCCACCTAGAGCCGGTTGCACAGGAACTTGTGCAGGTGGGTTTGGAATGTCTCCAGAGAAGGAGACTCCACCACCTCTCTGGGCAGCCTGTTCCAGGGCTCTACCACTCTCACAGTAAAGAAGTTCCTCCTCATGTTTAGATGGAGCTTCTTATATGCAAGTTTGTGCCCATTTCCTCTTGTCCTGTCACTGGGCACCACTGAGGAAAGACCAGCCCCGTCCTCCTGACACCCTCCCTTTAAGTATTTATAAGCATTCTCAGCCTTCTTTTCTGAAGACTAAAGAGACCCAAGTCCCTCAGCCTCTCCTCATAAGAGAGATGCTCCAGGCCCCTCATCACCTTTTCAGCCCTCTGCTGTCCCCTCCCCAGCAGTTCCCTGTCCTTCTTGAACTGGGGAGCCCAGAACTGGACAAACTGGACACAGTACTCCAGATATGGCCTCACCAGGGCAGAGCAGAGGGGCAGGATGACCTCTCTCGACCTGCTGGCCACGCTCTTCATGATGCGCCCCAGGATGCCATTGGCCTTCTTGGCCACAAGGGCACATTGCTAGCTCATGGACATCCTGTTGTCCACCAGGACTACTAGGTCTTTTTCCTCAGAGGTGCTCTCCAGCAGGTAATCCTCCAACCTGTACTGGTACTTGGGGTTATGTCTCCCCAGATGCATCACCCTACACTGCCTTTGTTGAAGTTCATCAGGTTCCTCTCTGCCCAACTCTCAAGCCTGTCCAGGTCTCACTGGATGGCAGCACAGCCTTCTGGGGTGTCAATCACCCCTCCTAGTTTTATATCATCAGCAAACTTCCTGAGGGTACATCCCATCCCTTCATCCAGGTCATTGATGAATATATTGAAGAGGACTGGACCCCGTACTGACCCCTGGGGAACACCACTTGTTACAGACTTCCAGCTGGATTCTGTGCCCCTAAGCACCACCCTCTGAGCTCTGTCTTTCAGCCAGTTTTCAATCCACCGAAAATGGATTTAAAATCCTTTACTTCCAAATCACATTTGAATGAACCCATGATATTGTGATCAGTACTCTTGAAACAGGATAATATTCTTAAAGAAAATTAAAATAAAATATTTTAAAAGGTATTTTAAGAGATATTTAAAGACTTTTAAAAAGAACTTTGAAGAAATAGAAAATTGTGCTCAGAAGAGCCATGAACTGAAAAAAACCCTTCTTTTAGCAAGTGACTTGAGAGTCTGAAATCTTTTTAGATCATCCATGAGATCATCATCGCTGTGCTACAACACACTGTGTAAATACTTCCACAGACAGAATTTACTACTTATTAAGCTGACCTTTAACAAAGGCTTTGTTTACACTAACAGGCAGCACAGCCCCACTAGGAAAGGATCTGTAGGGTGCTGAGGGCCTGATGCCCACCCATTCTGGGCTTGCAGGGAAAAGGAGATAAAGGAAGAGGTATTTCAGAGCAGCCATAGCCTGCTTTCCCAGCCCCAAATGCCTCTCCGCAGCTGGAGCGCATTAGCTACGCTCCTGCTCCTGGAATGCATCTGCTGGTGGAAGGTCACTCCAAAGGAATCTGCTCGCCAGGTCCCGGAATTTCTGATGAGAACGGCAGTGCAAGGGCGAGACACAACACAGAGTAGGACAGGAGGCAGAGGAGATAATAAAATAAAATAAATAAATCAGCAAAACCTACTTCAAAGCACGTTCCCAATCTCAACTGACGTGCTAACCCAGATGCACCCAAAATCCTCATACAAACAGACACATGGAAGCTGAAGTCCGTCGGTTTCAGACTGAGTAATAATAGCAATAGCAATGCATTCACTTATTTTTAAAGGAGGCTTATTTGCTTGAACCAACTAACCACATAAGAATTCAAAACCTCCATTTCTGGCCACCTCAAAGCTGAGGCAGAAAGCCTTTCTGGAAGAAAATGAATAGCTTTGACTAGAGCCAAGGTTAATAAAAATCATGGGACCTAATGGGACAGGCAAATAGTGTCAAATTGAGGTGGAATACAGCATGATTTATAAACTACATATGGATTAGACTATACAAACCAAAGGATCCTTTCTGGTTTTACATGCCCCGCAGTTACGAAAGCTCTCACAGAACTGATACTAAACTGATACACAGAACTGTAAATGCAATGGATTTTGACAGAAACAGAGGCCACTCAACACCACAGAGAACAAGATGAAAAATATCATTGACTTTGGGCAAGTTATACAGATTTATAGTAAGGAAAAGAGACATACAAGCCATTGTAAAAGCAAAAAAAGAAATCTGAAATTTATATTACTATAACTTAAACTAATACATTTGAATATATTTTTAGTCACTAAAAATTGAAAAGCTTAAATAATGCACGTTAACACATTCCTTTAAAAAAAAAAAACAAGACAGGAGAAATTTAACTGTCAGTATTCCAACAGCCACTTGATATATCAAGATTACTCATTGAAAATGCTCCATTGACGGGTACTCACAATAGCCATAATATATGACGTTAAAATATTTATATTCATTCATTCTGTATTAAATGCACTGGCAGGAATTACTTCAAAAAAAAAAAATCACACACAAAGGAGGTACATGTGGAGGGAGCACATTCTTCTCAAGGCAGCAAAATTCAGCTTTTACCTGCTTATTTAGGCATCATGTATAAAACAGCATCAGTTTTACAGAGATAATCTTTCATAATTTAAAAAGGAGCCCAGCAGAACTACACATTCTTGATGTTTTTGGGAACAGGGTGACATGCAAGCAGACCTAAATCCTAAGTAATCGACATTTCACACTCACTTCACAATTTTCACTAGTGCAGTACAAACCTGCTCACACCTGGTTTCTCATCCCCCACATAACTCCATGTAGTTATCTTCATACACATTTTCTCAAATTATAGTATATGAATAGTAGTTACCAAGTTCGGAAGGTAGCCAAGACATAAATCAGATGTAAAACTAAAAATTGGGTAAACTCATTTCTTCATTATATAGGAAGAGCATATTATTGTTACAATACACAAATAGAAGAAGTGTCCAGCTCTGGAGCCCTCAATGTAAGAAGGACATGGACCTGTTGCAGTGAGTCCAGAGGAGGGCCACAAAGATCAGAGGGCTGGAGCACCTCTGCTGTGAAGACAGGCTGAGAAAGTTGGGGCTGTTCAGCCTGAAGAAGGTTCCAGGGAGACCTTATAGCCACCTTCCAGTACCTAAAGGGGCCCTACAGGAAAGATGAAGAGGGACTCTTTACAAGGGAATGGAGCAATAGCAGGAGGGGTAACAGTTTTAAACCAAAAGAAGGGAGATTTAGATTAGATATTAGGAAGAAATTCTTTCCTGTGAGGGTGGTGAGGCATTGGAACAGGTTGCCCAGAGAAGTTGTGGATGCCTCATCCTTGGAAGTGTTCAAGGCCAGGCTGGATGGGGCTTTGAGCAACCTGGTCTGGTGGGAGGTGTCCCTGCCCACGGCAGGGACATTGGAACTCGATGATCCTTAAGGTCCCTTCCATCTCTAATTAGTCTAAGGTTCTATCTGTATTTCTGTCATCAGTACCACCACAATCACAAAACCAAGCTCTGTAAATAGGTATTATGAGAAAGAGAGAGGTAACATTCATGAAAAAGCAAAATAGCATTAACTTCTAAGGTTTAATTCTCTCACTTAAAGAAAACCTGAGGACATCTGTCTTCACTCCTAAACTATGATGATACTTCAGCTTTACTGATATGGTGACCGTGCTCATAAACAAATAATTTCAGCAGGGAGCTCATGAGACCATATTCTCCTCAGTGGACCTATTTGTAAGAATGTGGCAAACATAACTGGATTAATAGCACATATAATGGGATGAGTCATTACAAACTGCTAAAACAAGGCCTTTTGCAGGACAACTTAATGCATAAAATTTTATCATGTAAAGCAGCTCTGTACGGCTCATCCACTTCTGTAACAGTATAGAGGACACATACAAGTTTTGTACAACCCACCTCCAGATTAATATCTTCACTCACATACAATCAAATATACATTATCTTTTTTGAAGAAGTACAATAATCTGTTATGAGACTATCTAAACCCTTATACTCTAAACACTGTATACTGTAGACTGTCTAAACATGTATACATGTTGTCTGAAAGATTTAGGGATTCTTTTACCTAAGAGAGTAACCCTTGGATATTCTACTACTGCAAAAGCATAAAAGCTGAGCTGAGGTTAATATGTCATTAACTTGAGTCCTTCCATACACTCTAGTGGTTTTGTTTGTTTTCCCAAATGGGGGAGAGGAAGGGATTTTAGAGGATTATGTTGTTTCTGCTGGGTTATTTCTTGGGTTTGTTTTTACTCTTGTTTTTTTTTCTTTTTTTAAAGACATGGCTACTTCCAGAAAACACACTTCACTGTTTATACTACAGAGCTGAGCTATGCACACACAGCAAAAACAAAAGTGTAGAACACAGTGGATCAATGGATTTGATTCACTGATCTGTATGCAGGCATGGACCAGTTTTACTACATGTTTGCAATCAGGCTTTTTTATGTAACTGGGAAGAGATAACAGTTCCTGGAGAGACCACGTTACTTTTCCACAAAGGGAAGGAGGGTTCCACCGTGTGAACATAAGACCAGACTTTACCGTACCAATTTGAAAAGTAAGATCAAGCCACCTAACTTCCTTTAAAAGTGAGCACATCAACAGATACTAAACATTCTGACACTGGCTCTTGACAGTACCCAAAATAATAAACAAGAAAAAGACCCATCAAGCTTCAAAAAGAGAGAATTCCTATCTGCAAGGTAAGATGCTAAACAGAGAGCTTTGAAACCAACCTGCACCCTGAAGGTGGTGTTCTCAAAGGCTGGAACTTTTCCAACAGCCTTTCTTTCTCATTCAGCTACTGCTGGCTGGAACAAACCTGCAGATCTCAAAGAAAGTCTCCAAAACATTGCCACAGCTCCCTTGCAGAAAAACCTTTCTGCTCCTCTTCCATTTCTTATTCTGCAACCTTCTACTGGCTCCTCACCTCCTCTATCCCCTTCTTCACACCACCCAGCATCCCACAAAAACTTCTCTCACCTGTGCACACTCAGTCACTTCTCTGGAAGGCCTTGCCCTGCCCTTCAAAGGCTTACCAGCAACCAAGGCTACGGAACAAGATCAACAGGCAGCTCTTCCCCTGTCTAGCCTCACTCTCGTTTAAAAAACAAGCCTCACTCTCATTTAAAAAACAAGCCTCACCTGCAATAGATTAACAAACTCACCAAACAGCTTGCAACTCACAGAAGCAAGGAAGACTTTTAGAGATGAAGGCTTTCACCAATACTTCTGGTGGTGAATTTGAGGAATTAAAAAAAAAAAACCTAGAGAAAGTAGGAACAAATCTCCCACAGTAAAAATCTGACAAGTTTTTGTAGCATTTTAGGAATTTGATTAGCATACACTCACACTTCTGAAGAATCATTAATAGTTGGCTGCCCTTAAAAATAGCTATAGCTTCAGACAGCAAAGGTAGGTTCCACAAAGCATTACTCAACACAGTATGTGTGGTATAAAGCATGGTAGAAATTAGCATGTCTTAAAAATGTGCATGTCATCATGCACTTCATGTCATCATGCACTTCATCATAAACAAGCGTGCACACACACATTCAGGCACTAGAATGACTACTATTCTTTGTGATAACCGACAAAATAAAGATCCAGAGAATAGCCCAGGGGCATTGCAAAACACAGGAGTGAAAGCTACTTTGCTTTTTAAACTCTTAAACAATAGTCCTGGTTTATCCCTTTATTAGAAAGATGACGTTCTGCTCTGGACTGTCCTTAATCACTGTGAAGCTTGAAACAAATCCGGTTGACCTTGGTGCACTTTTGATGGAAGGGAAGAGCTTTGGCCTTAACTTTAGCACTGAGCATACATTTTAACTACAGTGTATTAATCAAATGAGCAGTTTAAGATCAGATGATGTATGTTCTGCCTGAGGACTCACATCAAGATTCTGAGGTCAGGGTCAGATTAAGGCACAGATACTATAGGCTAGCATCTGATGAAGCTCTCCTGAGAGCTTTCAAGTAATAAACTGAATTAGTTGTCCAATCCATATCCCTCTGTAACTCGGCGAACCCTTGAGAGTAAACAAGGAATTGCAGGATCTGGGAGGAGTCACCTCTCTCAGATGTACTTTCTGAAGTCTTAAACTGACCTTGAAATCATTATTTTTGTCATAAAACTTAAGGACTTTTTAAAAATATATTTTACAATGAAGACAGTTTAGACTCTGTAGTCTCAGACTAAATCAATCTGAAAACATTAAATTGTTATCATGGCAGAAGTTAAGAATTAAAGTGTAGGTGCAACTAGAAGAAAGAAATAAAAATAGCCTTTACTTCCCCACTATATCTCCTTATCTCTACAAGTCATATCTGTTTACTCTCCTAACAAATAAATTTTTACTGTGGCGGTTTTCACCCTCCAGAGCTAGGACAGACATAGAAAGGGGGGCTGGATTCAGCCATGCGTCAGGGACGTGTCAACAAGTTCTAAATGCAGAATCTTCTGTGGACTGAAGCAGAAGTAACAGTTTTGATTTTTCAGACTTTGCAGTTCTGGAAGTCAATAAAAAATGTTTAACTTGTAAACTGAGCAGATTTGGTCTGGAAGTCACTGAGAAAAAAATAAATGTAGCGCTCCCAGCATGTCGGCTTGACAGGGGCACTTTGCTTTTCTGACCACAATTCTACTTTAAAACTAACCTTTCAGCAGCTGCTCAGTTTCAGTCATCAATCCTACTACTGTTGAAAAGCAATAGCAAAAACGCCCATTGAGTTCAACAGGAACAGGATGAAGCTCTTGATAGCACTTATCTTATAAATGATTGTCTTATGACACACAAAATGATCATAAAAAATTTCAGTATGATTTAGACAGGCAGAAAATATCCCTGTTGACCCAACTCGGATCACTAGAGACCGACATTCATTTGTTTTCTGTTCAACAAACAGTTAGTGTTCGTTTGTTTTTTTTTAACATTTAAACCAAGCCAAAGATATGATAGAAAACAAAACCTATTCTATCTCAGATGGAACGTAAGCATCAGTTTTGTAATAAGACAGAAAATCTCTGATTCTTAAGTATATTTAGCAGGCAAGCACAATGCCCAGACTAAGGCTGCGTTTTATAAGCCATGATGGATCTACATTGACCTGTAGGTTCTGGGCAATCAGAATCTAAGGCTGTGGGAGAAACGATGCAGCAGACATTGCTGAGGCCAGTCTGGAACAGTCACATGCCCAAGCCTGTTCAGTGACGGAGCAGTGAGACAATCTTTCATATCATTCCTGTGAAGCAATCACAAACCGCCACTCCATCTGCCCTCAAGAAGGTGAGGTAGTAGTCTTCTGACTACTGACACATTAAGGTCATGATGTATGGGCTGCAGGTTGTTGGCTGTTTCCATGTGAACCAAAATGTGAGTTATCACTATTCCCTTCAAGAAAAAAATCGACACGTAAAATTGGGAAGAAGATTAGTTACTTAGGTTACTTTGTGAAAATAAAGAAACTTGCAGAAGTAAGTGTATGGAAAAGTCAGTTGCTGTACTATTTCTATCTAGCTAAACTTAAGTAATTTCCTAAATGCTCCATGGTCCTTTTGGCTGATAACCTGCTCTTCCTAGCTGTGATGCACAATAAGCAATAAATTGCAAGGGAGTGGTCTTGATTCTCCTCCTGACTTGATACTTTCTGGCAGCATCATCAATGGATTATCAGGATGCTCAAAGAAAAATAAATGTTCAATTGCAAATGTTTTAGGTCATGTCATCTGTGCTCTGGGGCTACTGCTCACCACCCTGGTAGTTAGCTAACACAGTCACAGCCCTGTTTGCTTGCAAAACTCAGACAATTCCCCTCTGCACTCCAGTTACACTGAAAACACTTGAGCCCTTTAAATGGAGCAGGAACTTTGTAATGCAAATCACCAAGTTACAAGACCACTAAAACTCTTCTATTTCGTTGCCCTTTGGGCAATGATTGATTGGGAGACACCAACAGGCCTCAAAAGGGAAAGAGAACAAAAAGAAACAAAGATGTAATTAATTCTTATGGAAGTTTCAAATTCAAAATTCATTATCTTCATTGCAACGTTGTACTACAAAAAAGTTGTCCCCAGCACAACAGGCTAAAATGGACTTCTTTTCACCTGTTTGGTTTGTCTGCTCTTGCAAATCCATTCAGTAACAATCTGTATGGTTTCTGTGGTTTTCGTACATCTTTTTCATATTGTCTAGCTTTATCAGAAACAAAGAGATTCTTCCCACCCCACATGCTGAGCTGTCATCACTATATCAGCGGTTCTGAGCAGTTACATTTTTCTATACACTAATTAAAGCTTCATATAGAACCTGAGCTAATTAAAAACCCCATCAAATTAAGTATTAAAGAAACTGGCTGTAACTGGGTATTTACACGACACAGATACCTGCTGATGAATGTGTTTCTATTCTTCTTTTCCCTCCTGCTTCTTGCAGCAACAGAATCAGCAGCTGTGGGCACACGAAGCATCTATAACGATTCCAGATTCAGATGTTAAATCCTGAGGTATTTTTTCCTCACAGTCACAAGCCCCATTAGCGTCTCTACAAAATGCTCTGCAGTGGAATATACCTGGGGCTTGTTTCTATTCCTGAATTCCACAATCCTACAGCTACCTTTGATTGGGGTTTTTTTTTAACTACTATTATGCTCACTATATGCATGAGAATAAAGTAATTTATAAATTTCTCATGAGAGTCTATGTACAAGAACTTCTCACCAATAAACTCCAAAGAGCAGTTCAGTAATAAATTTACACATTGCCCTCAAGAAAAAAAAACACAACAAAACAAACCACAATCCAAAGCCAAAAGCTTTCTCTGACATGCTGTGTTTCCCACTTTTCATTTCGAAGCCAAAAAGTTATAAGGTCTGCTATGCTACACGAAAAAAAAAAAAATATTTTTCAGTACATTACAGCTCCGTAAGTTTTAATGAAAATAGGTCCTCTTCAGATCTTAGCAACAAGATACACTTTTAATATGGCACTATCGAGTCAGTTTTGAGTCAGACCAGCTCCTACTAAATTTCAGACCAAGAAAAATATTCCATGGCTTTTGTTTTAATTCCAATGGCAATAATTGCCTAAATTAGTAACTCTAGCCCAGAAATGACTACATTCTCTACTGCAGCAAGCAAAACAAAACCCTAGTGAGAATTTGAAAGAAAAACTGGCCATACTAAACTGTAACAATTTCCATTGCCCAAACAGAGAAAAATTTAAAAGGTACATAAACAGTATAATTATTAATAGTAATTCGCATCGTAAAAATAACTTCAGAATCTGAGTTTTTATCTATATACAAAACATAACCAAAATAACTACTTGTTACCATTTTTATCTGCAGTAGAACTCTACTTCTGAACCTTTATCTTAGACTATAAGTAACTTATTTTGATTAAACTATATTTAGTAAAACATTAAGTAGCATTAAATTAAAATATGATGCATTTAATTAAAAAAAACAAAAAACAACAACTGATCATAAAAAATTAAACCAAATTGGAGGCTTTAGTGTCAGAAGGCTTATTAAAAAAACTGCTAGTTTTCCAAGGGGAATTCTACCAAGAGCGATTGGAGTGTTTGAGCTAGAATGACACACAATACACTAATAAATAATTCTAATTATACTCTACTTGCAAATTCTCTGGGACTATTTAAAAGGCTCACAAGCCTATTAGAGAGTGTAAGCAAAATCACTCAAGCTATATTATGACTTGACTATTCTGGCTGATATATTTTGGAATGCTCAGAACCTTTTCATATGAATTACATCTTGCAATAACAGTACCTTAAAGAACTTCCAAGGTCTTTTAAAAATGTTTTTTGTGGCTCAATCATAATTGCAATGGGAATGAACTTAAAATGACATTCAACTATGTTCACCATCAAACAAAAAATGTTTCTACAATACTGGATATTGGCTCTAATGCAAATATTACCATTTCTCTTTGGACTCTCTTCCAGAATTTCAGGTACCATGATACTACGTGAAAAACGAGAGTGAAACTAGCCATGCTGTGGTCCAATTCATTACATTTTGTTTTACAGTTTAGATCTAAAGGACAGGAAGCTCTCTTACTACATGTTACAGTTCTATACACAGATATAGCATTATACTACACAAATAAATTTCTAAAAGCAGTCTCAAATTTAAAAGCAACCAGGTCAACTGAGTTCATGTACCATAAGTAGCAGAGCATTTCATTTGCATTTGTCATCTTTTATCTATCAAAATACTTTTTTTAAAGACAAGTCTATTAGAATTATAGAACAGCTGAAGAAACCCACAGTTCCCAGGAAATCCTAGGAACAGTTGGAAGGAATATTTGGAGTTTGTCCAGTCCAGCTCCCCTGCTCAAAGCAGTGTCAGCTAGAGCAGGTTGCTCAGTTCTAGGTCCAGCTGAGGTTTTAATATTTTCAAGAATGGAGACTCTACAACTTTTCTGGGCCACCTGGTTTAGAATTCAATCACTCCCACGGTAAAAAAGTTTTTTCTTATGTTTAAATTGAATTTCCTGTACTTCATTTTGTGTCCATTGCCTTTTTTCCTATCACTGTATACCACTGACAATAGTCTGGTTTCATCTTTTTTTACAGCCTCCCATCCAGCGATTAGACGATCTCTTCATAATGCACACCCAGGATGCTGTTAGATTTCTTTGCTGCAAGGACTTGGTGCTGGTTCATGTACAACTTGTTGTCCACCAGCACCCCAGTACCTTTCCTGTGAAGTGCCTCTGGAGCTGGTCACCTGACAGTCTGTACTGGTTGGTGCACGCGTATATTTTGGGTTTGTTCCTTTGTTGAACTTCGTGAGGTTCCTGCTGGCCCATTTTTCCAGCCTGTCCAGGTCCCTCTGAAGAGAAGCACAACCATGTGGTGGATCAACCACTTGTCCCAGTTTTGTACAACCTGTGAACTACTGAGGATACAGCAAGACAGCGTCACATCACCCAGGTTGTTAAAGAAGATACTAAAGAATATTGGCTTCATTACTTGCCATGGGGGTACTCTACTAGTGACTATACTTCTGCTAGACTTCGTGACACCAATCACAACCCTTTGAGCCCAAGAGGTCAGCCAGTTTTCAGTTCAACTCACTGGCCATTTATCAAGCCTATACTTCATCAACTTATCTACGATGGCTGACTTATATCCAATCTGAAACTCTCCTTTTTTCAATTCAAGTATGCTGTTTCTTGTCCTGCCACCATGCACCACTGTGAAGAGCCTAGTTTCATCTTCTTGATGAGCTCCTCATAGCTACTGCATGGCTGTTAGTCGCCTCTCCTCACAGAGCTCCTTGCCAGCTACTGTGTGGCTGCCAGGGCTTGTCCTCCCCAGGGCAGGACTCTACCTTCGGCCCTGCTGAATTTCATGAGGTTGTTACCAGTCCACTCCTCCAGCCTGTCTGGGTGCCCCTTAGTGGTGGTAGCTTTGCACTCGAGTGTATCAACCGGTACATCCAATTAAATGTCACCTCAAAATTAAACAAGAGTACAAGCTGTCACCTCCTCCAGGACATAGACAGGTCTCAACTCAGCCCCCTGTGTGACTCCAATTGTTACTGGCCTCCAGGTAGATCACAACCTATCAACCCCTGGCTTCTCAGCCCCATCAACTAATCTGTTTCTTACCCATCTGGTTGCTCACCCATCCAGACCATTGTGTCCCACCATGGATGCAAGAATGCTGTGGGAGACAGCACTGCAGAGCTTGCAAAGTTGAGGCAATGACATCAACTACTCTCCCCTTATTCACGTATCCAGGCATTTCATAATAGAAAGCAGTCAGGCTGGTCAGATGTGAATTACAGAAGGAACAGGGGGAGAGCTGGTTGCAAACTATCTTCTCCCATCTTAAGAGGAACATTGTCTCGAGTGTTTCCCTGAACCCAAACCACAGCAACCACAAAGCCAGAAGCAACTCTCTAGTTTCCTGAATTGTTTAGATTCTGGTACATTTAGCACATTGTATTTGGAGACTGAACATCTCCCATAGAATAAGAAGTTATGAATAAATGTTGGCCACTTACATTTTTCACTTTATTCCTCTAACACACATTGGACATAACACAACTTCAGCTTGAAAGCATTCTGAACTACAGTACTAATGTAGCAGAAACCAGGAGTTTAGTAATTGCTTCTTTATGCTGTGATCTAATAAAAACCTCATCTAAAAGATATTAGTAAAAGGTGTCCTAAAACTCACAAACATTATACCACATATAACACAGGCAAACACTAACAAATATATTAAATATAAAATAAGAATACAGAAAACCTTTAAAAAGAAATGGTATTGCTCCTTCTCACATCCTACAATGATTCAAGTCATGGATTTATAGAGAGATAAACTTCACTGGGGAAAAAAATAATCCATCCTCTGCCTCATATATACTGTTCAAACACACAGATTTTGCAGAACGTTATCTATAATCAAAAAAATGCAGGAGATGTAATTTTGAGAGTTGGGAGAATTCCACGTGACAAAGAACATGCTCAGCTGGAGTCTTCCTTCATCTCTAAAATGATGGAAGTAACCTCAAGCCTCTCCTGATTATCGAAAGAGTTGACATTAAACTTGAAGGGCCCCAAGCAGAGGGTAAGATATTATAGCTCAACGCTAACATCTTAAGTACCATGCAGAAAGACCTTTCTTCCATTACAGATCAACATATCTCACACGTTTACTTGAGATAAGAACATACGTGGCGGCATTTTATGGCAGAATGATTAAAATGCTGTGAATTCCAATAGTAGTTTATCTCCCTGTAACTTCTTTAAGAACTCTCAATAGGACTTTCATCACGATGTAGACTGAACAAACATCAGTGACCACTAAAAAGCATTTGCCACGTGCTAGTCCCTTCATAGTTATACATTCAAAAGATAATCTGTGTCCCAAAGTTTGTGTGGAACATGTTAAATGAATAGATGGTTTATGTACTTAATTGAAGTTAGAAACTGAAAATCAACTTGACAGTTTATCTTGCAGTAATGGGACTTCCACAACCCAAAGCACACTGTTTACCCTAGAATCCCACAACTCGTTTTTTTAAAGATTCTGAGCATACTGTGCTCAGGATGCTATGAAGAAAAGGCATGTATTTATAGCAACAATAGATGATACATACTATAAAAGTTTAGGTCTAGGTGCCTCAGATTTCATTCCCACAACACTGAGCATAAACTAGTCTCACTCATATGCTATTCTCATGTGGTGTCCAAACTTTCTTTGGGAGCGGAGTCCTATAAGGGTTTGACCTTGTGTGTACCTGGGTATAAGGTAATTGCAACCCTAACAGAACTAACCCTGTCATGCTCTCCTTACTCCTAAGGCTTATCAGCTAGGAGGCGTATCATGGGACTGCAAAATCCTTCATGATGCCATGGGGGATGTGCACTTTCAGACTGCTAGAAATTTGTGAGAAACTACAAAGTTTCATCTTTGACATCCAATGTAACTTTTCTTGAGTGCTAAAGGTACTTTATCTTAGAACAAATTTGTAATTTTTGCTAAAAAAAACCCACTCTCTCATGGCTAGCAAGATAATATTTCAATCACTGAAAATAACAAGTTGCCTCCAAGAGCAGGTCACCATTTTCAAGGGGAAAACAGTAGTCTTTGTCTTTTCCCCTACACCATTCAAAGAGAACACAAAGAGGGATTATGCTGTATCATGTCTTCCTTCTGTCATGAATACCTTTGAGTATCCTACTGAGGCATGTATTCAAGTTTATGAAAACATCGTATTTAGCCGAAAATCCTGTTCTATTTTTTTTCGTTCTGTTGTGGTTTTAGACCTCTTGTTGGCCAGTTCACGCGCTATGGAAGCAGTTAGAGTAGCAGATGTAAAATTTACAGTGCTCTTCACGAGGATCTGGTGGAAAGTGGGCTTTAAAAGACAGATCTTCTCTGGAAAACATTACTCCATAAGCCAAAAAGGGACTAATTCTCTAGGGAGGCAAACCTCACCAAGCTTTAGAAACCCTGTGTCTTATAGATCAAACAGCTGCACCTAGTTCATCCAGTGGTTTCCAATTGTGCATTTTGGATGAAGCATTATATTTGTACACAAGTACAAAGAGTCATATACTCCCAATTCTACCTTGTTTCCAGCAGCTAAACTGCATGAAAGAAAAGCTAAAAAGGAAGCAAAATGGTTTTTTCTGTGATTTGAATTTTCTCCACGAGCAGTTTTGACTCCTAGAGGTCTGGCATCAAGCTACAGAAGTCCTAATCTACAAAAGTGGGAATGAAATGCAAAGCGACCTCATCTGACCAGGAATCTGCAGCCTTGTGAAAGCTCCGTGTTCACAGGCAAAGTCATTTATCTGATTAAAAATTTATTTCCATCCTACCTATCAGAAGCCTACTATTTCCATAGCAGAGCTTTACATATGTAAAGAAAGGTGACTGATTTTCGACTCATGTCCTGAAAATGACACATAAGCTTCTACTCACTTGAGAGATGAACTGTTTTCTATACACCTCTGCCATTGCACAGACATTTACACCCATGGGTAATTAAATCAAAACCATTAAGCCATTCCAGTGCAGTGGGACAGTCAGCATGGATTTGGCACTGGAAATAACTGAAAAGGACAATTTTACAAGTTGCAAGTAAGGACAACGACACCAAAAGAAAGCAACTAGCTGAGGCAATTTAAAGATGCCTTATTACTGCATCTGCCACACTGCTCACTCACAACCACAAGCTTTCTGTAAAAGGCCAAATTTAGGCAACTAATTAATAAAGAATCTAAATTTATTTTGTAACATTTCTTCTAACAGACAGTACTTTCCTTCAAGCTTACTGTTATTCAAAGTGTTTCAATAAGCTCATCAACAGAAGTGTTCTTTGCACTTGGAATGTCAAAAATGGCATTGTTTAGATGAGTGAGCAACTTTACCAGTTGAATTTTGTGTGTGTTCGTGTAAAAGAAATTTGAGATTTGCCTTCCATGTGTGAAGAAGTTAAAAAATGTCTCTGAATACACACTTGTAAAACACAAATGCAGCAGTAACAACAGGAAAGTGATAGAAAAGTTTATGAATAAAATTGAAATTAACTAATTTAGAGTGGATATTCTAGAATTCCATTTACTTCTGGGAAGTGACGGAGAAAGACAGATGTCCATGTTGTTTAATCCTCAGTTAAAACTTAATTTCTCTAATGCTTTAAGGAATATGGATACAGAATATGCACAAACTGTCTCAGTTTTCTTACGAAACTTTTTGGTATTACTAAAAGAAGTTCCAGGCATTATATTCTTTAACATGGGCAACATCCTAATCTGTTGTCTTGCTGAGAGAAGTGCTTATGGTAGTTCAGTTCCTGTAATGGGAACAGGAGAGCTGGATTCTGTTTTTCACTTTGCTTTTTCACTTTGCCAAGGGTATAAAATAAGAGTTTGGACAATTTACATCACAAGTACAACATTCAGTACCGCAGCATTTGATTTTGAACGAGGTGCCACATCCTTAATACTGATGCCTAAGCTTCCTGCACAGTGAAGTGTCTCACCTTCTGTTTTCACTTGCACTCACTTGGCTGCAAGAGCGTCTGAAACAGCCCTGAGTCTTGCCTCGGTTACTGGGAAAACTCCCCTATGGCTGTATCATAGAACTTACTGAGCTGAAACCTGGGCTGCATAGGGAAGAGCATGGCCAGTAGGTTGAGGGAAGTCATTCTCCCTCTCTACTCTGCACTGGTGAGGCCACAACTGCAATACTGCATCCAGTTCTGGGCTCCCCAGTTCAAGAGAGACAAGGAGCTACTGGAGAGAGTCCAGCGAAGGGCAACACGGATGATTCAAGGATTGGAGCATCTCCCTTATGAAGAAAGGCTGAGAGAGCTGGG
>JAOTQQ010000001.1:68430633-68442227 GCA_026546715.1 Gallinago undulata | reverse complement strand
CCAGTGGGGGAGAAGAGGGGAGAAGGGGGCCAGTGGGGGAGAAGGGGAGAAAGAGAGAAAGAGGGCCAGGGGAGAAGGGGGCTCTATCGGCCTCAGTGGGGAACTGGGACGCTGAGGCGCCGGGCCGGGCCGGGCCGGGCCGGGAGCGGGGCAGGCCGTCCCAAGAAAGTTTCCGCGGTGGGAGACGAGGTGAAGAGACGGAACCGGAGGGAAGGAGGAGGAGGAAAGCGGGGATGAGGGGGGGAGGGGGAGGAGTGAGCCTGTCAGAGAAGATGAAAACTACCGTCTCCCGTACAGGGAGCTCGGTACCTACCGGCCTCGCCGGCGGGGCGGGGAAAGCCGCCGGGAGGAAGGCGGGCTGCTGGGCGGTGTCGCCGGAGCGGCCCCGGCGGCTATAAAGACATGGAAGAGGTGGGGCCGGGCCTGGGGGCGGCATGACCGAGGTGAAGCTGGCCGTGCTAGGCGGGAGCGGAGCCGGCAAATCGGGTAAGGCGGGGAGGCCTAGCCCCGGTAACCTCCCGGCTTGACTTTACCTCAGGTTTAGCGGAGCGGGGAGGCGGGACCCCCGCTAAACCTGGCGTTTGCTTCCCTCCCGCAGCGCTGGCGGTGCGGTTCCTGACCCGGCGGTTCATCGGCGAGTACGCGTCCAACGCCGGTGAGCGCCGCCGGGAGCCGGGGAGGGATGAAGGGGGACGGTGGGCCCCGGGGAAGGGTGAAGGGTGGCGGGCGGCGGAAGCGCGCCCGCCGCAAGGCTTGGGGGGGGGAGTGTGTGTGGGGTGGGCGCTGTGTGGGGCCTCCCCTCGGGGCTGGCCCCCCGAGGAACCATAGAATGGTTTGAGTTGGAAAGGACCTTAAACATCATCGAGTTCCAACCCCCCTGTCCCCGGCAGGGAGACCTCCCACCAGAGCAGGCTACTCAAAGCCCCATCCAGCCTGGCCTTGAACCCTTCCAGGGATGGGGCCAAGATGCGACTCTTCAAACGCTTATTTCAAGGAGAAATCGGGCAGAAACGCGGGTTCAATAGAACTTTTCTGAAGGACTGAAGTTTTTTGCTGTGCTTATCAGCCGGAGTCCCTGATTAAATGTGAGCTTTGAAGATGGGGGGGGGGAGGGGCAGGCGAAGCAAGGCGGGTATGTCTGGAGAGATCACCTCAGGCTCCAGGTGCGCAGCCGGGCACAGGGGCTTCTCGCAAAGCAACTGTGAAGGGATTTAGGAAGGAACGATAACCGGGCTGCGTGTGGGTAGATTATAGTAAGCTCAATCAGAGGGGAAGATAAAGAAGAGAGTAAAGAAATATACTTAAAAAAAAAACCAAACCACCCAACAACCATCCTCAACACCTGCTCTATTGAGTATCTTCCTCTCGGCTCTAGAGGAGAGGTGAAACAGATTGTTTATCTGGCACTGCTGGTTAATCTAAGCACGATGCAAAGCTCCCCGCAGGAACACGCTGGTTTGATAGCTCTGTGGTAAGCCTGGCCACCTTGAGGAGAGAATTTCTTGCTCGTGGCAGAACATAGATGCTGATCCTTAAGACACTTCTAAGATCCCAGAAAACGACAAAACAGAACTTGAACTTTCACATGGAAGCACTATTTAACCTATACACAAGCACTTCTGAAAGTGTGCCACAGCAGCTGATGGGGTGCGAGGAGTCCAAAAACCTTAACAAGGAAAGGAGATTGCTACTTGCCTTCCTTTCCCTGCTAAAGGGAAGGGCTTTCTCCAAAACACTTTTTAACAAATCAGACTATTATTCTATAATCCACAAATAAAATTGAAAATCGTAACACTAAGCTGAATTGCACTGAAAATACCCAAATGAACTTTTTCTGGAAGTAGTTACAATTGTACATAAATGCTTTACCAATGTTCTTCCTATACAAACACTGATTGAAAAGATAGTGTGTTTCCTAAGTCTAGATGGTTTACCTACATCTAAGCTGTCACGTGTAAGTTACGTAGTGCACTCTGTGTGTGTTCTAAGCCACCTACAACTAAAACCAGGTTTCCTTTTTCTGACCCTGCAATACTGGAAGTATTGGAAAAGGCATGTCAAACCCCCAAGACACTTTCATTTTTAAATAAATGCTTCTTTGAAGGTAAGTTTAGCTCTATTTCTAGAGAGGAAGAAGGAGGAAAAAAGCGAGAATGGGGGTGATAAAATACAAGATCATTCTCAAACACTTTTAATGGTGTCAAAGTATTAATTAAAATTTTAATTATGGAAACCATCAAGGGGCCACAGATTTGATACCCTGTGATAGTTTATCAACTCATGAACTTTTAAGACATGCATGAAGAATGCTAAAGATGAACGTGGTGCCGAACTTTCCAGAGACCACAGCCCTTAACTGTGCCCTCATTATACACAGTTTGAGGTGTATTTTCAGTAGTGCAAACACCAGTTGTTGTCCCTGTAGTTCAGACGCTCTGAAAAATTGAACTGTAGACAGCTTATTGGTGACTAGTGCTGTGAACACAAGTTAGTTACACTTGATTAGAGCAACTCCCTGCTTAAAATAATAGTGATGGTCCATCTGCACTAGAGTTGCCTGGGTTGCTAGTGCTGAGTCCTACATCAGAGAACGGACATTACAGAAGTATTTTAGGATCTAGTTCAGATGTGATTCTGTAAATACTATTGATCTAATGCTGCTTAGCACTGCTGAGAACTCCTAAATCACTGGATTTCATGCTCAATAAACATTACAGAAATAATTTCTTTTTTTTTTTTTTTTTTTTTTTCAGAACCAGAATTTACACATAGGCTGGCTTACTACTTTCATAATCCTGAACGTTAGTAGCAAGCTGAGCGGCCATCAGCATTTACCTGGTTCTGAGCGTTGTGCATCCCCTTTGCCTCCATTAGGAAGAGGAAAACTAGGGTCTTAAAGCATTCATGGCACCAACACTTCCATGGGAACACCACAGTGAAGGGTCAGCCTAAAGGGTCTGGGAGCTTATATGTTGCAAAATGAAATGTTTGTTTCCAGTGTGTGTCAAAAACCAACCTAACACAAAAACCAAGTCAAACAATACCTAAGGAACTAAATGTCCCTCAGTTAGTGAATCTCACCTTTGCCACCTTTACTTGTTACCACCACCCCCAGTCACTCTAATGCCAGTTTTCTTTGAATGCCATGTATCTTTTAGAATGCATCTACACTAAACACTTATGCCTGGATGGGCGGCAGATACAATTGGAAATTTATGACCCTTGTTCACAGGTAAGAATTTTAGGGGGCAAAAAAAGGCTGTTTATCATTCTACCTGTGTTACGGTAGAAAGCGTTGGGGGTTAACAACCTTTTTGTCTGGTTCTTGGAATTTGTGCTTGCTGGGTTTTTTTTGTTTTTTTTTAAAGACTGACACTTTGTAATTGCTCTGGCTCAGAACTGCTGAGTACTTTCCCATTTCTTGGAAGAAGCCCTTAATTGCTTAAATTTTCTGTAAATGCTTTTGCATTTTTTGAATTTTTATAAACAAAATAACTTTTTACACTTCTGCTTTACATACGTAAATACAAAGAGAAGTTATAGGATTATATGTAGTTTTCTCAGATGCCCTAAATAGATGAAATTTAGTTTATAAAACAGGCAGTTTATTAAATGTTAACGTAAGTAAGCCTGAAAGTAAGACTTGCATTCACGGAAGGAAAACCATAATGCAGGCCTATACATATTGACAGCTGAACTTGGGTCACAATAAACCACTTTATTACAAAGGGCTTTTTTTATTAATTTCTTTCCTGCTAATTCAGTAATAGAGAAACTTTGGTACTGTGAAAGACATGCAGAGCTAGGTAGGTCTGTCTGATCATGTTAGCTCACAAGGATCCCTTCTGAGTAGTGATCTTGTCTCTTACCAATTAGGGTAATGAATGCTAAAGCCAAAACACTGGAAGTCTGGCTCAGACTTAAATAGTAAATAGTTTTAGAGTCAATGACTTAAAAACTTAACCCACTGAGCATATAAAATAAACCATGGAGTCCTCCCTTGCCATACAGTCTGTCAGCAAGTCCATGGAACAGTAACTTCTGCCTATCTCAGACCTCTTTCCTAAACCCATCTATAGCTTCCACTTACTGCCATATTAAATCCCGTGGCACGTTATCAAATCTTTATACAGATACTTGAAACACTGGGAGTGGCAGCTAGCCAGAGTAAAGCAGATGAGACTACATTATGGATAGAGATTTTAGTTTGGGTATCTTTTTGTTTTTAAGAAGACCTGAGATCAGCTGTGTTAAGGGCAACTCCTCTTGCCAGCACTCTTTGAGCTATTTTGTACCATTTCTTACTTAGGAACAAGGTCTGACTTTAGCTGTTAGCTGCATTCTTTCTGACTACTTATTAGCACCTGCAGAAAAGTAGGTAGTAAGTAGTGGTGCTATTGCTTTTTGTTTAATAATACTGGTGATTCTGGAATGAGATGGATGGGGGGATGGAGATTTTATATCCCATGGGAGCTGGGGAAGAAAAGCAGGTCCCAAGAGGTGAGCATACTGGGGAAGGAAGAGTTGCCATTTTTGTTTATGCTTCCTGAAATCTTCCTGCTCTCTGAGGCTTCCCTCTAGTAGCTGGATCCCTGTTATGCAAAGTTCACTGTCCCTTCGTCCATCTGCAAAACAGCTGTGACACATGCAAGTCATCTTCTTCCTTGTACCTAAACCTCCCACACAGTCACCACAACATTAAAAACCTGTTGTATTAAAGACACTGAAGTCTTCAGACAGTTCTAGAAACTTGTTTCATCCTTTCCTTCTCGTGCATCCCCTTTTGCTGCCAGCATTCAGTTACCATCCCTCATGGTAAATTACAGTTCCCAGTCCAGCTGTTTATGTTGCTGCAATGCTGCCCTGATGCTCAGCTGATCAAGTCCACCAGGGTGGCATGTTAGTGGAGATTATACATTGCAAGTAGTAAAATACTAAACTGGTCAGGGAACAACTTAAACAGTCCTAACATTACCATTCAAGATGGGCTTTCCATAGAGCATAAGTAATCTTTTTTAGGGTTTGGTTTTTTTTTTCTGGTCAGCTTCCAGTATTTTACCTGTCTTGGGTCATGTGGTCTTGCTAGCTGATGCCAAATCACCTGCAGGAACAAGCTAATTTAAAATAGCTTTTAAATTTAGCATAATGGGACAGTTTGCAGCTGTTGCTTTCTAGAAATCATAAGTGTGATAGTTCCTGCAGATCAGAAAATTATTAATTTTTTCTAGCTCTCTAGAAATTTGCCCTATGGGCAAATACTGTTTCAGATTGAAAAATGCAAAAAAGAAACAAAACAAATTAGGAAACAGAAGAAAATAATTAAACTTACTGTAGTCAGAATATTAGGAACATGCAAAGCGGAGCAATAACCAGAAACTGCACAAATACTGATAGCTCCTGTATGTTTCTTAATTGTGTAACTCTGCAGAATATTCAGCATAAGCAATAGCTGTACAGGTTATGCAATTTTACTGCTTAAAGTGTAACTGTTTCATAATTAATTTGTCAGTGATCTAAAGTGCCATCTGTAGGGATGGTTATTTATTAGGCTTTTGGAGCAGGACTCACCTGAATTCAGTGCCAGCATTTAGACCTATTAATATCTTTTGCAATAAAAGATACAACATTCTCACATTCACAGTAACAAAGAAAATGCTCTGAAGTGACAACAGTAACATTCTTTTTGCATGCGAATTTGAACTTCTTTCAGCCACAGCGGGGGAAGCTCTCCCTCACAGACGAGCTCCACTGGGCTGATGGATTTATCATTGTTTACGACATCAGTGACAGAGCATCATTTGCATTTGCAAAAGCATTGCTGTACAGGATCCGAGAGTCTCACATAGGAGCTTGTAAAAAGTAAGTGGCACTATTTTTTTTTTACCCTCAGCAAATGTATAAAGAAAGCTGAGAACATTTCTGTGAGCTGTAGGCATCCTAGTAACAATTAAAATCCAGCAGCATCCTAGTGGCATAACACAATACCAACAATAAGGCTCCTGAAGGTAAACCGTGTTGCAAATTGCAATTGATTTCACTGTATCCAAAGCGGGGTACATCAAGATTTTTGTTATTCTTTCTTACAGTACTACTATTTATATAATTGCCATAAATCTGTCTGCTGTGGTTTACATGGGTTAAAAGCTGGCATAGTCAATGTTTTTACTCTTCCACTCTTTTACCCATGGAGATGCACCAATGTGTGTGAAGGAAAGAATTTCTCACAACAAATTAAACTAACACCACAAATGTCTCCTAAATTGCCTTTAACAGTGACCCCAATGTTATTTGTGCATGTGGGTGACAATATGGTAAAACCCAAGCTATTTACTTTCAAAAAGAACCACCAAAGTTGCAAGTCTGTGTACATGTGGTGGTTTGTATTACTGCATCAGTCAGCTGAGGTGCTTTCAAAGTAAATGAGAGTGAATACCCTTCCTTATATCAGAAGTGGAGTAAAAAAAAAATACTTTTCTGTCTTGTTTTACTGCTGACCTTTCTTAATTAAGGTTTCTCTGGAAGGGGTAATTTTAGCAAAACTTAGAATTAGGATTCTTGTGTTTTCTTCTGAATTATGCCACTGACACTGATGCATCTCTTTGGCTCTCTTCTGTTATCTACAAATGGAGATAATGATCAGTTTGCTTCTTCATGAAGTCCACAAGCTGACAATATACACAGCAGTACAGAGTTTGAAAACTGTAGTGGATGAAAAATACATGAATTCACTGATAAGAGGAACAAAAATGAAAATTTACTGACAGAGAATACCTGGTCCAGAAAATCCAAATGGAAAACTATAAATCTACCTGACAAAGTTAGGGGGTTGGTTTGTTCTTTTGTTGTTTTTTTTTTGTTTGTTTGTTGTTGGGGTTTTTTTGGTTTTTTTGCAATGCCTGTTATCCTGAACATACAGACTTTTCATACCCACTATACATTGCACAGCATAAAGCACACTATCGTAACATACCTTTTCCTCTAATCAGAACCTTTTTGATTTCAGAATGGTCGAGTCATCAGTATTTTTGGTTGGTAATAAACAGGATTTATGCCACATGAGAGAAGTTGGCTGGGATGAAGGACAGAAGCTGGCCATAGATAACAAGTGCCAATTCTGTGAACTGTCTGCAGCAGAACATTGTCAAGAAGTTGTGGCAATGTTCACCAAAGTCCTGAGGAATATCACCACAAATTTCAAAGTGAAGGAAAAGAGACGACCAAGTGGATCAAAGTCAATGGCCAAGCTTATCAACAATGTGTTTGGAAAGAGAAGGAAATCTGTGTAAACGATGGTTAGTCTTGAATAGGCGCAAGCTGAAATAATGGAGCACAGGCAGCTCTTGGAATTCCCTCAATTTCCTCCAAAGGTCAATGTCTGGAGGAGTAAGACAGCAGAAACCAAAGGTGGAAGATAGTATGGGCAAGTGGACAGGGTCTAAACCTAGAAGACCTGACCACCTCGTCCCAGTTCTACTACACATTTACTGTGTAAGGGCTATGTCACTTAAACTCTAAGCTGCTCCTCTTACCCTTTATCTCATAAGTTCTTCAGAGGACAGTCGTAGACTGTATTTATTCAACATCAATATGGTCTTTAATAGAGCTTCTAGGTGTGACCAAAGTATAAACAGTTATTTCCAATAAACTCAGCCTTGCTAATCAAAATCTTACTTCAGAATTCAGAGTAGTAGTTGATTATTTTTTTTTGTGCAAGAACAGTTTCACTGAAGAAAAGCAAAATACTGCTGCTTCACCTGATAATATATTTGTATTTAACTCAGAGAAGGATGGTTCAGATCCTCATGTACCTAAAGGTTCTTAGCACCTGCTGAAATCCATGTGAATTAAATGCAAAAATCTACAAAAGTTACTTACCTGCAAAGCTGCTTTGCAGAGGCACCAGAAGTAGGGAAAGAGAAAAACAAAGCAGTATTGTCTCCTGTTTCAGTATCTTCTTTTTTTTTTTTTTTTTGAGTGATGAAAGAAAGTAGAGAGGCTTGAGGAGGGTGGGAAGTGAAATGTTGGTGAAATGTTAGTCAGGGAGCACTGGACCGTTTTGGCAGGGTCACTGTTGAGTGAAATAATTTTATGGCTCAGGCCATGTAACATTTTGGGCTGATCCCTTTCACAAGGAGGTTTTTGTGGGCTGTAACAAAGTTTCCTTACCTGTAAAGGTGGATGTTCAGTTTTAGAGGGGAGCATGAGCTTGAAAAAGCACGTGGACTGGTAAAAAGCAAAAGTTCTTTTAGGATGTCTGCCTGGGTTTAACGACCAGCCTGCTGGCAAGACCTGTGCTCCTCACTTGGGTAGAGTGTTTTTCATAAGGACCAGTCTCTTTAAAACTAGGCATGGGTATGGTATTGAAATGCCACTTGAGAGAGCATTAAGGAATATGTTAGCTACACTTTTCAAATGTGGGTATTAAACATCAGACGAGCCTAAATACGTTGTCGATTGACATTCAGAGCTCTTACTGTAGACTTAACTCAAAAGAAGGGCTTAGCCCAGCATGTTGGAAAGTGCTGTGCTCGTACAGAAATTATGAAAGGGAAGAGAAATGGTCTGAAGATAAACTACTGCCTCCTACCCATTCCAGAGGACAGCTGGGATTCAGTCTTTGTAAGTTGCTGAGTTCAAGCCTACCTCCACTCTGAAATTTTACCTGCATTGAACCTGATTACTTTATCAGTCACAGCAGAATACTGATTTTCAAATGTCTGCTTCTGTAACCTAACATAAAAAGGCTATATAATCATAGCATTACTCTTGCAAGATAAAACTAAAGCACATTTTAATAAGCGTTGACCAAAGATCACTTCCTTCTTGTAAGGAAAAGATACTGTTTTGTTTTGTTTGTTTGTTTTTTTTTAACTTGTTTTAAGACTACAAATATTGGAATATAGTTCTTGGTGTTGATAGACACAGCATTGCTTCATTTCTGTGCAGATGCTGCTCTGCCATATCAGGAGTAGTGTATTTAACTGTACAGTCAGTATCTATAAGGCTGAACTTGAAGACTACTTACGTACCTGCTTCTGCTTTCCAGCACACCTGGAATTCCAGAACTACTAATAGACTGTTGATCTGTCAGTAGCTGCATTTCGCCAACTCTAGCATTGCCAGATTGGAAAACTTATTTGTACTTACAGTTATGGTATTAAATAAACTGGATATAAGATTAAGATGGATATATCACTTTGGTTTTTTTTTCTTTACTATTGTATAAAGCTACAGACTTTTTTTTTTACTGTTGGAAAAGTGAAGAACCATGCAGATCTGGAATTCAGGTTAGAAAAAGTAAATCTGAGCATCAGGCACTTACATTAAATAGAGCCTTCAGCTGTGTTTCCTGTACACAATGAAGAAGCCTTCATGTGCCTTTATACAGTGAGCAGTAGAGAACTTCTTAAAACAATTCCTTATCCTTTAAAAATTTGTCAAGATCGCCACGGAGAAGCTACTTTATTTTGATTTGCTCATGTTAATGAGAATGTGGACTTCCAGACAGGTGGAATCTGCAGTATACCACACAGTTTTCCTTCCCTTTTTGTCTAGATGGGGTAAATATTGGAACACAGAGTGGCTGTCTTCTGGCTCATGCACAAGGTTGTGCTCACCTGAACACCAGCTGACAGAGCTGCAGAGTGCATTTAAGCACACTAAAGCGCCCAGTGTGGATGTAATTTGATGTTCTTAGGATCACTATTTCACTTGTCTCTCATTGCTGGTAAGCGAAGATGAACAAGAGTGCAGAATTTGGGAAGGAATGCAATTTTAAAGCAGTAAAGCAGATATATGTTCTCCCTTCCTAAGTGTATTTTATTAGTAGTTATTTTTTTAAAGTTAAGGCCTTTTAAAGAAAAAGAAAATACTTAAAAGATATCTACTTAAAAGTATATTGCTAATTGTTCTTGGAGTTTTAACAGTGAAGGTAATATTTTACTGGCTCAGCCACGTTTGAAAATGCAAGCAAGAACCCTGCTGGCATAACAAAGGAAATGAAGTAACTGATGTTTGAGGCTCACCCTTGACAGTGACATCACCTCGAGCATATGAGCTCCTTGAAGAGAGTGGAAACGGAGCTATTTGTGTTACCATGGATTGCTTCGGCACAGGACCCCATCCTTTCTCACCAAAAGATTTTGAAATTGCCATACAAGAGTTAAAAGTTTCTTGCTGTCATGGCTGGAAGTCCTTGTTTATACGAACTTTCTAGTTTCAGTAGAATTTTGCCTGAGAAAGACACTCAGAATTTATATTCTTTCTCTCTGGGCTTCAACTTTTTTTTTTTTTTTATTTTAGAAACAGTGACATAAAAGCACAGAGATTCGACTGAAGTATAAAGGTAATAGCCCCTGGCTCCCAAACGCTGTCTCTCAGAGAGCTTTCAGGTGGTTTTTGAAGCTCTTTCTCACTATAGTTTTGAAATAAACAATCAAGACAAACACAACCTCAGCTCCTTTTCCTGCTGTCATGTCTGTATGCATTAAACTTGTTCTTTTTGTAAATCCCACTACAGTCACATTCACAACAGGGCAGAGGGGAAAACAGCACAGAAAAATCTTAAGCGTGATACTCCTGGAAGAAGGAATAATAAAGTGCGGTACTGAGTAGACATACCAAACATGCTGTTTCTTTCTAATATTCAAATTAGGGTAGCAATAAAAAGGGCAGATCAGAAGTTTTGATGCTGTGCTATACTCTGAAGACAAGAGTAACTACTGTAGTTTGGTTTTTTTAACCCATTGCTAGAAGCTGATTTCTGAAGTCGTTATGGGGGGCGAACATGGAAGCGCAAAGACCTTGCGAGTCGTGCAAGGATGGCCTTGTGGCTTTCCTTTCTGTCTGTCTGCTCCACTGCTTTGAGGATGGGGCAGCAGCAGATGTCTGAAGCTGTCTGATCCTGGCATTCCATCAGCCAGGAGGCAGAGAGGAACAATGGATGCTGAGGCTATTGACCTGAACTCTCATGATGCTCTCGCTGACAGCTGGGTCCAGATGACTCAATGGTATTTTTAGAGAGTATGCTGTAAAGAATGCTGTATTATAAATACCCCTTCAAAGCAAAACTAAAACACAGTGAAGTATCCAAGGATACTAGTTTTCCATCAGGAGGCTTGTTGAAGCAGGTACTTTAGGTACATGAAGTTTTCCTACAGATATACTTTGCTTATGGGTATAGGAATAAAATCCAGTTCTTGATGCTTGAAAGGAATCCTTGCCTACCCGCTCTGAAGCAAGAAATATATTTTTTTAAAAAAAAACAGACTACCAGAACATTCCAGAGCAGTATTACGCTGCACTCTATATTTAAGAAATGAACCCTCTACCTCCTTAAACCTGTCCACAGGAACGCAGGCCTCTTTCACTGACTTTACCTGCCACAACTTTACCTGTGGGAAATAAAAGAGGGAAAGCTAAATTTTAATGTGCTGTTCAGCCAGTTTGAAAAGCAAATCCTTTGTTTACATGCCTCTGTGTGGATCTGGGCACCTGACTGTCACCTTCTACTGTTTTAAAACTTGGCTTTGATTTTTCCATAAACAAGCAATGTTGTAAATGCTAAGTGTGTTGCGTGGGGGGGGGGGGGGGGG
>JAOTQQ010000001.1:68394646-68430533 GCA_026546715.1 Gallinago undulata | reverse complement strand
AATTTTTTTTTTTTCCCCCCCCCCCCCCCCCCCCCAATTGACATTATATGAGACAGGCAGGCAATTCTGTGTAGGGAGTTATTTTTAAACTGACTTTACTCTTTCCCAGAAACAGACTGTAAGTTTCTGTCTTCTTTTAATTGCTTTACAAAGTAAATTGAGTCCCTCTAGTTATATGATTAATATCTACGTATTTGACATGACTTGAGCCATTTACTGCTTACATTCATTTTTTTAAGACTGGCTAGGAGTTCAGATACGTGTTTAATCCCTGTTGAACTCTGTAAAGCATCCAGAGTTTTTCCAGTGGAGGCTGTGGACAGTACAGAGAAATATGTATTACAAATAAAGACAAGTGGAGAACAGAGCTGTTACCATTTGGCTTGAGCCAAATGGTCTAAGCGGGTCTGTCCCCTCATACACACCTATGTTCACATTCAGCAGCAAAATGACATCGTATCCATACTACATAATGTATTTTCCTACTTGGAATAAATATAAAGGAAGCAAAAGTTAAAACATTTAACCTTAAGATTACAGGTATGTGGTATCCAGTGAAGATCCCATTTTTAATAGCTTTTTAATCACTTTTTAAAATAGGTTTCGCACAGATAGTTGGTTGTGGGTTGGTTTTATTTTTTGTTTTTTTTTTTTTTTTTCCTCAAAAGCTATTTGTAAATTTTCAGGTGAGTTTCCTCCCCGAATAAACTTTATTTTAAAGATGCTGCGAGCCTCCTGAAAGTTTTAACCATCTTATGCTGGCCGCCTTTTACAAGTACCAGGCTGCTTAAGCAGGAGAAACCCGACAGCTTCACTGCTTCCAGCAGCTCCCTCTGGTGGCTTTTTGCCCACACTTCAACCCCCTCGGCTGAAGAACCTTCGCTTCTCAGGTTGAAACATCAGTGCTATTAAACCCGAGAAGTACACAGGTAAAAACCCTCCTTTCCTTCCAACACTCTAAAGCTCTGCTGTCGCTTATGCTAAGCTTGACAATATGACATTTCATAGGTTTCCCTGGACAGCGTCCTCGCTAACCAAACTGCTGATGTCAATTAGGTTTTTTTCACAACTTGCACTTCCGAGCTCAGCTGTTTCACTGAAATAAAGTTCAGCTACCTCACCTGAGATGCTGAAAGGTTTCCTGTTAACATACTGCCCATGCATATTAATATCATCGAGAAGGGCGTGAAAGCTTCTATCATCTTCCCGGCTACACCTAGTGGTCTGATAAGAGGTCTGACCTCCACCTTGTCTTTCTACAGCCTCCTGAAGGTATTCATCCCCAGAACACGACAGGGAGACACGGCAGGGAGCTAAGACAGAGTTAGGCAAGAGTGTTTCTTCTCTTATCTGTAAGCTGTAGTACACATATACTACTTCAATCTTCAAATGAGCAAGGTCGCTTACTGGAAGGACTCCAAGGTTGGATTCACCTGACCCAATACAGAGGTCTGCTTCTGGATTCTCATCTCAGCTAGATGCCTTTCTACCGAACAATTTACCTCATCAAGGTGATGCTTCAAATAACGTAGATGAATCGCTCTCCAAAAGGCATTAAATTCTCTACCAACTATAAAGATAATTAGGGTTGGTGTTCTTTAAAGTTAGGTGAGATGAATCATGTTCCAAATATGGCCTCTTGGGGCTCTTCACTAGCTATTTTGCCCTTCATCTTCTGCCCTACAGAGCCCATCTGTCCTACTTTACAAAGTCAATTGAGTCCCTATGGTTAGACAATTAACATCTAACTCGAGCTGACCATTGGGTCATTTAATGCTAAATTTATTCCATATGATTGATCAGGATGCTGGATTATATTTGATCCCTTCTGAACTTCAGGGAACACCCTGAAATCCAGCTGTCGCATGTTAAATTAATGGATGAACTGGAAACGAAGCCGAGGATAAGTTAACTGAGTACTGCCATGGATTGCTTCTAAGCTAGCTCATTAAAAGCTAACTAGCAAATCTTGATGCTTCACTGCAGTCTGCAGCACAGCTGTGGTTTTCTTATGGAATCATGGAATTGTCAGAGTTGGAAGGGACCTCTAGAGATCTTCAACTCCCCTGCTAAAGCAGGAATGCCTAAAGCACATCACTCAGGAACGAAGAATTAAGTGCTTGCCAGTGGTAACTCCAAAAGCCTAAGGTGGACCAGAAAGTTAAATCAGGTCTCCTGACTCCCAGGCTAGTGATGCAGCTAGTCATCTGTTTTCTGACTTGGAAAATATATTTAAACAATTTGTATGTGAGCAAAGCTACCAGCTCACTTTGTGACTTATTCTGCTAGCAATTACCAGCCATATGGAATGAACCAAGCTCATCACTTGCAAATGGACAGCATAAAATCTCTGCATCATTTATGCCTTGATTTGCCATCAAACGTCCTCCTCTTTGCAACTGGAGGACTTTGCACCAAATGGCTCTAGGCTTAAAATACTTCATTAAACAGGAAGTTTAACTAAACAACAAAGTTGCTCAGTGAGCTATTTCCTTTAGGCCATTGATCTGAAGTTTCTCGGCACATCTCCAGCTATTACAGCATTACACTATCCAAAGAACCATATGAGAAGCCCAGAAGTACGCACGTTGCTGATGGATGAGGTGGCTGCTGCTATAGAGGGCAGAGCGTGGGACCAGCTGCCTCCCTTCTCCACTGCCACCACCGCGGCATGATGCTGCCTCCCATCCCTGGCCCTCGTCCTCCTCTCTATTTATCGCTAGAGTGCAAAAAATATTGTGGGGTGTAAATGCCTTTCCCTCACTGAGAACACTAGTCTGGGCCTCTGTGGCATATGGTGAGACTTTCTTTCATGAATCTTAAGGGAAGAAAATGCATCTTGAAACTTTACTTCCTCTTTCACATATGGCTGATATTTACTATCAGCGTCAAAAGTTGTTAGTGGGAAAATGTACTGACAGGGCAGTTCAGGAAAGGTTCAATGGGTATCTAGGCTGGAATCTAGGCTGAATCATTATTTTACACTTGTTTTTCACCCTTAGGCTGAATCATTATTTTATACTTTCTCCCCTGACACCCTTACACAGTTAAATTGGTAAAATATAAGAGAAATTCCTTCATAGTTCCTTCCATGTGAGGTATCACCAGGGTAGCATCTTTCACTTTGCCCTAATTTAAACACAAGCCTCATCTAAAATAATGGATTATTAGAAATGTGTCTTGTAGGCATACGGCTAGGCCCCATTCTTCAAATTCTCTGCATGAGAATGCCCTTGGAGAGAGCTCTCCTACTTACTAACGACAAGTCGCAGAGGTGAAGCTACTTGTGTATAAGGGTTCTTATGATTGCTGGGCTGATCTAAATGGATGCACAATTATATGATTAAATACAACAACATTTTTTACTAACTACATATAATTTTGGCTGTCACTCAGAATTCAATTGCATTAGATGATTCAATAAATGACTGAGGTAGTCTGGGATCTATCCTGTGCAGACCCTAGGGAATACTGCAAATACTAAGCTAAATCACATAACTTAGATGCAAATGGGAAAGTTTTACAAAGGAACTAATCTATACTCATCTTTTACGATGTTTCAAAATCTCCTTCTGTTTGCTTGCATTGCATTTTTGATCATTAATGCAGATTTACAAACAAACGCTGTTGGGCATGTAGGTGTTTCTCTCTCTAAGCGCCCAGGGTGCATCCAGTTTAGCCTATATTTACAAAAAAAAAGGTCAGTAGATACAAGGTTATCTGGCTTGAATGGTCCAGTCTTTCACAGAAGGAGTTAAATTAACTTTTTCCCATCTAGCCACTACACAGAGCCCCCAAAAGAGTTTTTTTCTCTGTCGTGCTGCTGTAACTCCCCTAGGAGCCACACCAGCTGTGCTCAGCTTAGCGAGTTACTCTTTCTCCCTTCTGTTGTTTCCTCTCAGTCCAGCTTCAGCCTCTGGATCTTATTGTGATGAATTTAGTGGCAGAGGGTATGTAACACTCTGATTACTAAGACATAGAACCGGTGTAGTACGGCTTATTACCATGCTCTGATCTATCTTTAACATGATGCACTGGTACATGCCTGGGGAAGCAGGGAGAAACATTTCCCTCTCTCATCTCTTCCCAAATGCACATGTGATAAACCTGCTCGGTTTTTGGTAACCTGTACTAACATATTCAAATACAGATAGACCCAAATGGAGGTCAAAGTAGGGCAATATATACACTTTAAATACGTATACTAGCGCTTCTCAGGCACAAATCAGAGGATGAATAGATAACACAGAACAAAAGTCCTGCGTTTCCACTTTGGACACAGAGTACGTATACCCGCATGCAGAATGAGAGAGAGAAGATACTGATCTAAGAGAAGTCCTGAGATTGTTCGTAAGAGGATACCATAGCCAGCAATACTCTTTCCTGCTCTTAACCAGTATTTTTTCTTCCCTATTACCCACGTGAAAGAATTTGGTTTGCCTTTAGTCCAAACCCTCCTTTTCCCCAGTTATCTCCCTTCCTTTGCCCAGCTCGGTAGAAGAGATGCAGGCCTTTGTTTTTAATTTGACTAAACTTGCGGTCAAATCCTGCTTGCTGTTATTCTGGAACAAACCCAGAATGACTCCAGATTTACAGTGGAACAAGTAAGAACTAAATTATGCCCTGAAAATTCATTTAGAAATCTTTCAGACACCTAAACAGATGGATAAATCAAGCACAGATTCTCAGGTCAACCTCCACCAGAAGGAATCTCTCATCTGACTTACGGTAGAAGTAGGATGCTGTGATAGCAGCTAACAATAGAAAGGGAGATACAGTAAGGGAGGGGAATATTTTTCCTTACCAAACTCACTTGATTTAATACAAGGCATGCAAAATTAATGACGGCTTTGAGTGATACCTATATGTTTTATAGGTTTATAAATTGGTTGTAGTAAAGTCTTATACATCCTATATCACTAGGTATTGTTTCAGCCTATTACAGGAGATATCTATCTAGAGTTGACTGAATTGTATTAATCTGATCCTAGTTTAATGATGCCTTAACATTTTTATGGGAGAATTTAATGTTTGCAATATCCATGTTCCTTATTTGAAAGTGTGACTTATAGGTTCTCATCTTCCTTAAATTATGAAATCCTTCAGCTAATAAAGGAAAATGATTATGGTTTGAAAAAAAGGCAAAGTCATTTAACAATCCATATAACTGTCTATTGTAGGTCTTTGCATAATAATTGTAATTTAGCTATTAGGAGTTCTAAAGACAGTTATCAGTCATATGCTGCAATTCTGAGGAATAAGGGAAAACTCAAATTATTTAAAGGCTTTGTACTTTCCAAAGGGTGAAAAAAAATACAGAAGAAATCAATAACACTTTTAGCAATGAAAAAAGTGTTATACTGAAATAACCAGTTATCGATGGCAATTTTTCTAACTATCCAATATTAAAATTTTCAGCTTTCCCCCATTTCACGGCAGATCACAAAATGATCTTCATGTTACACAGATCCTTCTGTAACCAAGGAAAGCCAAGCTAGGAACTGAACTTGCAATTCTTGATGCCCAGGATTTCCCACTTTCACCCTAGGTACGTGGAAAGAGGTCACCAAAGGAATCAGACGGACTGTAAACCTGGAGACTACTTCTTTTTCAATTCAAAATGACTCTATCAAGTTGACTTCATATCTAGGGTATGCCTCGACATATGCTTCCTTCACTGACGAGGAAACTGCACACTTGAACCAGCTTGGCTAACTGTATGTGCTTTCATATGAATTTCTAGTACTAGGGTCAAGCCTCTGCAGTGGTAAGATTCTCTTTCAAGATCACAGCCCTTCCTCCAACTCCCAGCTGTCCTCAATAAGAGCTGTGCAGGGGAGGTGGAAACCTGGCTGAGGTGGCCATCCTCACCTCAGTCCCTATGAAGCTGTTGGAGCAAGTTTCCCTAGAAAACATTTCCAGGCACACAAAGGATAAGTAGAAACAGGCAGTACATATTTCCCAAAGAAAAAAATGTTCCTGACCAACCTGATCACTTTCCATGATGAAATTAATGGCTATATAGATGCAGGCAGAGTAATTTACCTTGAATTTCACAAGGCTTTTGACACAGTCAAAAGCATATTGGAGAGATGGACTAGACAGAAGGAGGAAAACTGGCTGGATGGCTCAAAGGATAGTGGTTCAGAGTGTAACTGGTCCTGGTTCCTACAGGCATTTTTCAGGGGCTGATACTGGGAATGACACTATGTGGCATCTTCACTAACAGCCCCAACAGCAGAAGAGAAACCATCCTCAGCAAGTTTCTGAATGACACCGAGTGGGGGGCAATAGTTGAGACCCTGCAAGGCTGCCATTCAGAGAGACCTCCCAGAAAAGAGATAGAGACCACCTGGAGGACTGGGTTAACAAGTAGCCTCATGAAGTTCAGCAAACCAAATGTGAAGTCCTACATCTGGGATGCAATAGCTGTATATAACAGTGTGGGCTGGGCAATGAGCAGGTGAGAGAGCAGCTCTCTGCAAAAGGAGTTGGTGGTCCTAGTGGAGAAGTTGGACACAAGTCAGCAGGGTGCTCTTGTCACTATGAAGGCCAACTGCATCCTTGACTATGTAAGAAAGAACACAGCAGATTAAAGAGACAGCAGACAGTACTTGTGTGTAGGTGCTTCTGGAAGACTCTGCAGCTTCCAGCCCTCCAGTGGAAGAGAAACAGCCTGGAGTTAGTTCAACACAGGGCTATAAAGATGGTTTATGGGTTAAAGCACATGATGTGCAGGCAGAGGCTGAGGGAAACAGTTTCATTTAGCCTGGGGAAGAGAAGGTTAAGGTAGGATTTAATTGCCCATTTCATCTACCTTCTAGGGGGGTATAGAGAAGACAAACCCAATCTTTTCTCAGAGGTGCACAGCAAAAGGACATGAGTCAACAGATATAAGTGGCAGTAAGGGGAATTCCAACTGGATATAAGGATATAAATCAACAGTGCAAGTGGTTAAGTCTTGAAGCAAGTTTCCCAGGAAGGTTCTGGAGCCTCTGCCTTTGGAGACGTTCAAAACTTGATTGTAAAATACTCTGAGCAACTTGATGTAACTTAGCCTTGATTGAAGCAGCGATTGGACTAGAAGACTTCCAGCTATCCTGTCCAACCACATGACTCTGTCACATACGTCCTTCCTTTGCTCACCTCTCAGAGCTGCAGTGGATACAGAATAGCTTTTAAGCTCCAAGCCAGTGGGAAATTTCTGCCTATCTAAAATAAAGCTAGTGAGCTAGAAAGACACTTTCTTTGGACCACCTGGTTGGACAATACTGACAATCACTGTCAAGTCCTTAAGAAAGTCATGGAGATGCGTCTGGTCATACGACACCTAAAAACGTCTTCCTCTTCCTTGCAATATCCTATTGCAAGGCTATTTATAAAGAACTTCAATGTACTCTTAATGAAAGCTAGGACGACCAGCTGAAAATAATCTAAAAGGGTATGTCTTAACAAGTACACAAATTAAACAAGCTTTAATATTTTGAGTACCTCCTTTATACTCTATATTTACTGTAGTGCTGTCTGTTGTCAGTAAATGCTGACCACCTTGCACACCAGTTGATTTTTGAAATGACAGGATCCATTCTCTAGACGGATCTGCAGAACATGCTGAGAAAAGAAGTGGTAATGGCCCGATGGAAAATGTGTTTCTTCTGTGAATTCTTGATCTTTAATTAACTTAAAATAAGCGCAAAACACACAGGCAAGTTAAAAAGAAAGAGGTGCCACGTTAGGAAAGGTGAAGAAAAAAAATAGGCTGTTTTCATGCATCCTGTGGATGTTAGCTCCTTTGAGAAAAACAGCTTTAAAGAGTCCATTAGTTTCTTACCTTTTAAGAATTATTTCACTTATTGTTACAAAAGGTTCTGATCTATCTCTTTGAACAGATATTCTCTGCTTACATCAAATCCAGAGACTGCTTTAGGAAAAGTGTTCTGCATGTTTTGCGTCCTTAAATAACCCCAAACATCAACAATAAAACCCCCCAAAGAATAGAAAACTTTTCACTTTGAATTTAACGTTTAAACTATTTAAAAGACACCAGCTAATGCTATCTGTGTGGGTATTAAGAAATAAAACAGTTTCTAAGGAAAGCTTTTGATAAAAGCATGATTACAGCTGGAAAAAAAAAAAAAAACAACAACAAACAAACAGACCAAAAAGGGTCTGGAAGTGTCACCTTTCTATTCAGAAAAACTGTTCCCAGTGGCTCCCCAAAGCATATCAGCCCTTCCTGCAGAAAAAAAAAGCTTTTGTAGGATCCTCAGACAATTGAAAACTACACGAAGTTCTCAAGTCCCCAGCGGGTGTATGACTAGGACACAGACAGGCACTTCAACACACCACTCATTTCTGAGAGGAGTCCTGCAACTTGTCCTTTGCTGGACTCATTTTTCATAAGCCTCTGTTCACCTGCATTATTCTTGTTGTTTTGAGTCTCATTTGTTTTCTCAGATGAATAGCAGCAGTCTTCTCAGCAAAGATGTCAGCGCTCAAGAAATAAGGAATAAGCATGACACGCATCTTCTTGGTGTCACAACTTCTAGAGAGTGTGTTACGCAAGGTTTAGGTGGTGCAAGACTTATCCTAAGGTGCTGGAATCATTGAGAGTCTCCTGCCTGGTGTCAAGGTGCTGTGCATCGGCTCACATCATCCTAGGTTCAACGAAGGTTCACAAACAGCCAGTCTCTCTCCTTCTACTTTATGGAAAAACGTATCTGGGTCTCGGGGGCTTTCCATTAGTAACCTCTGAGTAATTTAGGGTAAATAAATATTGTTGAGAGCTATTTCTACCTTATTTACAGCATTATAAGTAGTTAGAGAGAGCTACTGAATGCACATCTTAAAACCCAACTATTCTATGATTTAGGCTAATATAATACACCATTGGAAACTGATTAGTTAGTTAAGCCATAAAGCTCCATTTAAATATGACTAGTAAGAAACAGAGCTATTAATAATAATTATTGCAAATGTCACTGATTTCAGAGTATAAAACTTAATAGACTATCACCATTAAAACATGTGCTCTCCGTAATTATACTGTGTACCAACTTGTGCTTGACTCTGTCTCTGTGAATCACTTCAACACTCTTCTCCAAGCTCTTCTTTAAAGAAGGAAACAGGTGTTTTCTAGGCAGTTGGGGAGAGGTTTAAGGGAAGAATCCTTTTCTGTTCAGGGCTTTAGGACAAAAACAGAAGTCTAAATATTTCCTCATTGAAAGCACCTGTGTTAAACCTTGACTTGTGTGTTTTTCTTTATTAGCCAATCTTTATGAAGCAAAGCATAAAGCATTTTATGAATGACATGTTGACCATTTCTTGTGTTTCTATAGACTGAGTTTAAATGACAGGCTTTTAAAGTTGCATAGACTGAAAATGGGGTAGATCTAGCATCTGTGCTACATTTAGTTTCAAATCACAGCAAGGGAATGTGTAATTGGCCTGATGAGGTTCTGTCAGCTGACCCTTTCTCTTTTTCCTAATTCTTTCTTCTAGCTTGCTGAGTGTCACAGATGGGCAGGTAAAGGTGAACTAAAATACAACTTGAGAATGTTAAATAATGGACCTAATTTCAAGCACAGAATGGCTCTTGCAGAAAAAAGCAGAGCTACAACAGGAAGAATTTTTTTTTTATGCTTTCTGATTATTCTACAGAAGAAATACTTAAGAGCTCTAGCAATGGGCAAAGAAAGAGATGCAGGAAATATATACCAGCTTTTAGACTGTAGATCCAGATTCTGGAAATTAGGGAACACAGATTCTATATAGAAACATGTTCCACATGTTCCAAGTCCATGGAAGTCCAGCACTCCATTTTCTAAAAGATTAAGGCCTAAAATTTATTAGGAAAGGGGGAACTAGCTGCTACAAAAACATATTGCAGTGAATCCCTTGCAGCTCTATGCCTCACTTTACCAGTTTGCAAAATTTGTGTGCTACTTGAAATGTCTCTCTAAACAAGACTTGGAAATGTTCAGCTTAAAAAGTGCCTCACATATACGAACACTTGCCATATTATTGCTCACAAAATTGGCAAGTTGTTAATATAAAATAAATGAGGCTCAAAATTATGCTATAAAGCCAGAAATACCTAAAACCAAAGTGACATTTTAACATGGAACAGATGCATTTACAATGAGCAAAGCATCTAGCAATCAATCCAAGGGGCCTTTAAACAAATAGCTGAGTTTGTCAATTTAGAACATTAGTGCACCTACCAAATCATAGCTGCTAATGTCAACATATCATCCTAGTGCAGGGGACATACAACAATAAATGAGATGCTAAATATTTTCTGAGGAGAGGTCAATATTTGCTATGCTTGATGCTGTTTAATTCCTCAAATCCATTAATGCTTAAATGGCCAGAATTCAGAGGTGCTCTTAAGCCCTTGCAGCTTCCTACTGACTTTGGATGGAGCTTGGGTACAGAGCACCTTGCAGAAGGAAGGCACCCAACCTGACTCATACAACATATATAACATTTATAAATCATAAGTTATTAATATTAGAATTAGCCCCTTGTAGAAAGGCAAGAATCCCCAAGACATAACCTGGGGATGAATTTCCGATCTCTTCTGGGAGTTTACTTATTAGTCACCATTTCCACAGATTTTGTGGTGGACCACCTCCACCCACGGGGAATAATTTTAAATTCAACGTAAGTGATGAATTCCATATGCTGACAAGGTCACTACATAAGAACACTGACAGTCTTTTTTTTTTTGTTTGTGTGGTTGCCTTTTTTTTTTTTTTTCTTTAGAGAGAGGTTATTTTAAAAGTTCCTGCCTGTAGAAAATTATATGTAATTGAAACATAAACTGTGATGAGATTATATGGATAGGATGTGTGCGCCCTTGTTGCCAAGAGGGCCAAAGGAATCCTGGGCTGCACAGGAAAGAGTGTGGCCAGTAGGTCAAGGGAGGTCATTCTCCCCCTCTACTCTGCACTGGTGAGGCCACAACTGGAATAGTGCGTCTAGTTCTGGGCTCCCCAGTTCAAGAGAGACAGGGAACTACTGGAGAGAGTTCAATGTAGGGCATCTAAGATGATTAAGGGACTGGAGCACCTCCCTTACAAGGAAAGGCTCAAGGAGCTGGGACTCTTTAGCCTGGACAAGCGAAGGCTGAAGGGGAGACCTTATTTATAAGTATCTAAAGGGTGGGTTGAAGGACGATGGAGCCAGACTCTTTTCAGTGGTTTCCAGCAATAGGACAAGGGGTAACGGGCTCAAGCTGGAACATGGGAAGTTCCACTCAAATATGAGGAAAAACTTCTTTCTGGTGAGGGTGCCAGAGCCCTGGAACAGGCTGCCCAGGGAGGTCATGAAGTCCCCTTCTCTGGAGATCTTTAAGACCTGCCCAGATGGAGTCCTGAGTGATGTGCTCTGGGCAACCCTGCTTTGGCAGGGGAGTTGGACTAGATGATCTCTAGAGGTCCCTTCCAACTCTGTCAATTCCATGATTCCATGATTATGTGGCATCTTGCTTTTAAACTGTTTTGTGGGGTTAGGAAAGTATTATCTCCAGTACTGAATGAATACAGCTTCCAGGACATTAGCACCACTTACTTAATGAGACAGAACAAGTTTTTCCCAAGCCATGTTTTCCAGTCCACACCCAAATGTCAGTTGCCTGAAATTATCAGTGTGCTCATATTTACAAGTGCCAGCTCACACCCATTTTATAATTTGCAACAATCTGTTATATTAACAAAAGAGATTTAGATTTGCAGCTTTCTTCAGGTAGTTTTTCTTCTCCCATCTCCAGTGCAATTGCCAATCATGAAAAGAAATAAAAAAGTCACCAGTTATACTTAGTTAGTAACCCAGATCTTCAGAAAGCTGGTGATACAACTTCCACATGTTTGCACTTTTTTAGGGGGGGAGTGGAAGCTGGGGGAGAAGGCTGATATACAGCTTGCTACACCTTCCAGGAGACTTGATCTGCCAAAGAACCAAACACTTGTCCTCTGAAAATCTGTCTCAAACTGCATAATCGTTATCTCTGGTAACTTTAGAAAAATACAGGTCGGTGTCACATACGAAACCCCAATCTAAAATTTGTCATGTTTTAATAAGCTCACTTGCCAACTGTCCACACGGTCCCACTATTTTCTTCTGAGTTATTCTATTCACCATGGAAGAATACCAGTCATGCCATGTAATGCGATATTTTTCTGACTGATTCAGTGCAGATACGACTCTTAAGGGAAGATGAGCAGACTCCTGCGGGCTGGCACAACATGGCACAAAGCTCTGTCACTTCTAGTTGCCGGCGGGCAACAACTTCGACTTCCCATGAGAACTCGGAAAATGTTTAGACTCAGTCCAACAGCTCAACATCGTAATCTCCTCAGAGAAGTAAAACAAATTAAATTGAAACAGAGAGTGACCTTGGATGATGAGGTGCTTCAGCAACCTGGGGCACTTGGTGCTCCCGATCTCAGCTGCCTTGCCCTGAGGACAAGGGGCTGAGCTGTTGAAGTGGCCGTAGCTTGGAGCCTCTGCCTGGAAGGACAGTGCAAGGAGCAACAACTGGCATAAGGTCCTGCACATAAAGAGTTGCACAAACACCCTCTATCTACCTTTTCAAGACGGCTTTCTCAAAGCAGCAGCCAGCCTCCAACAGAGCATAACGAGGCTAACATAAAGGCACTGGATTTACACATGCATCTAGAAATGGAAAGAGGATTTGGGACAAGGAAATGAAGGTGCCTGAACTGGAAAGCAACAAGATGTAACAGTTTAGATGGTTGCCTTTGTGAAATCCTTCACTGGCCCTTAATGACCACATAAATATCTGCAGAATTACTTGCTTCAGTGTGCGAGTAGGATTGTTTATGCTTTCCCACAATAGCTTAAATTCTGCGTTAAAAAATTTTGTCTCTCTGTTAAGTCATTCAAACCTTTAAGACAAACTTTTTTTAAAAATACAAATCTGACTGACCATCTCCAATAGTTTTCAAATGGGTTAAATTTATGGTCTGCTGTCAGCACCAATCCCATACACTCTACTCCTGATCAATCTTTTTCTTCTACCACCAGTTATATATAACCTGATATCCACAAACTTTTTTTTTTCCCCCCCTTAACAAACTGTTTCTGGGAAACAGGTCCTACGGTTAGGATATTTTTCTCCCTCTTTTTGACAGGCCTATACATGAAGATAAGAACCCTGTTGGGATGTTGAATAGCCTACCTGTGTACAGTGTTGCTCTAAACATATGGCTCTAAAATTCAGAACAGATATATCATTGGTGAAGTCCAGATAATTGATTCATAAGTCAGCTGCATCAGGCAGGTTTTTGATGGTATCTTTATAAATAGGTTGGTGCTTTCAAAGTGCCTGATGGTATCTCTCATATTGACATGAAAGGCATTTGGAGGTTGGAATATGCTAGTTATACAACTTGTATTCTTGGTGCAGTTCATTGGAGGCTGTCAGCTTTTCAGAACACTGATCCAAATAATTGGGTAAACATCTTTTGTAGATTTGTACTTTTTAGTCTTTTTAGTAACTTACTGAATTTTGTTAAATACTTTTGAGTTTCATACTTCCACATTGTAAAGAAAACTATTCTTCAAAATTAACATGAATACAAACAGCTCATGACTTAAAATCAACAACACACAATGCACTTCAAGAAAAGGCTGCCTTTCAGTCTCTTGTTTTCAAAACCCACAAAACCCTTGTATAACTCAGTAGAAAACAGATCACTAAGTCCATTAGAAACAATAGTTTAATTAATGGACCTACACGTTCCCTACTCAGTGAAATTTTGGACCAAACTGTAGAGATGAAAAAGCCAACAACACACAAACATTTGACGTGGTTCACTCCAAGCACACGCAAGTACTGGGCAACCCACACGACTTGGTTTACAAACTTTAAAAGTGACGGCAAGATCAGTAGCTGACAGAATTCCCTTAACTTACAGGAGGAGTTGCCTTCCAGGAGCTGTGTGCGCAATGCCCGCAGGCTACTTTGAAAACCTTTTATCTATATTTTTCATTTTGAAAGAGGGGAGGCCATCAGTAAAACTGGTAAAGATATTTTTCTTCCTTCTTAAATATAAGCACTTAAATATTGATCGCTTTTATACACACTCTATCTCTGCTGTACGTACGCTCGTCTACATATAAGGCATATCAAAGCTCTACTGCCAAAACCAAAAATATTGTAAGAGCAAAAAGACTTAAAAAGAATGGGATCTATTAAAAATGAGGTACATCCACATCTCCTAGGCTGATTAACTGAAAAAAATTGCACATCGTCTTAAAAAAAAAAAAAAGAAGTTAATCCCTAGATATGCTGGCTACTCACATTATGTACATCGTCAACATTTTCAATTATTCCATGACATAAATAAAATAAAACAGTTCCTGGTACACAATGAGATATCTTACCTAACACTTTTCATGCCAGCAAATCACAGAATCACAGAATCTTAGTGCTTGGAAGGGACCTTTGAGATCATCGAGTCCAACCACATTAAAAAAAACGCTCATTACTACTTCAAATTGTAGAACCATGGTGAATTCTGAGCATACAGCTAAAAAATTTACAAGTCCAGAGGGCTGATTCTGCTCCCACACCTAATTGTGTGCTGGAACAACCCCATGGACACCAGCAGAGTAACACCCTAAACATTTACAGAAGCAAGATGTAATGAAAATCACTGGTTCAGAGCACATCCGAAACTCTGCCCATATTAAGAGTTTCGTGGTGCTGTTGGGGAACCTCGGCAAGCACTTCAGGTGGAGGTGGGCTGTACACATCCCCTGTGTTACCAGACATGAGCTATGTAAGACAGTACGTGTGCATCACTTTCATGAGCTAAACTACTGAGATATTTCACTAATTAAATTGAGTACTGTGTCCAGCTCTGGAGTCTTCATCAACACAGGAAGGACATGGATCTGTTGGAAAGAGTCCAGGGGAGGGCCAAGAATTTAATGCAAACTAGTATTTGTGCAGAAACCTCCAATTCAAACACTTCTGTGAACCACACAACTGGGAAAGTTATCATTATTTCAGGGGAACATTTTGGACTGGACAGTGAAACTAGGGAGTAAAAAGAACAACCCAGTGAGGTCTTCACAAGCCGCAACTGAGGGAATTCCACAGGTGGGAGTGGACACCTTCACCCCAAGAAGGGGTGGCATCAACATCCCACTGCCCGACACCACTGCTGGCTCAGGGACAAATGGCACTCATGGGGGCTGTGGTTGGCTGGTCCAGCCTTCCTCCCCATGCATCTCTCTGGTGTCATTCCCCCTCCCCCCACCCCAAAATCTACGGGTGCTGTTTTCCCACTGCTGCCATAGGAACCACCATAGCTCTTCTCCAGGCAGGATGAGACCCTCCTCTCTCATTTTGGAGGGGAAGATAAGGGGCTTTGGGCCTGCCGACCCTCACAGCCCCATGCCGTGGGGCAGGACAGACTGTGAGTTAAATTACTTGGTGGAAGCTGGTTTTGCCTCCCTGCTCCAGCACAAATCTCCTCATGAGAGCTTGCGAATAGATCACAACACAAAGCAGGGAAATTTTATCAAGGGGGAAATAGCTGATACTCTTTTTTTTTTTTTTTTTTTTTTCCCCTTAAGTTCACACAGCAATCAGAAAACTCAGAAGGTGGAATCAAAGCAGCCTTAACCCCCTCCTGCCAGCATTGCTTAAAAATTAGCAGTGCTTAATTTGAATGAAATCTCCCGTCCTCAGCCTTACAATAAGGGTAGAGAGTTTCTTTGCTGCTGATAGAATGAAAATGTTGGTTTTAAATGAACAAACATGTCCACAGGTAGTGATTCTTGCACTCCAGAGTTAATATTTCACCTCATTAATCTGTCTCTTTTTCTAATTTAGAGTTGCAGAGAGTATGTTTTAGCAGGATAAAAGTTAATTTTTCAGCATACTTCTAAGTGAAGCCTATAAAGCAAGCTTAACATTGGTGCAACAAATCTACAGAGGCTAAAACATCTTCTGTTCTAATATATTTCTGTTTTCAGTACACACACTAATGCCCAATCACAGAAACATACACAAACTCACATAGAAGCACCTTTCTGAACTGCCTCTTACTTGCCATTTTAGCTAGAATTTACAATAAGCATAGAAAAATACAGCACTTTAACTCAAGAGCATCATTGTAACTATTAAAAGCTTTTCACAGTAAGCTGAAATGAAACCCCTTGTGATGTGCAGACCAAACTGCTTAAAGCATCAGTTCCCATTTCCACATGAGCTGAGGGTATGTGCTCCGGTCGCTTGCACTGCTGAGGGTCCCATTGGACTCTTGCTGCACACTCCCAAAGGCTTCCAAAAATGCCAGTCTGGGAACTATTTCCCCCTCTGCTTATCTGAACTGAATCTTTCTGGTTGAACATCTCAGGAGGGGAAAAAAAAATCTTCAGGGCCAAAAACCTCTATATAAAAGAGAATGACCCTTGCCATGCTGTAGGCTGCTGCTGGAGAAGGATGGAGAGCACGACCAAACCCTTCTGCTCTTCCCAACTGGGAATAGGTCCCTTTGTTTGCAATCCGAGATGCTCTCCCCCTCCCTTGCAAACACTTTAGAAGTCTTTCTCTTCAAGCCTCCATTTGAAAGGATTATCTACAGCACTCAAGGCAGGCAGGAGCGCTGAGCCCCAGCATTCAGCTTCCCCAGCAGGGGGTTAATTCCAGTGTAGCTGTGAACTAAAATGGACTTTCCCTTTTCATAGAAACAATAAAGAAAAGTAAGGCAGAGACAGAAATTTTATTTATACAGGTCAGAACTAGATGAGAAGGTATCTAAATAGGAATAGGCAGCTGAAGAAAATAAGACCTGAAGGACAGACCGGAAGATTGTAAAGGTTTAGGTCTCCTCTTCACTGTGTGTTTGCATCTTTCACACCTTTTGCTCTGCTGAGAAAGCTGGATGGAGTGAAGGACAGTTTATTTATATTCTCCTGTTTTGTCAGTGCCTCAGAGATTTCTCTTTTCTGTTACAGCGTTTGCTCAACATATTAAAATATTTTAAACCAAATTCAACCAGCATATCCTTAACCACCCCAAAACCATATAACAGCGTTAAAGTCCCAAATCCAGTTCCGTGGAGCAACGGTAATGGAGAAGGGTAGACTACATTAAAGTTGTATGTGCTACTACCACTTTCTTGTCTGTCTCTAATAATTTCAGTTTTAATTTTGTACTTCAGATTGTAACTGTGCACTCATCTTCCACAGGGGCCATGTGCTCCTGGTGGCTGGGATTCACACATTTTGAAGAAGCCTTTTTTTGCCTGCCTTCTTATAAGCGGGCTGCTGGAGTACGTGCCCTAAGGTGGCAGCACAGCAGCCCTGTCACATGCTGCTTCATTCTGCAGCACCAAGGCAGAATTTTGCTTCCCAAAAATTAGTGTCCGCCAGCCAAGATCTTGGCCTCCAAACTGAGTTACCAAAGTCAGGTCTCTGAGCAGGGAGAAAACGAAGGGTAAATGAGTTGCATGTCGTAGCGGGGGCTTTGCATACAGCAACAAACACTCCTTTTCTTTTGGAGAGCTCTGTATAAGAGGTTAATCATCTGACCTCCTTTGTCTGTTCTGCAGTCATATTTCTTCCTCCTTCCAACCCTCCCTCATTCTTTGTCTGGCCCCTCAGATCCTGAGGTCCTGAGCTGTTGTCACAACCTCATCAAAAGATGATGAAATATTTTCCATTTCTTTCAGTGTTGTTACTATCAGAAGGTGGCATTCACTGTCTTTTGGATCTGTTTGTTAGTGGCCTGCTCAGCCAAAGCCCCCAGGGATACACACTGTTATCTCTGTGGTCTGCAGTATCTCTTCTGAACTTATGCATCTTGAATCTCTAGAGTTCCTGTGTGAAACTTTTCAGTGGAGCACCCAAAGGACTGGAAAGCCTTTTAATCACTAAGACTTAAATTAATCCTTAAAGTATCCCTCTGTCTGGTGAGTTTTTTACAGTTCCTTAGAGCTCATCTGGCCACCCATCTAACAGGGAATTCTTCCACTCTCTCCTTCACCATCCTTATGAAATAAAATCAAAACATCGGATACAAGTGGAAGGCAATTCCAACTTTGTTTCTGCCCCACTCCCCCAGCCTCCAAAATCTGGAAAAGGATTCAAAGCTGGAAAAAGTCTAATGAAAATATCTGACACAAACTGGACCACTAACGACCAAGACTTGATCCGAGCTCAACTGATTGCATCCCATGAGTTTGACATGCCACTGCTAGAGCTATGATTTACGAAGGCACACATTTTTTCTCCTCTGCACCTTATCATACTTCTAGGACTACATTACAATACCTGAGTGCCTCACAGTCTATAATGCATTTAATCCTAATGACATCTCTGTGAGGGATGGAGGTGCCATAATTTTCATTTCATAGATGGTTAACTGGGGTACATTACAGGCTATGGTCTTGTCTAGGAGTTATATCAGCAGGTAAGGATCCAGGTGGAGACCGCTACAGCAGAATAAGGGTATCCACAGAGAGGATTATATCAGTGTAAGTATATTGGAAAATTCCTCAGTGCAGCCATTTCCCTCAATAACATCCATAGTATTCCAAGGGAAGCAATAGAGAAGAACTTCCTACATTGTGGCCTGCCACTTTTTCAGTGCCTAACTCCTAATCCATCCTTCCTCTCGTATATCATAACATCCATGAAGCCAGTGTCACAGGATGTCTTCTAAGGATTACCTGCCACAGCACAGCAGAAAGCTGACGTGTCTCAGTCCTGTCGAGGCAGCAGGAATCCTTCGTCTGCTGCTTCCTTTCCTCTCTCTGCACACATGTCTTGGGCAGCAGCGCTCACAGCTCTCCTCTGTGAAGAAGAGGGCTTGGGCTACTGCCCTCTGAGGTTGATTGTTGTTATTCTGCCTGATTGAAAGAATCTAGACACCCATGGTATTTCTTTTGGAGAGTTTTAATATCTATATACAGTGGCAAAGGAGTCCTACAAAATCTAAGGGGGTTGGGATTTGGGATTTTTTTTTTTCTTGCAAAAAATTAATGTAATAGTAATAAATTTACTTGGAAATCAAAAGCAGCTTTAAAAAATGCCTAGTTTATAAAGATTTATCATATCTTGATGGCTAACGGCCCTTTTTCAGATTCCCACTCCCTGAAGAGGACCTGGGTCTCGGACAACTCCTCCTCTTTTGAAGGATGGTCCCTTTTCTCCCATTAGGGTCTACTGCTCTTCCCTTCCGGCAGGCTTTCTCCTGCGCTGGTCCAAACCAGATTTGTAGTTTGGCCAGAGATAGGGAAAATCTTCAAAGCTAATAATGCTGGCATTATCCCTTCATAATCCTCCCCACTTTGAATATTACATTTGCTGTTTTCCAATCAGATGATACCACTGTTGGCTCAAATAATTTATTAAAACTTCTTTCTACTGGACCTGCTTTTTCATGCGCCATTTCCCGTACAATTTTGTGATGGAGATTATCTCGTCTCCCTTACCTGCTATTGCCTTATTCGCTTCCAACCCAAATGAATGCAATTTTGTTTCAGGACCTCACTCACAGTAGTTATTTTGCTTTTGCCTCCATATTTTGTAGCAGCATCCTCCCTGAAAACTGGTACAAATCATTCACTAAGTTTTTGAGATGCACCCAGAGAAACTTCTGATTTTTCTGAAAGATGCATGATTCAAAAAAAAAAATTAATAATTTCTTAGCTGTTTTTCCAGACAGGGTCCTGCAGAATATTTTGATAGTAAGCATCCCAATAAGCACACCATCATATAGTTTGTATATGTCATCACAGGTCCAAATTAATCAGAAACACTAGGCTATCTGAATGCTTTCTTTGAAGCAGTGTCAGAAAAAAAGACAGAAACACTAAACTTTTTTTCACTCGCAAGGCTGTAAGTTAGCAATACTACCATTATCATCACTGTCATGATAATTTAGGATTTGGTTTTGTGTTGGTTCATTTTTCAGATTTAAAAAAGAATGAAATAAAAATTGAGAAGTATCAAATAGCACACTGTTAATGATCTGAAACAGAAATCTAACAAGGAACCAAAATTCAGCTTGGTGCTGTGTGGTGGTTTCAGCTGGAATAGAGTTAATATTTTTCTTAGCAGGTGGTATAGTGCTGTGTTTTGGATTTAGTATGAAAATATTATTGATAACACATTTAGCTGTTGCTAAGCAATGCTTACACTAACTCAAGGACATTTCAGCTTCTCATGCCCTGCCAGCAAAAAGGCTGGAGGTGCACAAGAAGTGGGAGGTGACACAGCCAGACCAGCTGACCCAAACCGGCTAAAAGGGATATTCCATACCATATGATGCCATCCCAGCATATAAACTGGGGGGAGCTGGCTGCGGCATGGCTGCTGTTGCTCAAGGACAGGATGGGCATCAGTTGGCTGGTGGTGAGCAGCTGTTTTTCATTTGCATGATTCATCTTCCTTGGGGTTTATTTCTCTCTCTTTTGCTAATTTTCCTCTTCATTATTTTTTTTTTTTTTTACATTCAATTATTAAACTGTTCTTATCTCAACCCACAAGTTGTCTCACTTTTATTCTTCCAAGTCTCTCTCCCAACGCATGGTGCTGGGGAGTGAGCCAGCATCTGTCTGATGCTTAGTTGCTGGCTAGGGTTAAACCATGACATGTTGCTGTAAGCAGCCTTACTAAAGCTGTGAGCTCAATACTTACAAATATTTTAAAGAAAATAGGGGTACGCCAGATTCCCATTCTCTGAAGGCTAAAAATATTTAATCTTTACTGAGGAAACACATGAACAACTGTTTTGATGTTACCTAGAAGATTTAATTCAGCTACTTATTCTAAATATCTGATTCATTCAGGGACAAATATGTATACTTAGAAATATGCTCTGTCTTGAGACAAAAGATATGAAATATGAATATATTAATAAGTATTAATGGTATAGTATCATTCAAAGAAAGTACCTTCAATAATATAGCCAATCCTTAATTATTAAAACACCCAACAACAGAACACCAGACTAAGAGCCCAAAGCAATAAACATACATTTGTCTTCCTTTTTATGCATGAGATAATAATGCCTTTCTTAATGATTTTTTTTAAAGTGTCACTAATGAAAAAAATGAAATGAAAAAAGCTCAACCACTTGACACCACTCTCCTTGAGAGACTCATGAACCTTGTCAGAGCTGACGTGAATTTCACGTTACAGATGAAAAAGAAAACCTAGATACATTTCGTGTAGCTTCTTGTTTCATCACAAACATTTCTCATAGCTTCAGTAGACAAGCTAGAACCCCTTTAGCATTAGGTTTCTTAATCAGACTCCTACACATACATTACAATTTCTTTTTCTCTGGGAATCTCATAGATTCTCTTACCCATTTCTTTATCAGAAAATGAAGTTTTGACACACCAATTCCTTATGTGAATCCCCTGGGTAAATAAGAATTAGTAGCTGCTAGAGAAAAAGAAAATTAAAAGAAAAAAATAATTAATGAGTCATAAAGCACCTGGAAATTTTAGATAACATACATGGGCTTTTATGAATAGAGCTTTGCTCCATGTCGCAGATTGTCTTTACTTTTAGGTGTTGCAATACGACTCATACTATTAAGCAGGGAGCCCTGAGGGGATATGATACAAGTCCAGTATTTGCTGGCTTAACATAAGCACACCCAGGGTATTTTTACACCTTGAAGCTAGATAGGGAAATAGGCTACAAAATTCAGTATGTTTTCAAGCAGAACCAATCAACCCAAAGGTGTGCAGTCAAACCGTTCCATTAAGTGATAGAGATAAGAAGGTTGCATGAATAGCTTCAGTTAGAATGCAAAAGAGGTTGTACCCCATCACAAGCCTGCAGGAGCAAAGCAGCAGCATTCTTTATTGCCACTGTGAAATGCAGTCAGAAGTTCAAGCAAAGCCTACAAAGTCTAAAACTTTGCAGCTATAATAGTGACTGGATATTTTGTGGGCATGCTATCTATCAAGTATAGTACGCAATTTAGCAGTGTTTATGGTATGATACCTTCAGCCTCTGTTCATGAGCACTGTTGTTCGTTAGAGAGGCTGGGCTTCCAAGCCTTGAATGTCAGTGCCTGACAGGCATTCCATGTGGAGCTCCAATCTCCATCAGGTTCTCACAGACTATTCTGGAACAAACTAAAACTTCACACAAGTTCGGATCCTTACTAACCCAAGATGCAGGGTTGGGGAAGAAGCACAATAATAATTCAAAATTATGAAAGCAATGCTATACCAGGTCAGTTTCCTTGAGACTCATTTAAACATTTCCAGCCCAACAAGGTTACTACCAGTCCAGTTTTGTTAGCTTGGAAATTTTAATAAACCCAAAGAGCCAAAACAAAAACAATGCTTCTGTGTTTTATTTTATGTAAACGACATGTCAAAATCTACATTTTCCAGGGTAAACAATATAGACAAACTCAGAGACTCAAAAGAAGTTTGGAAAAGGAACTCAGATGTGATTAAAACAATATGTACAATTACAGAAATCAAGTAAATCTGACCAGCACTATGTGTTTGTCACAGAACCAGTCATATATTTTTAAAGAGAAAACCTAAGGGCAGGTAATATCTTTTATTAGTCTAAATAGCACAGCTGGAAAAAACTAGATAAACTTGTGGGCACTCAGCCCTTCTTTGGGACTGAAGCCTAACAACACCCTATTCTTGCTTCACCAAAGAGGGAGGAAAAGCCCACAGAGATCCATTTAAGCACCTTTACACAAACTGGCCCCGCAGCAGCCTCCATTTGCTTTATTTGAATTATTTCCAGGGAGGCTGGAGTGCTTGGCTGCCCTTTGAATGCTTTCTATTGGGTCTTCAGTAGCACTAGACCCTACCTCCTTGGGAAGGACAGGACGCCTGTTGCTCCCAAGCTCTATGCATGTACCTTTGCAAAGCAGAGAGGGTGGCAACCTGTCCGTCTCGGTGAATAGCTACTCAGGAAAGCAAAGATGTTTTGTTCTGTTAAGGCAGAAATATGGAAGTTTCAGTCTTCACCTGGTTTTGCATCCTTTTAGATGATTTAGGGATTTAGAGTAAAAATAGCAGTGGTTCAACCAGTACATTAGAAACCACAAGACCCATTTAATGGAGTTTCTAATAAAAATTCTCCTAACTGGTTAATTGCGGTTGCTAAATGATTTCTTTTTATAGTAAAAGCTTTATAATTAACAGGCCAGACATTGATTTCTAGTCATTATCAATTTCTCTATGATTATTATTGCTTCTATAATAATCTTCACTGTATTAACATAGATTAAGAAGCTCTTTAAAATAGAGCAGCTTCATTAGCTCCTGCTATCACAGGAGGACCTGTAGAACTTGGCACTTCAGTTAACCACCACGCAGAAGCTGAAAATAAATGCTGCAAGACTCTATTCCTAGGGGCTGATGTGCACAAAGAAGTGCGAGAAACCTAAGCACTCAACTCTGAGAACTTAACTCCCAGTCAGTAAAGCTTCTAAAATCATTAACTTGGGCAGACACATTAACAATATTTCTCCGTTAATCTTTATTTTTACATTAATGGAACATCTTTTATCCTATGGACCTACCGCACTTGAAAAAAACTTTATCAATCCAATTGCAAAATTGGAATAATTTCAGCCGGGTAAATCAAAGCATGGTAAGACACAGCAATGTAATGCAACAGAATAGCATGGGAGAGGGGATGAATGGCTCACCCTGCATAAACCTCCTGGCTTTCAGGTGTTAAAGTGCACCGACTGAAGCAGAATCAGGATGGGACCCTAGACATGTAATTTCGCTCTTGGGAAATGTGCAAGGGAACCTTTGAAGACTAAACAGCTATTTGTCATGCAAAAGGATAGCACTTGACTCGCTGAGCTTTGCCTGACATCTTCCATGGACACATACCAAGTCTGATAATACCTGTAGCTGTTCTTGGGACACACACAGACCACTCACTCCTGCCTACAAATAACTTAATTCCATTAAAGTTTTAGTACACTTTGGGTTTGTATGCTTTTAAAGTTATACTGACTACTTTGCACTGAGATTTTGATGTATGATTCATATGGCTGCAAAGAACTCACACAGAAGGCTGGAAACAAGATAACATTTTTCTGAGCTATGCAGGAGTTTTATTTCAGATATAGTTCCCAGATTAATTAATTCATGACATATAAAATATGATCTAATTACTTGTATTTTGGATGACTATGCTTCTCAAACATTCAAAGTGATCTCACTCAACGCTCCTTCATGAATTTGCAGAAGTCAAAACCAGAGCTCAATGCAAAAGGGGTTTGAAAATACTGTGATGTTTTATACAATGAATGTAAAAGAAGAAGAAGCCCTATGCAAGTCTTCAATACCTCAACACAAGCTCACAACACACGAACCTGAACTTCCCTACTTTTCCAAATATGTCAAGATTTGGTTTGACCTGTCAGTGATATTGAGAATATCTGGGCAATTTAGAGCTTTTTTAATGCTAAACCCGAGTTGAGCTCAGACCCGTCCTTCTGCCCTTGCTCATTTTACCTAAATATTGTAATTGAGGATAACAGAATGCAAAAAGAAACTGCACAAATTGGAAGAAAACTATACTTATGGATTAAAGAATAAGAATTATTTGAAAAACATTCTTATATTTGAAAAATTGCCTCTATTTTTCAGCATCATTCAAAAAAGAATTGTGTTGGAGCCACTTTCTCTCTTTATCTACAATAATTTCTCTGATCCTGAGAGAGTCAGTCATTGTGGGATTTTAAATCAAACTTCATAGATTTATTTTGTCAGCCCTGGCCTAAACTACGCTCAGCCTCCTCTGGCTTTCACAGGAACTGGTAGTAATATTCCACCTGTCCTGCCCTCAAACTGGTCAAGCACCAAAGGACAACTTTGTGCAGTTTCCTGTGACTTGTCCAAGTTCATTAAGATCTGTTAGGCTGATGCAATGCTTTTTAAATGATCAGAAAACTCAGTTCATCACTCAGAATATAAACAAGAAAACCTTGCTCCTTTGACAGCTCTGCACCATTCAGAGTGGCATAAATACAGAAAATTTTACAGGAGGTACAAAGTGATGGAAGATCAGACTGTTGGAAGTCCCGTTCAGGAAATATCACACACGTCCACAGCTTTACAATAAACTTAAGCTACTTTGAATTTATCAAGATCTGCCTGGAGACGTGAGAGACCTTTGTGGGGAAAAACAACAGAAAAGCCTTCTTGAATAAAGCCTTCAAGAGGGAAGAGGGTGGGACCGATCATTCATTTTCCCAGAAATTTTTGTTTGGTTGTCAACAGTTAGAAATAAAACAATAATAAAAAAAACCCCAATCATGATATTTCATAAAGATTTAGTTCTTATTTTTTAGATCCTGCACAGCAACTTTAGAGCCCAGATCCACATGACAGAATGTTAAGAGTAGCTATAACATGCATTGGAGGACTGCGCAGAAACGGAGGTGGCATCTGAAAGAGCTTTGACCTAAGGAGCTCTGGAACTGGCAACTTTAACCGGGACAGCAGCATGCTATTTTGCTGTGCTGTGAGGCAAGTTTAATTTGTCTGAGCATGGTTTCATGTTAGCCTACATACGAGAAGAACTAGACGTTGTGCCAACTGCATGGAATCATTTTGTGGCCAGGCACAGGCACACACGTGTTGCTGCAGTAGGTGAGTAGCAATAAACGTGTCACCAGACAGTGTGAAGGGGTCAAAGAAAGCACAACCCTCTTAGTTTCTCCCCTTGTAAATTCGCTCTTGGTACGACTTCCAGTAGGTTTTGTGCAGTAGTGCAACTGTGTCCAGTTTTGGGCCCCTTACCACAAAAAAAAAGGTGCAGGAGCAGGTACAGAGAAGGGCAATGAAGCTGGTGAGGGGTCTGGAGAACAAGTCTTATAAGGAGAGGCTGAGGGAGCTGGGGATGTTCAGCCTGGAGAAAAGAAGGCTGAGGGGAGACCTTATCACTCTCTACAACTCCTTGAAAAGAGGGTGTAGAGAGGTGGGGGTCGGTCTCTTCTCCCAAGTCACGGGAGATAGGACAAAGGGAAATGGCCTCAAGTTGCTCCAGGGGAGGTTTAGATTGGATATTAGGAAACATTTATTTACTGAAAGGGTTATCAAGTATTGGAATAGGCTGCCCAGGGAAGTGCATCATCCCTGGAGGTGTTCAAAAGATGTGTTGACATGGTCCTCAGGAATATGGTTTAGTGATTTTTATTTCTTAGTTCTTATTTATTTATTTTGGTCAGAGTTAGGTTGATGGTTGGACTAGGTGATCTTTAAGGTCCCTTCCAACCTAGATGATTCTATGATTCTATTATTTGTTGATACAGAGAGACCAGCCAATTCAGAGATAGCTTGGATTTTCTAACATATATATTGGGAAGCGTAAATAAACTCTAAGACCCTTTGCCACCTGCCTGCTTTTAAAAATTTAAAAGCCTTACTTCCATGTCATGAGAAATGGAGATTCATATCTCACAGTCTTTATTCATGAAACTGAAACTTGATTTAGGAAAAGTGAAACTTTGCTATGCAACAGCAAAAAACTATTAAAATTAATTGGTCTGACCATAATCATCAGTGAACAACTGAAGATGTAACCAAGGAATCATCATGCTTTTTGAAAACTGTCTAGATAAACTTAATGGATACATACAGCAATATGATCTAAGGGAATACATGCATTCATTTCCCTTTTCCATTCATCTAAGAGGGTATTGAAACTTTTATCTGATGCCATATTAAGATATAATGTGCATTGATATGCAACAGATAAGGAATTCCCAAAATTTTCTTTGGTGTCTTTCCGTCATGTTTCCATCAAATAATTCACTATAGAAATAATACACACAGAAATTACTAACTACTTTGTAATTAAGTAATTGTTTTAGAGCAAAACCATGCTATTTCTTTTGCATCTTCAATCCAAATCTGCTTTTTTATCCTTATGTATCCAATCTAGAGGGGAAAATTTTGCATATTCATCTGAAAAACTTATGGAATAGGAAATCAAACCAGAGAACAAAGTCCAAGTCTTTCATCCTGTCATACCGAGAACATGAAAGGACCACACCTATGAAAATATTATTTCTCCTCTAAATTTTTTGTCCCAAGGCCACCACAAATCTCTCTGCCCTTGTCTGATTTATGTTTCAGCAATGTTTTCAATAACTTCTACAACTCAATCTCTATTGAGCAAATACTCTGGAAGTGTTGCAGAGAATTGTTATGTCCTAAATCAGCATATATAGAATAATAAATATATTGAAACTAATCTATTTTCTCAGGTATGAAGAGTACATGCATTCTAATTTATGATAAATATATGATAGCTATCCAGTAAGTAGGGCCCTGAACTGTAAAGAAGAGCTTTGCATCTTCAGCATCTTGGTGGACACCCTGGCACTGCTTCCTCTGAATTCAAAGAGAGGCTGGTTTAGAGTCACACTATAGTCCCCAGTACACAAGCATTTCCTATAATTTTTTCAGAGCATATTCATCTCACTCCAACTCTATTAACTTCTTCAGAGACATCTATCTTTCATCAGAAAGTGGATTAAAGCAATTAAAACCTCAAGGCATGTAGTGATATATTATATCCTGTTATGCTATGATCCTATCTACCCCATCCCCACTGGAAAGCAAATGGGCAGGTTGTGATCCTCCTGTCACCACAGGTAAAAGCACTTGTGGCAGTAACTCCACTGGCTTTTCTTGGTCATAAAGGTAGTACTCCGTTATAATGGTTTTCATTTTTGTGTGAGAAGACTCGGTCTGACAAGACTATATTGGTCATTCTCAGGACACGTTCAGAAGAATTTCTTCACAACTACCAAGAACATTTAGATAAATTGAGGATGAAATTACTACCTGTGTTGAGATCAATGATAGTTGATGGCCTCAGGTAAGTAATGATTTAAAAACCCCATGAACCCATGATATACTTAGGTTCTGATCTAAAACCCAAATACTGCCTGATTTGCAGAGATAGAAATACACAATATCAGTACCTTAATCTAACCACGTTTTAATTCTATATGTTCACTGATATATTTTTGCCTTTCTTCAGTCCTTATTTATTCTAGACACAATTTGTAATGCTAACCCGGATAGCAGAGTGAAAGAGACCATTTCCAAATTCATTCTGAATTTCATAACTAGATTTGCTTTTCTAATATAGAATTCACATCTAAAGCCCATGAGCTTTGGAGAAGCTAGCACTACGTTCAGCTGTGACTACCAAATTGTGCATGGTTCATGGAAGTCACTCATTCATACTCTCCTCCTCACCCTCCAAGTCCCAATTGTATCTGCACTTTATAAGATGACAATGTGAAATAATTTGCAAGATTAGAAAATTAGGCCCCGTGCATTAGACAATCTCTGTCTCTAGATATTTATTTATCTAAGCATTTGTTTTATAGTCTTAAAAATCATGAAAGTGGTATCAAAAGAAGCTAATAAAAATATTCTACCAGTATATAAATATTATTTTTAACATGACTCTTGAAATAGGATCAGATTTGATCATAAAAAAATCGTAAAAGGAATCAGTAATAAGAGGGACTAATTTAAAGGACAGGGGTTCCTAAACTTTTATCCACAGATGTCAAGTTAGTGGGTCATGCTTCAGAACAGGAGATGCATAAAAATGTAATTCTACCAATAAATATTTCTATGAACTGTGCTTGTAACATGAGTTGCCTTGAGATGACTAACCCTATCAATTCAGTGCCTTTCAAAGAGGTGCTACGGTATCTTCTGGTGTGAGCTAATAGCAAGGAATAAAATATCAGGAGTGTTATTGTGCTGTAGACTAGAAAAGCTCTACAAGCCTTTAAAATTCCTTGGTGACATGGCCCTTTGAGCCCTTATTCTTTGGCAGATTTATCCCAGTATTTCCATTTTCTCCTTCCACCCACCCACCCACACTGATTATTCACCCCAGTTCTGGTTCAGCTGAAAGAGATCCTGGAGGTGCCTTGAAGGACAATTTGGGGTAACTGCATAAAACAGTCCCTTTGCAGAATGCGTTCAGATGCTCTGAGAACTGCTACCCTACAATATCCCCAGGCTGCAAAGACACAGATGTATGGTGTAATATCTCCCTGACATTATTTATACCGATGGAAGGAAATTAATTTAAACTGCATGAAGCTAAAGTAACTGAATTTTGCATGAGAAGGAGAATGAACTGGGAAAGTGAAATCCATACTCAAGTCTGAGATAAGGACCTGATACAAGGACTTTCCCTTTGCATTCCTGAAATGCAAATTCCTTGGATTCTACCTTCACTGGGTTGCAGGAGAGCCTAGCTATTTGCAAAGTGCGATGATGAAGAAACCAACACAGATGAGACCTCGTGATCTCTCCTCCAACCCAACACATAGGCTCACTCTCTCAGTGCTGTGCCCCCAAAACCCCCCTCCACCCCACAGCAGTGGTTGTGTGTGTGACTTTTTTGGACACTGGTTCCAGAATCAGAGAGGCTCTCTGTCTGGACACAAATATTATTTTATCGTTTCCCCATCTATACCTCACACACAAAAGATCGTCTTGTATCTGGCCTTTCGGGTTTTTTTGATCCAAAGATGTATTTAAGGTAAGGGTTATATAAATCTAACCTAGAATCCATTTTATTTGGTAGTTAGATATCAATACCTCTTCAAATGTTGAAAATGCTAGAAAATTATATTCGGTCAGCAAATTTTTGTGTATTTAATGGAAGGCAGAAGTTCAAACATGAATTATCAATGATATAGCCATTTTCATAAAAGAATTTAAAAAAATGTTTCAGAAAGAAGATGGCTATAATTTCCTAAGTTTTACAGAGCTAGATATAAAATACTAACAGCATTGAAAACATATGGCATTATCAATAGGACAAGCTCAGGAAAAAAAATAAAATAAAATAAAAATCTAATTGATTCAGCCATATTTCATTTACCTTCGAACCATGATTACCCAGCTCTGCATCTTTTATTTTTGACAGCTTCAAAAGGACATAGCTGAGTATTTCCAATAATATTCTTAGACTTGGGAATTCTATATTTCCAGTACATAAAGTTGTTTTAGCTGAGAATTTGGGAACAACAAATAGTCAATCATCAGTTTTAGCATCAGCCAAGCTAGATGAAACAATGATACAGAACTACGAAGGAAAACCCTTGGAAAAGATTTTAAGACTGATTACCAATACTCTGTACAATTCTGTATAAAAAAGTCACATCCCTCAAATCTTTCAGAATGAATGGATCAGCAGAATGGCAGTGAAGGTATACACTGAAATAATCAGTTTGGCTTTCCCAGAGCCTTTGACAAGTCCCTCGCAAGAAGGAACCTAGTTATATATGAAATATACTAATGGAAAGTTGACTTTCAAAATAACCCCCAAAGCCAAGAGTTAATAAGTTTTAGTAGTCTTTAATATGGAGCTCTTCTTGCTGATGGAAAGTGTAAGGAAACAGTCTTTGTATGTTTTGCTGCCAGAAAAGTCCTGTGTGCTCACTAGCTGCGAGGGTAAACGTGAACAGCCTGCAATCTGCTCCCATGCATGGTGAAGAGCTGGCACCAGTGGAGGGTGACTGCAGGATCAGAAAATGGGATAGAAACCTGCCAGAGACTTTTACCAGATCCGTTCCCCTGCTCAAAGAGTGTTAAGTGTTCATTGGCTGCCCTTGAAGCCCAACACTTTGTAACCGGAATTAATTCTGATAAATATCAGATAGAACATACATATTTTAATGTGAAAGATTTTGAAGATGAGAGGACACTTAAATGAAAAGATAAGAATACATATTTATTCTCAAGTATCTAAAAATATTTTGCCTGAGATGTGCAGATTGTTTGAAATTTTTCTGCTCTTGTCCTGTGATATTAAATCTGAAGTAGATTTTACTAGCACAACAGAACTAGTGTCATTATTTCACTAATTAGTCCCATTTCTGCTGTTAGCACCAAAAACACTGGCTTTTTTTCCCCAGTTTGCCTCCTTCAAAGATATGCCAGATGAGTTCAGGCTCTGTTTTGAGACTGTAAATTAATAGCAGTATTTTGATCAAGCCGCATTTAAAATGACTATGATCGCTTAAAAAGCATGTTAACTCTGAGCCACTGAAATGAATGGCTGATGCTCTTCAGCTTTCTGTTTCCAGTGGGCAGCCACAGATACACAAGACTATGAACAAAAACCAAAGCCACGTTATCTGTCCGTGGTAATGTCAAGCAACAAATCATTTGATTTCTGTAATATATATTTTTTTTTCTTCCAGAATAAACACAGAAACTGACAGTCTGCTCATTGCTTTGAATTTCTTTTCTCCATCGGCTGTAAAAAACCCCCGTTGTGCTTGGATATCACACAATGCATATGGCATGCAGGATCACACACTGTTCTGCAAATTCTGCCCATACCTCAGGGTAACAAGATGAGCTATGGAAAGAGTGACAATTTTATAGGAACTGAATTTTCTTTGCTTTCATGGTCTTCAGATAGACTCTTAAAAGAACACTGTGTTAATGCAGTTTGCAAGAGGCACAGGTATGGCAGTCATATAGAAGGTATACTATAACTCAACCTTCGCCATATTAAAAGCTGGGGAAAAATGAGAACAATTATCTACCACAGCAGAGCATATCTATGGTGCAGAACTCCCTATTCAGTCATAACACATTACTGAAGGTGGTTTGTTTTTGTTTTTTTTTTTAGGGAAAGAATATGGAGAAATGTAGAAAATGCCAGTTTTTGAAGAAATATTTGAGAGTCTTCTGGGTTTTGCATTTTCTTTTTAAGCAGCAACCATTTTTCCCCAGATGAGGTTTTTTTTTCTTTCTGTTTCTATATTATTTTATATTTTTAAACAGAAATGATGAAAGTACTGCCTCCCAGTTTTGCAAGACAGGGCAGAACTTCTGACACCTTTGGAGCACTTGATGTTGGCAACAGCAACATAATGAACATTGTACCTGTGAATATATGGTATAAAAAATACGATGGGGTGGTGTGACTTTCAGAATGTAAATACCGGCATAATTCTTCTGTGGGATGAATCAGGGGCGCACAGCCTAGGTGACCCCATTCGGGATTCTGGATCTGATGCTACCAGACTACATACAAAGAACTTCCTCCTGTTTGCAGTCCCAGCACAATGCTAATACCAATCAGAGGAACAGCTTTGCCTCAAGAATTGATTCCAGTCAGAGACCAAGGCAAAAAAAAAAAAAAATAGAGAAAAAAACATTGTTCAGCTTATCTCTTTTTCAAAGCTGTCACTGCACAGAACCACACACAACTAAACCAAAGTGAATCTTGCACAACAGAGATGAGGAATATCCCAATCTCTCTAAAGGCAAAAAGACAAGCTCCCATAAAACGCAGTAGATCTGGGATTTCATCTACGTTTTTCTGATACTCAGTATTTGTTCACATAAGAAGAAAACATAACTTGGAGAAATAGGTGCAATGGTATCATTTACCACAGCTCAATCGCTGTTTCACATCCAGCTGCTAACAAAGACAGCATAAATAACGTTGGCTCAAATGTGCTTTAGTGAGAGTTGCCTTCTGGAGAGGGCTTAGTTTGCTCCTAGCTCACGTTTGAGCCCACAGACGTTGCCAAGCCCAGCCCTGTGTTGATCAAAATGGCATACCCAAAATCCTCCCTCTCACCTACTCCGTAACCTTAGGTACAAAACCAGGCAAAAAAAACCTTAATTTTTCATTTCATATCCCAGGGTTGGTAAAAAACTTTATGGTGTGTTCTGAATATCTGGGATACTTTCAAGTTAATTCAACAGTACTTGAGACACACTCAAACCTACCAGCCTCAAAATTACCAGTGCTCCTTCTAGAGCAGTCAGACCTAAGACAAAGTGGTGTAACTGCGACAGGATTTATTTCAACCTATCAAACAAAATACTGAAAGTCTTCATATCTGGCAGCTCAGTGATACTGCTAGGAGGAGAAAGGATTCAGGCAATATTTAAACAAAATGCTAACACCTCAAAAGACAAGATTGGGAGCGATTCTGTAGGTCACTGAGTCTATTTTCTCCTGCTTAAAAAAAAAGGTGAAAAAAACCTGTATGGTAATTGTTCACACTATCCTAAAAATACTTCATTTGGAGATTTTTTTGCCTCCCATCCAGTTGAAGTTTGTTCTACAGCTCCATTTCCCTTGTCTTCAAACCAATTTTATTCACAGCTAGTTTATATACTTAGCACAGTCAATCAAGTCTGCCCTTCAGCTCAACAGGTTCTTTTTCTCCTATACATTTATATGTGGGTGTCGATGATTTAAGCTAAAATCCACAGAATATATTATTTTTTTTGATCTAAATCCACATTAGATTTTAAGTCACCTAATTATACCCCTGTGCCCTTCTGGGGCAGCCATTCAGGACGAGAACACAGCCACAAGATACAACTCTGTTCACAGCACAATAAGTGCGTTTCTTTAGTAAGACACTTCCTTGTGAGTTGCAGAGATATTCCACCTGTGTTCACAAAATGCACATAGGCCAAAAGAAGAGAAGAGGAAATAATGTACTAGTTAAGAAGCCTAATAACCAAGATAGAGTTTTCAATACAGGTAAAGGAAAGGAAAGAACTCAAAACCCATGAAACAGCATAAATCAACACGACTCAAACCCACACTGTTGCAAGAAGTCCACCAGAACAACTTAGTAAGCATAAAGGAAATAGAAATAATTGCAGCGTTGAGGCCACAGCCAATGTAGTGACACGAGGCAATGTGGAGGAGGCAGGGTGGAGAGTAGCAAACACAACCCAGCCGTTGGACTTTGGCAGCCAGTGGGATGGGAGCTGGTCAAAATGAAAGCACGAGGGAGAGATCCTCATTTCTGTCCCCTTCTGGAATCTTTTTTTCCCCCAACGTCTGAAGTTTGGCTGGTTTCCCCTCAGAATCACATGGCGTTGGAAGGGACCTCTGGAGATCATCTAGTCCAACCCCCTGCCAGAGCAGGACCACCCAGAGCAGGTTGCACAGGAACGTGTCCAGGCAGGTTTGGAATGTCTCCAGAGAAGGAGACTCCACCACCTCCCTGAGCAGCCTCTGCCACCCTCACAGGAAAGAAGTTCCGCCTCATGGTTAGGTGGAACTTCTTATATCCAAATTTGTGCCCATTTCCTCTTGTCCTATCCCTGGGCAGCACTGAGAAAAGACCAGCCCCGTCCTCCTGACACCCTCCCTTTAAGTATTTGTAAGCATTGATCAGATCTCCCCTAAGTCTTCTCTTCTCAAGACCAAGTCCTTCAGCCTTTCCTCATAGGAGAGATGCTTCAGGCCCTTAATCATCTTTGTGGCCCTTTGTTGTACCCTCTCCAGGAGTTCCCTGTCCTTCTGGAACTGAGAGACCAGAACTGGAAACAGTACTCCAGATGGGGTCTCCCCAGGGCAGAGTAGGGGGGCTGGATGACCTCCCTCGACCTGCTGGCCATGCTCTTCTTGATGCATCCCAGGATGCCATTGGCGTCCTTGGCCACCAGGGCACATTGCTGGCTCACGGGCATGCTGTTGGCCACCAGGACTCCCAGGTCTTTCTCCTCAGAGCTGCCCTCCAGCAGGTCACCCCAACCTGTCCAGGTGCAGGGGGTTATTTCTCCGCAGGAGCAGCCCCCTACACTTGCCCTTGTTAAATTTCATTAGGTTTCTCTCCCCCAAACTCTTCAGCTTGTCCAGGTCTCCCTGGATGGTGGCACAGCCTTCTGGGGTGTCAGCCACCCCTCCTCATTTTGTGTCATCAGCAAACTTGCTGAGGGGACATTCCATCCCTTCATTCATGTTCGTGATTTTTATTTCACCTTTTCTTTCATACCACAACCCAAGACACCTTGTGCTTCTGCAACAGCCCTGCAGTTACCCTGCCCAGACTCAGACAATAGGAATTGGGCACTGCCACACTCTCCCCTGTGGACTCCAAAGGCAAAGAGAGAGAATAAAGAATTTTAAATATGACATTTTTAGGAGGCCATCTCAGGCCTCTGCAGTGTAGGCAGCTCTCCTCCACACCAGCTTCCACAGAACTGGAGACCCATATCTCCCACCGAGACCCCATGGGCTGCATTGCACAAGCCCACGGAGCTGGCTATGGGCACAACCATGGGGCAGAAAAAGCCCTATAAGCAAATGCATCCTATGATGGGGCAGAACCCCCTTTTTTTTTTCCTTCTGGTCTCAAAGCACCACACCTGGGGCAGGTAGCTCCACATCCTTGCAGAAACCCCTCAACAGGCCTTTCTAGGAACCCTCTCCCCAGCATTTCAAGAGTCCTGGGTCGAGCCAGGGACGTTGCAAGATGCCAAGTGTTACACAATGAACTGATAAATTTCTTCTCAGCTTGTAATTAAAGGACTTGGGTAATTTATTGGTTTGGTATTGCCATTCACGAAACGGATGTTGCCCCGATAAGATTATTCTCGAGTGTGTCACGATGACCAGAAATATCTGGCATTGCTGAAAAGGGTGCAGGCAGCAGATGCCTCCCTGAACAGGCTTTGGGTGTAGGAACGGTTTGAAAAGGCTGGTTGTGTGACTCTGACATTTGCCTTAAGCCCCATCACAAACCCCATTTTCAATGCCTGTTAAGGTGGCCAGCCACAAAATCTAGAGGTGTCCAGGACTGCTGGCTGGGTGCTGCTGATCTTCAACAAACTAACTCAGAACAATTATAACATGAGGAACTCCCACCTGGAGCTCTGCCTCCAGCTCGAGGGACCCCAACATAAGAAGGACATGGACCTCCAGAGGAGACGCTGGGAGGGTTGGAGCCCCTCTGCTTGGAGTGGGGGCTGAGACAGTTGGGGGGGGGGGGTTCAGCCTGGAGAAGAGAAGGCTCCGGGGAGACCTTGGAGCCCCTTCCAGTCCCTCAAGGGGCTCCAGG
>JAOTQQ010000001.1:68315976-68372383 GCA_026546715.1 Gallinago undulata | reverse complement strand
CCCAGCGGAGAGTATACCCATCTAAGCCATGAGCACCGAGTTTCTCCAGAAGAATCCTGTGGGACACTGTATCAAAGATAATCAGTAAACTATTTCTATTCATCACAGCAAGAGCAGAAGTGGGCGCATAGTTAATACCAAAAGCCAGGAGGGAGGAATTAACAAAAATATTTACAATAGAATTGTCTTTGTAAAGATTAGACTAGAAACCAAAGATTAAAGGATTGAAATTTCAGCCGTAGAGAACTTCAAGAAATTTGTCAGTATGACAGATCACACTTTCTAATGGTTTATGAGTTATTAAAAAAATATTTCACCTTCCCATGACAAAATACTCATGAGGGCAAAATATGCAAGCTGTTCTTAATTCATTGAGAGATTGTCTCAGCATTACTCTTCAGAAAACCGTGTTGTGATGCAGATGGAGTGAGAAATGATTTTTTTTTTATTTTCCAACAGAGCATCATGTCCTAGCATCTTTGGGCTGAACAAAAGAGAAAGGACTTGGATGACTCAGTGACAGGATTAAAAAGCAAGGTTGAGATCAGCCTCAAATCCAACCCAAACTGGAGTATGGACCTGTGTCCCAAGGCAGTCCTAAGGAGCCCCTCATTCCTCAGCTGAGGACCATTCCATCTGCTTCCTTGCCTTTACTGTGTCCTCCTTCTCAGAAGTACAGCTCTGGGGAGAGAAGCCAAAGTGAATGTGGACAGTTGCTTAGGGCACTTGTGGGACAAGGGCAGCAGAAGACCTACTCCTCCCTATAACAAAGCCCTTCTGCTTCTCTGAATTCCCTAAATACGAGTCGCTGTATAAATGATGAGCACCTGTGCCAGTTATGCTTTAAAAGGAAAAAAATTGAACATGCCATCCACATGTGAAGATCCTATCTCCACATCTAAGTGCAGAAGCGGATTTGTGACTCCCAGTCCCACAGCTGCTAACTCTGGGTTTTAGAAAGGCACCCATGTACCTGGAAAACTAGCTTAGATTTCTGCATTTCCTTTCCCCAGCCTTTCCCCCTCGTGCTGCCATGACAGTCCACGTGCTACTAAAACCCTTCTTCTGGGAGATCGAGTGTGGGGCTGAGGTCTGTGCTTCCCACTCCCAAAAGTGGGGCCCTGCAGGTAGGTGCTGTTTCACACTGACCTTGATTGATGCTGCACTGCAAGGCTGTCACAGCTGGTTTTAGTAGGACTATTAATGGCAACTTCACAAAATGCTTATGAATCTTATCCCCAGCTGGAGATGGGGCTTTCACAATAAGAGGTGGATCTGTAACATCAGCACAGATCCACATTTTCATTAAACAGATGTTTTTCATATTCAGCTTTTTCTTTCACATTGATCTGAAAAGCTTGGTTGCAGACACAACTTTCCAGATTTTATGGAGATTCAGCTCTAGCACCTCACTATCACCCTTCGAGTCTTCACAGGGATAATACTATGTATTTTCCACAATGTGAAAACAAAAGGCTAAATGTATGTTTTAATGCCCCAAATAAGTAGTATCACATTATTCTTTTGAAGAGTTTGTTCCCTGGGGAATAGGTTGGGTGAAGATTTTCCAGTCATATCCCAGACCTTCTTAAAATCACAGCAAATATAATCAGTTTTTGAAATGCCCTTTATACCTGTCAAACTAAATAAGATTACAGATTTTTCTGCTCACAAAAGTGTGATGTCATATAGTCCCATTTGCTGCAGTTCAAGTCATTATCTATCTTGTCTGACAGTGCAGCGTGCATGATCTGCAAGATCAATGTTGGCTTTGTTGAAGGGGAAAAACCAAATATGACGGCTGCTGAATTCTCAAATGGAAAAGCAGAAGTCAAGATGCTATAAACCATGGTTGTCCCTGTATAAGTCAAGACAGGTAATTTCATAATCAGCAAGAGGCAACTAGTTTAAGGCAAGTACCAGGAAACACAATAGGAGAGGAGAGCATTGGAGGAGCTTAGCTACATGTGCTTCCTTCGCAGACCGATAAGCAAGATCAAAGCAGCGAGTGTCAGAGAAACTAGCATGCCGTTTTTTGCACAGATAACCATAGCTGCTCTTAACCCATCTCTCAGGGCATCCCTTGGGGCACCACGCTTTAGAGTACCAACATTTCCCTCCACTTCACTCCCACGCTATATATACCTAGCTGCAGGAGACAACTGACTGGTATATAGCATCCCTGCCAGCCATAAGCTGCAGGGCCATAATTTGGCCGATATAAGACAACTGGAAACACTAGATTCAAAGGCTAAGAGACTGAAATGCTTTTAGGCAGAAGATCTAAGCAGCAAAGGAGTCTTTCATGCACAGAATAAATTAGAGGGTCTTGCAGCATATTGCTTTCTGATGAACAGTTCTCCATAGATGTGCCTGAACTGAAACTCTCAGCCTGATTTTCACGAAGCTGTGAAGAAATTCATAAACACACCAAGCTGTCAAATCTCTTCATCACTCAGGGCCTGTTCCATCCTCAAAAATATAGCATTTTCATTTGTTGCCAATTATGTCCTATCCTATTCACATACCAAAAGCCCTCTTTTTGTTTGTTTGTTTGGTTGATGTTTTGTCCCAGATATATCAATGATGTTTTTTACCAGCTGTCCTGGTCTCAGGCAAAGAACATAGTAAAATGTCACTGTCTGTGTCTATAAGCTTTCTTTGGCTAGTGTGATCTTCGTAAGATTTCAGTGGAAGCCTCCATCTTGGGAGGGCGAAGAAGACTGGGCTAAGAATATGAAAGGCAAAATTCCTGGTCCTTAAGGAGAAGGAGCATCCATAAAAATGCCATGTTGACTTTGCTTAGTGCCCTTCAAATTTTGCTGGGCAAATCATTTCAAGAGAGGAAAATTCTAAGACTTTTGTAAATTGTTTGCAGTGACTTCTTACCACCTATTATATACATTTAATGATAGAAGCCAAAGAAGTATTGCTAGTTAAATGACAAAATGAGAGAGTAGAATAAAGACTAAACAAAAATATTGAGGTAAATAATCTTTAGTAAATCATTGAAGATATTGCTACATGTTAACAATCAAAACTATTTTGTAGAAATAACTCGTAAACTCAAGATAGGCAGAGATTCACAGGGAGAAAGAAGTGACTCCTAGGTTTTCCATTGTTGACAGAGACCTATTCTGCCTGGATAAATTCCTGAATTTTAACCCCACTGTCTCTTTCTCTCTCTTTCTCCTGTTCTTTCCAGATTTGACATAAGCATCTTCAAGAATTGCAATATTAAGGAATCTATCAGCATAGATTTATAATAGGTGAAAAATGACCCAAAGTTTGGCTCAAATACCCAGAAGAAAATACTAGGGAAGTCCTGGGTTTTAATGTAGAGAACTCTGTGTCTGCTTTGGGGCAGAATTCTGCCTGTGTAGTTGATTAGCAGAGTTTTAAATGAGGATGCCCTGGCTTTGAACTGGGATGCTCTTCATCTATTTTCTCAGAGACCAGAGTATTCCTAAACCACCTTGACTCATCTGTTTCTACAAATAACACTTTATGAGTGCTCAGATACACTTGACTAGCAGAAGGGAATCTCTTAATTCCTGGTATTCAGTATGGACTTGGCTATTTTACAGTGCATTAACCATACAAAATGTTTTATTTATTTTGCTGTCAAAAAAATGTATGGCCTGCCAACTTTTTTTCAACTTCACTTCAAACTGGCTTCACCCTTGCATGTGACTTTCTGACAGTATTAATCTCACAGGCTGTATGTACCGTAATATACATATTTCTGGATGTTAAACTCTGGAGTGTAATTCCAATTTTCTTACTATACACTTGTGAAGGTTTTCAGCTGAAGTCACCCATGAGCTACAAGCTTGCCTTCCATATTCAGTATTGAAATCATATACCAGGTCACATTGCTTACCCCAAATTTCTGTCTCCTGTTCTTCTGAAGAATTTTATATACATATATTCATGTATACACACACACATACAGTGTTAAATTATCATTGTCATTTAATTTAATAAACTCCAAAGCTCCTACATGTCTCCTTGCCTTTTCCATCTTTGGAGGCAGAAGAGGAACAGGTAAGGAATGCTTTCAATGTTTAGTTTGGGCATTTTTCCTTGTACTTGAATATGTCGCTGTTAGTTTCAGGGATTGATGATCTTAGTGTTCTCTTCCTACAAATTGGACAATATGACAAGTGTCAAAAATGTATAGTGACAAAACTGTATCAGAAAACCTAATTGCCAACTGAAATACCATATGCAAAATTTGAGGAAAGATGTCCTTCAAACAAACTTGATACTGAAACTTCTAGCCTCTCAGCCAAAATGATTATGAAAGCAGAAATTTCAAACGTATCATGACAAAATCACCTTTATTCCCTGTCCCAGTTGCCATTACTAGCTTAAGGGTACATTTTTGAGAGTGGCCAAAGTAGAGGGGAAAAAATAAAAATCTAATTTATTTCATCATCTAACAACGCACACTGGAGCTTTGTGACGTTTTTAGTCACGTTTAAGAAAGTAAAGGGACACAACACTGTTTTCAGAGGAGCTTGATCACGGGGCCCGTAATCTCACCAAAAGTCAACGGGGTTTAAGTGTGCTGAAGAACTAAAGCTGTAGGTGCCCAACTGATTTGGTAGCTATATTCATACTGAGATAGCTTAAATGTTACTTCTCCCTAAATCTGGCACTTCCTACCTTCCAGTGATTACCCTCCAAATAGAGTCAAAAGCACAAAACCCACAAGTTCTTCAATAGAAAGTGATTTGGCTCATCTTACATGTTCTTACATGCCTCATCTACTTTGCTGTATCAGAGGTGAGGTAACCAACTCAGCTGCAGACCAGTACCAAACAATTCTGAGAGAAAGAGACAGAAGAGGGATAATGTCGTTATTGAAGGAGTACCCTGCTTCTACAACTATTTTTCTCTTCCAGAGATTACATGGTTCTCTGTTTCTAATTTTGAAAGAAAAAAGAATTTAGTCTGCAACTTAAAGACATACGAAAAAAGTATACTAAATATTAAAAAAAAAAAAAAGAAAATGTAGCTTCCTGTCACTGGAGTGACTCCAAAATGTACTCATGTTGGGGGTGGTGGTGAGGCATTCATTAACAATTTTGTCAGGTGCACATATTTTAGAATAGGTGTTCTACTGATGTAAACACTTAAGTCAATGAAGTTTCACGTTCATGAAATAAAGCTATAATTAATTAAAGTTCAAATTCAAATGTGCAATTGCAAGAGATTACTAAAAAAAAAAAAAAAAAAAGTCTGGCAAAATGCAAGCCACCCCTAACTCCATGATCAACAGGATTGCGTTCAGTCACTCAGTCATGCTAATTCATCCAGTTTTATTACTAGCTCGTCATTAACAGTCACACTCTCTGTAATTATGCAAATGTATCTGAAGAAAAAAAATATATGTTCATTTCAAACCTGTTTTTTAGTTCTGGGGAAGTGTAACAACATATGTTTTTCAGATCCTGAAAGGTACCACCTATGAATATGCCACCAGTAATGGCATTTCATTAACTTAAACTGAACAGTTTCCTAGCATCAGTGTGGCTCAACCTTTTTGTGTACCTGACTCTAGCTTTGATCTAATGCTGAATCTCACTCTTTCCTGAGGAAGGGGGTCGAACTTGGTGAAATTCTTTCTATCCTTGATTATTCTGTGATATCTCATTGCTCAGAAGATATTCTGCTGTATTTGAATCTCCAGTTTTGGGAACTGAATTGGCTTTCTTCTTGTAAATATACAGCCTTTCCTCACATACCAAGCATGTTTGGGATGTGAAGCCAAATAACAAAAGAGAAGCAGTGGTGTTGTCTTCCTTTGGAGAAAGAGAAAGGTGGTGTGCGGAGGAGTCCTCTAGAGCAGGACTGAAAGCTTTGCCCTACCAAACCACCTGATGAGCCAACTTTTCCCTTCTGTGCACAGATATGGTGCTGTCTCATGTACAAAAGAAGAAAGCACTTGAGATTTCTGAGCACAGTAGACCAGGGATCAAGATGTACTGAATGATTTAAAGAAGAACATTGTTTCTCTATGTACTTGATTTGAAGAATAGTCAAATCAGAGGCATTTCAGAACTGACTCTGAAAACTTTGAATCTGCAGAGATTTGCTGTCTCTGCTCAGTGATGCACGGGCCAGCAGTCTGTACACAGCCCGTAAGATGTGAGAGTGACATCCAGAGTTTGTGAGCCCTGCCATGGATTCATCCAAATGCTGAAGTCTGCTCAAAGATCAGTGTCTGGCACATTGCTGACTAGGAGAAGCAAAAGGAAACAGTAAGATCATTTACTGTCAACTGGTTATCCCTAAAGCAATCAGTCATGTGCCCTTCAAGAACCTCCAGCCTTCTGCAGCCCTCTTGGATCCTGCATAGCATCACAAATCACAAGGGGCAGTGAACAAATCATGCACGTGTAGTTCCACTGCAATACAAAGTCATCCTTGACATCCAAAGGTGTTCCTGGAATTGTTATGTTAAAGTGTTATTCCTAAAAATGCAGTTTCACCTCTGTTTGTCCCTTGAGACTGGCTGTGACCACTACTCAGCCCATTCAAAACTGAACCTCAAGAACAACCTGAGCAATTAGCACCAAACCCAAAAATAAACATTAAATTTTCTCTCTACACTTTTCCTTTCCTATACAAAAATGCAATGGAGCTTAACACAATAATTAATTATTCTGCTCACTACACAGCTATGGGATCAGGTTCAAGTTCGACTTCATTTTTAAGGAAGGTTTGGGTGTGTGTGATTTTCTTTTTCTGTAATAGGGAAGGTAAGGACTGAAGTCTGGACCACAGTGAATGGAAGAAGAACAAATATTTCTGCAGTGTTGTGGGAGTGTCAAGAGGAAAGAAACTTCTTTTAAGAGAGGATGCCTGAATTATAGGTGCAAGACTGTTAAGTGAGCCATATGATTGAATCAAAGATAGGGTACTACATGGACAAAACCATGAATCTGAGAAATCTCCTCCCAGCTCTTCATCTAGTTCTGTATGTGTTCATCCAGATACCCAACTGCCAAATATTGTTATGTGTCAGGTAGTTGAAGTTATTTGCCTCTTGAATTTGGCTGATAACATTATTTAACAAATATATTTTTCATCTTATAAGTCACTAAGGAAAAGAGCTGTTTCTACTTAGGTCATTCTATATCAGTGCCTTAGGACAATATCATGTACAAAACAAACACTCACTCTTCCTCCCCATCAGGAGAAAGACCAGTGCACAGCAGTACATTCAAAACTAAGTGAACACAACATTATTATAAAGACAAGATTAACATGAAATGCTATATCTCTGGGCACGTGCACACATGTACTTCATTGCCCTGTGATCTCACTCCTCACAAAAAAAACCCAAACTGTTTAATTCTGATTTTTAAAGAGCAAAATCATTTGCTATATTGAAACAGCCCATTCATCACATAAAGCATTTGATTCTGTCACCTCAAGTACTTGTTAAATCACTTCCAGCTGCTACAATCAAGGGCTAGGTACTTCCAAGGTCTGACACTTTCTGAGCTCTATTACACCTTTAAGTATGATTCTTCAATCCAATTCTAGCCTTCATAATAATCAAGTGCCCACTCCACTTAACTTCAAGGCAACTGGGGAACCTGGAATTCTCCATGTATGCCTGTATCTGATTTTCAATCAAATCTCTTCAACCCAAGACTGAAAGCTCCTGAATATCAGCTAAGTATTAAAATGGCATCATTTGCAACTGCAGCAGTGTCATCAGTAGCACTTCCATTGTTAAGCTCCTGTTTCTCCCAGGTCCAAAGCAGTATGTTTAGACTGAAGCTGAAATTAAATACACAAGGTAGAATTTAACTGCAAGCAGGCACCACGCCTGTTACATAAGCAAACTCTGTCTTCTCACACAATTTGGTTACGTGGGTCTTAACTAACCTGCTGCACGTTGCTCAATTATGCTTTGAGTGCTTACAAATGGGGGTGCCCCGTACACTAAATACTGAAACTCAGAGGTTGACTCTGGCTGTTAGTACGTTGCTTGTAATACTAACTTCACGACTGAAATGCTGACATGAGTCATTCCAAAGGAAGCATCAGGATTATTATATGTACACAGGATTTTTTCTGACTTCTGTTGCATGAACTGGAAGAACATCTATTGGTTTTCCTTCTCTTTCTCTCGGAGCATTAGCTCCTGTCCACCTCAGGAGTCAGGCACTTGGATGCATTATTGCACAGTGATTCCCGAGACCCTGCAACCGATAGAATGATAGGGGATAGACATAGATTACTTGAATATCCCTGTCCCCTGTGTCCTTGATCAGTGTCGCCAGTATTTGCCTGCTTGTGCAATCCTGCAGTTGAATAGCCCTGGCTCTGCTTTCTTTTTCTTCCAAAGAAAAAGAGATTTCTGCTATGACAACCTGAAGAAGGAGACAGCAAGAAAAGTAGCACAGCCATACAGTCCTCCACAGGCACCGACTAAAGAATCCCAAAGAACTTCAATTTTCTTCTGATAGAAGAGGAAAAAATGCCACTCTAGAAAACACATGACATCTGGCCTCCCTTTCTCTAGTCCCAGCTAGTAAACTGTTGAAATATTTTTCCCTCTAAAAAAATAATTCAAATCCAAAATCCTAAAATACCACTCCCAAGAGCAGTAGCACAGGACAGACCTTGTGTAACTCCGTTTTTTTTTGTGGGTTTGTGTTCTGTTTGGGTTCTTTCATCTAGTAAGGCACAACAGGAATTTTAATTTTTTTCTTGTGGTTGACTCATTCCTCAAAAAATTTCAGGTGTTAATTCTCTAGGGGCTAAGAAAACTGAAGATCCCACTGAAGTCTTTCCATGAGAGGGAGACTTGTGGGACTCTGTCCGCTTTCTTGAAACTTTCAGGGACAAAAAATGTCCTTAAAACTAGTCCTCTCTGCAACGTGGTTAAAATTAGACAATGAACTCAACAGTTGTTAGCAGGTGCAGACAGATAAGTCAAAAGCTTAAGCTTCCTAGATCTTAAAAAGTGTCTTATGACTTAAAAAGGGTCAAAACATACTGACTTGCAGAATCCGTTTTATTTGGTTACTAGTAACAGCACAAAGGGTTTTTTTTTTTGTTTAGTGTGCCAGTTACACTGTTTAGAACACTTCAGGAAGTTCTGTTGTTTTTCCTGAAAGATTTTTTTTAAGAAACCCTCTCCATTTCAAAATACCATATTTTTATTTCCCTATAGCAAAATCTTCAAATTCTTCCAACAGAGTTCTCTCAGTAGCTTAGTTGCCTAAATACTCTTGGACAGACTTAAACATCAGAAGTGATTATATGAAACATTTTTAAGAAAGAGGATTGTTTCCTTTATTTTCAACCCCATTCCCATACTCCACTCTGAATGGTACATGCAAAGATGAAAATACAAAGGAAGCACACAGTAGCTAAAATTCAAGGTGTCGAAGAAAACTATGAATATTTTTTTGTATTAAAAGCTTTCTGTGTTAAGTCAGAGAAGCACGCAAAATACACTTAAAGCAAACGTATAAAATAAGGCATTAAAAAGTTTCCTGGAAAAATTAACTTAAAATTGATCAGCACTCAAACTGATTCTGCTTCTGCCATAAAGGGTGTGCTAGTGACTGCAGGAGGGGCAGGAGCACAATCGGTGTCCCTTTAATCCTTTCAGACAAGGAGCTGGAAATTCCAGATGCAGCACTCCCTTGCTGTTAATGGGCATACAAAAGCTGTTTGGTGACAGTCAAGAGAAAGAAGTAAGGGATATGGACACCATGAAGCACAGATGAGAAGAGCTAAGGTTTGACACAGATGCATTGACTGCTGCCCTGAAAGAAAGGGGAAAAAACAAAGCAATATAGCCTTTTCTAGTCTAGTGAATGAATAAATAGAAGATGACAGAAAGTCTTTTGGATGCTTATGAATGTCAAATACTTTTAAGTGGCTGCCTTTCCCTGTCACTTAACATTAAAAAGCCATACAAAAATACACTTATGCTCAGTCATTTGGCTAGGGACATAAGGCTTAGCTGACTTATAACTTCAATATCGATTAGATATAAATGTTAAGGTTGCCTTTTCTTTTAAAGCCCCCTCCCCTTGCTAGTTTATCTTTGTATAGTTCTTCCAACATCTGTGTGTATTACTTAAATAGATTAACAAGTAGAAATATAAATTAGTCCCAAAAGAAATCCTTTCAAATTCAAGATCTGTTGTTTATTCTTTATTGTTTTTCCTTCCCCCAAAAGGTGACTGTAATGGATATATACATGAATACATTTCTACAGAAGGTTTTGAAAACCAATCAGAGCATTTTGCTGGTGAGTAAAAACAAAACCACCTAACAAGAAGTGAAAGCATCTAATCCTTCTCAACTAGAGGTATAAATTTTGGTTTCTAATCACAAGAAGTAACTGATCAGAAAAAAAAATAAATATCATTATTGTTTCCCATTCTTCCATTAAAAATTTCCATGCTTTCATTCATGCAAAAATTTAAATTAACTCTTTGGTGACTATTCACAGACTGAGTGAGCAGGAATAGGTGGTCCTAATCAGAACAGGAATAAGGATCAAAGACCAGAAAGCCTATTATAATAACATCAAGCAGTTGGCCCAGTTGTTGTCTGTGAAACCTGTTTCTAATTCTAACACAATAGGTGAGAAAACCCAGAAAGAACCCAAACAATACTGTTTGTACCAACAAGGAGTTAAAAGTTTTCCCGCTTATAACAGTGAACTGTGTTACTGCTAATTAGAGAAAGAAATTATTTTTATCTCCCCCTGTGCCAAGCAGGCCTAGTTCAGCTGTACCATTCAAATCTTTCTCTGTCACTGCTTCCCCCCACACACTCCCACCCTTCCAATTCACTCACCTGCATGAACAGATTCTTTTCCTTTTGCCACTCAAACTCATCTCTGTTATGTGTCTATATCAATACCTTTATACTAAAACTAAATCCCAGCAAAGACTTAGGTGTTTGGATAACTGCTAAACACCATTTCAAAGTGCCATTTCAAAGGCACTTTAAAAAAAAGAACCCAAACAAACAAAAACCAACCAGCGTACAAAAAAAAAATCCACCCTGAAACCCCACTGCTTCTTGAGACCTCATATTACTGAGACTTTTAGACAAAGGAGCAATGTTCACAAGGTTTTTAAAGGGATAGACACAAAACCCAAGCCTAACTGGGGTCCTGAGCAGATACGTTGTTTCCGAGCATTACAGCATTAAAAAAAGGTATTAAATGCACAGCAGGATGGTAGGATAAACTAACTCCCCATGGCCATGTTACTCTTTTCCCTTTCCAATAGGTTTCTATTAAAACATGGTGCCTTAAACTCATTTTCTTTGCTTCAAATTTATCCAATTAAAAGTTCAACTGAATTGCATCTTTAAAGGTTTTTTCCTCTGTGTCACTGTGGGTTGAGTTCAGCTGCACACAGTATAGAGAAGACAGGGCAGAAGTTCACCACTGGCCTGGCAGGTCTGGCTGCTTGGCACATACATAAGAGATTTGGAGGTGTAGGTAAATAGCGATGACAAAGAGAGTTCATCACAAAAACAACTTGCTGGGCAGTACTGAACTGAGAGGTAGCAACACCAAAATTCAGTTGTAAAGATTTATGACATAATTTCATAATGCTAACATATGAAAATAAAGAAATAGCAAACTAAATTCAGTGCACATGATGAAAAATAAGCCACCTCCTCATCTCACAGTGATGGTATGCTAGTTATTACCATTAAGGAACAGGATCTTGGAGCTATTTTAACTAGATCTGTAAATACATCACCTCAGAGCTTAATAGTGATCAAACAAGCAGACAATGTTAAGAACCAATAGGAGAGAAAAACAGTGAACAAAACGGAAAACAGTCTCATGACACTGTATAATTCCACTGTGCATGCACATCTCAAATCATCTGTGCAGTTCTGGTGTCCTCTCTCAACAAGAATATAACAGAATTAGAAAAATGTCATGGCAGGAAGGCAACAAGGAGTAGCAAAGATTACACAGCTTCTGTTCAGGGAGTGATTCAAAAGTATTTTTTTATAAAGGAAGAAGTGGCAGAGAGAAGGCAATAAACATCATGAAAGGCACAGCCTAAGTGACTAGGCAGTGATTGTTCACAATTTCTCAGCTTGAATTGAAATAGATCAATTTACATTGTCTTAAAAAAAAACACACCACCAAACAGGTGTCTTCCCCCCCCCCTCTTTTATTTTACCCCTCCCCACAAAACAAGCTACTCCCGGTCACAAGACATCATTTGTTTTGTTTTTCTTTTTTTTTTTCTCCTTACATTAATTTGTCTAGCCTTTATAAACTTTTTGTCGTTTTCAGTCAGAGGCTATTAAAACTAAGATGCGCAACGCCTGAATCAGCTGAGAGGGTAAAACAGGAGACACATTAGTAGGTGCTTTGTCATTTATGGCCATTGCCATGGGCTGAACACCAGAACACCAGCCCAAAAAGAGCCTCCCTTTTTCACTAAGAATGAGATTCCCAAACACTCATGTACATTTTCTGAAAGTTGCCAAATATGTGGATTGCATGCAAATAGGCATGCAGGCATGTGTTAGAAAGACTATCTCCAACTGCCAAACACTATGAAGTTTTAATGTTTCTTGGAGGGTTGTGACAGGTAGGATAGGAAGAGTGAGAAAGTGTCTTCTAGATAAGTTTTGTTTAGTAACAAAGAGATTGGAAAATGATGAACTCCCTCCCAGACAGAAAACCATCAAGTTTTTCAGACATTCTGCACCAACTGGTGGGATGTGCCATATGAAAATCACACATCTTGTGAAAGATGTTCTTATTTGATAGCATGCTACCGTGCTGTAAATAAAAGTAGAAAGTGCAATGCAAGGCAAAAAAATCAGGCACTTGAGTTCAGAAATACTAATAAAAGTCTAGAACAATGTTATGAAGGGTGACTCTTCTTGGAGAGGGAGCAATCAAATATTTAGGAAAGTTAAAAAGTGGTTTTGATCTAGACTAGGTACACCCCTGGAGAGACTTCAGCTATTGGTGAGGCCATGTTGGAGCAGGTGTACTTCTGAAGGGACTGTGGCCATGGGTAAGGCTGCGCTGGAGTAGGTATATCTCTGAAGGCATTGTGCCCCACAGATGCACCTCAAAGAAACTGTGGCTGTGGATAAGTGGATGCTGCAGCAGTTACACCCCTGAAGAGTCTGAGTTGCACAGATAAGGTTCTACTTGGCACAGGTCCAACCCTAAGAGACTACAGTCTGGGAAAAAGTTCAAACTGAAGTAGTGGTAAGGGGAGGAGTTCATTGCAATGTTAAACCCTTGCCCAAAGGGGCCAGGGATGGAGACTGTAATGCAAATCTTTAAATTGTTGTAAGCCTTGATTTGAATTGCCTGTTATAGGAATTACTGTAGCAGGAACCACCTGACCAGTGTAGGACAAGCTTTAGAAGAAGCAGTGCAAGTGCAGCATTGACCCAACCTAAGCTGGCTTTGGTGCCTGATAACTCCACACAACACATCACCTCTCTTGTCCTGAGTGACCACCATAACAGATGGAGCACAAAGCCATGGACTCAATGAATTCAATGGACATCTCGTGGACACTTTAAAGACATTTTATAGGGGTTGTCCATAGACTAAGGAAATGATATCGGTGTATTATATCAAAGAATGGGAAGGGAGGTGATGGTTATTGAGGTTGTACTGGATAGTGTAGGACCTGAGGTTGTACTGGATAGTCTAGTGTACTGGATAGTGTAGGACCTGAACGTGGCATAAATGGTATGGAGTAAGGGATGGAGAATGTGCTGGAACAGAGTTGATTTTCTTCATAGCAGCTAGTATGGTCTATGATTTGGATTTTTGCTGAAAACAGCGTTGATAATACAGGGGTGTTTTTGTTATTGCTGAGCAGTGCTTACACAGTCAAGGTTTTTTCTGCTTCTCACAATGCCCCACCAGTGAGTAGGCTGGAGGTGCACAGAAGCTGGGAGGGGACACAGCTGGGACAGCCGACCCCAACTGACCAAAGGGTTATTCCATACCATATGACATCATGCTTAGAATGTGAAGATGGGGGAAGAATGTGGAAGGGGAAGACATTCAGAGTCTTCCCAAGTAACCAGCACATTGTGACGGAGCCCTGCTTTCCTGGAGATGACTGAACACCTGCCTGCTGATGAGAAGAAGTGAATGAATTCCTTGTTTTGCTTTCCTTGCATCTGTGGCTTTTGCTCTACCTATTAAACCGTCTTTATCTCAACCCATGACTTTTCTCACTGTTACTCTACCAGTTCTCTCTCACATCCCGCTGAGGGTGGGGGAGTGAGCGACCAGCTCTGTGGTACTGAGTTGCTGGCTGGGGTTAAACCATGGGAGATTTTTTGATCAGTGGACAACGGAAATTGTGCATCCATAACATTAATTATTTCCTGTGTTCAATATGCATAGATTTTTTAATATATTTTTTTTTAACTATATAATCAGCTGAAAAGAACTAACCCCATTAAAAGACAGTGACTTTAGCTGTACTCTGCCTTTCTGAGTTGAACAGGAAGGGTGCAGACCTTCCTGCCTCACTACAGAGGTAGGGGAGCATGCAGAAGCCACCTCCCTGGAACATTGCTTTCTGCCTTGGTCTCTGTTCTGCAAAATAAAGTTAATTATACATTTCTCCCTTCATTTTTACAGAGCCCTTTGAACTGCACTCCTGAAAAGCCATTGAAGAGCAAGGCATTAGAGATCAAAACCAGACTAGAACTGCAAACACAGATCCATCATCCGTGAAAGTTTTGATTTGGACCTCAACTTCACACTTTGCTCTTTTCTATCAGTTGGGCTGGCTGAGGATGTAAATATCCCCACAAGCTTCAAGAAGGTTCAGAAACCAACCTGAAGGTGAACTTTTTTTGTCTCCTGCCCTTCTTTTTACTTTAAAGCTCATCTCAACAGCAGTCTCCTGCACGTGACACATTCCCATTGAAGTGCATATTTTCCGGTGTAATACCAAGCACTTCAAAGCACACTCCCTCCTTTCTTCACTCCTCATTGGCTTCATCGGTGAACAGCAACTAAGTTGCTAGTATTATGTCTGGCTTCTTCTTCAATACAACATCAAAGGGACATATGTATATTTTAAAGAATTACAACTAGATCTGTGCAATACTTGCCTTACAAGCCCCAAACCTTAGTAGTATGTTTGTATCTTCACCTTTCTTTGTATTATCCATTTCATGCCCTGTGTTAGGATCACAGAAAAACTGTTGATAGAACAACCCCAATTATCCCAAATAAAACCAAGATACTTTAAAGGCTCAGATAATGAAGGATGTCTTTGGTGTGCACAGGCACTGGGGAGACCAACTTGTTTCAGTTAAGAAGGAATGCCAAAATAATCGCACAAATAATACATGCCTGAAGTTTGTTACATGCTTGGTTTCCTTCCTTCCTACTCTGTCTGATGTGTATTCCCCCAAGTTCTCTCATTCTCTCCAAATCATTTGCATGACTACCCTGCCTCCCTGAAATAACAAAAGAAATCCTTGCTCCACAAAAAAACAACACATAAACCATTTGAGAAGCTTTTAAACATACACTTGACATTTTTGAGTTTAGTAATGCAAGTGGATGTTTTCACTGAAGTTATTTACCTAGAGGTACTTTAGATGCCCCCATTACTGGGTCACCATGCAGTAGCCACCGTTCTCTCCATCTTTCATGTACTCATCTTCCCAATACCCCACGGGAAGTCAAGAAGTGCTATTATCTCTGGTTTATAATCAGAAAAATGAAGAAGAGAGAAGTAAAAAGTGTGGTTTCCAAAAGTACTTCAGATCCTAAATCACTTAACCCCTCATTACAAGCAGTACCGTGCTGTGCTCCAGTAACAGCATGGATAAGCCAGCAGACTTTTCTATACAGCTCACTGGAACACAGCAGAGCTCCTCTGGGGAGCAGCCCACGCACTGTTTCTGGAAAAAGAAACGTTAGACATGCTTACATATCACTACACCTAAACCAGAAAGGCCTTTTTTGAGAACAGCTGACAGCTTTCAGGCCTCAATTTGAAATGTTTGCAGAGTGTCACACTGTATTACAGCACTCCTACTAGCTTGTGATCCTTGCACTGTTCTGGCTTTCTGCTGCAGACGAGTCCTCATAAGTGATGCTTTGAATTCGTAAGTGTCATTTAGGCTCCTCAAACGTTCCTGAAAATTTTACCCTTGCAAAAGTCTGTTGCAAAGAAGGTTGCCTGGATCTCCACAAACTCGAAGACCTGTACTAACTGAAGACTCCTCCTCAGACAGGCCATGTTCATGCGTAAGTGCACACATGTGTGTACAGGTATATAATGTCACTGGTTACTTCTGCCCCTGTTCATTGCTCAAAGACTCAGACGGAAGTTAGTGACATATAACAAGGCCTGTTTGGTGTATTTTAAATTACTGGCCAAGAACCACTACCAAAAGTAACAAATAAAATGGTAAGCTTCCAGTGAACTTCCATTTGCACTCATGAAAACCATGAAGCTGATTAAACCAGTGTAACTTGAGGCATTTTTTTTCTCTTTCTTCCAAATAAAGAGGAAGGTACACGAGTGAAAGAAAAAAAACAAAACAAAACCAAAGCAACACACCAAAACCAAAACAACCCCCCAAAAATAACCTCAGGAAAAGGAATAGAACAAACTGTTCCCTTTGGCTGGTACTTCATAGATGACAAGGCATGAAATGATTGATCATGCACTGTAAAGACAGATAAGGACAATTGGCTGAAAGGTCAAAACTATTAAGTAAATAGAGGGGAAAAAAGAGAAGATGGTACCTTTCTCTCTGAGGCACAGTGATTTAAAATGGCAGGAAACCTTCATATCACAGCCACACTGCTTCCATTTAAGCTTAAAGAATATTCAACGGAAATATCAGCAGTTACTGAAGCATTTTCTGTTATTCTTTGACAAGCAAAATTTGGGCAGGGTTAGGGGTGCTTGGAATTACCTTCAATGCATATCACTGTTTTCAAACTTATACTTTCTTTGCAAAGTTTTTCTTCAAAAAAAGTGTGGCATAGTATGATATCCTTACTAACGTCTTCTCCTTCATTTATGAGTATGTATCTACATAGTCAAGCACAAATTAAAAAAAACAACCAAACAAACAACAAACCAACAACAAAATTGACGATTACCAGACCAAATTTATCCTTATTTTAGGAGCAATAGATCTCTCTAGATTTGAGTATAGTATTCCAAGGCTGGATTTAACCAAATGCATAGACCTGACAGTTCATGTGCTGCGAAAATGCAGAGAGGTTTTCAGTGACTTTCTCTACTTTGTAGGCTAAGATCACCTACCTCCGATAACAAAAAAAAAATCAGGGAACTTGATGCAGTACCAGGAAACTCAGCACACAGGAGAACCCTGAGGAGCTAGAGGCTGTGCTCAGTTATCATAACCCAGTTCTCCTGGGTATGATGATACGGACTGAGGGGGCTCAGTACCCCCTCACATAGCAAGACCACTTTGTGAACGCAGTTTCTCACCGCATCAACTATCAAATTGATTTATTTCAATTTTCTAAAATGCTAAGGATTTTTAATTAACATTAATTCTCAAATGATCAGAGATGGCACATTTTTTGTTTATAAATAGCAGTTTGGGTTGATTTTGGTCTTTTTTTCTTTCTACTCTTCCCACAGAAACCTCTGCAAAAATGTCTCTATTATACCCACAAATCACTGAATCTACTTAGCATTTCTTGAAGAGGTGCAACTTTTTTCTTTTTTTAAATATGACTTTTTTTGTCCTAGTGCATTTGTCAACATTAGAGTAATTAGCTCAAGTTTCATCAACTAGCTGGTGCAATCTGTTCAGAAAGCAACTTGGAATGTTAAAAATCCTAATAAGCTTCTCCAGCTTTTCAGTTAAATCCTGAGGGATTTGATTTCAGTGCTGTCTAAAATCAGAGGAAGTTTTTCAGAAGATAAATCAATACTGCTGAAAAACATTAATGAAAAAAATTACTAAGAAAGAACGATGCCATTAGGCAAAACTATTTTTCTGTTATTTAAGGTTGGTACATACTTTTTAAAATTAAGTAGTATTTTACACAGGAAAAAACTTATTAAAGCAAATTTGGAGCTTCAGACCTGTAAAAGCTTTCATCCCTCAGTAACCTCACATCCAAGTGAATTCAAAAATATTTGGATCAAAACCAAAAAGTTACCCAATATATACTACTAGTGACATAGATATACAGTAATTTCTGTACTGTTTTTGGTTCTTGCTTTTCTTGGGGCTGTTTATATCTGCACACACATAGATTTGTGCCTTTTAAGTGCACATAAAAATCACTTAAGGCAGAAACAAGGAAAAACATGCTTTTCAAAACATAAAAAGCACTTATTGATAGGGGTTTGTCTCCACCAAAAGGCAGCACAAAAAACAGAGCCTCTGGAAACATCTTAAACAGCTGTCTGATGAAAAGCAAAACATCACTTTTAAAATACCAAGGCAATCTTTCTCTCTTAGCAGCCATTCACTAGCACAGGTCAGAGACAAGAGGCTTGAAAAACTTTTAAGTCTACAAGTCACTCGTAGAAACTGTGTTAAGAGCACTAGATTGTACAGTAAGAGTGACATGCAGATATACATTAAGGTGCACATAGGTAGATGATGGTAGATGATGACTTCATTGAGGCAGTTGTAGGGGAAAATGAATATAGGAATGAGACAAGAATGAACACCAACTTGGTTGCCTTGATTCAGCAAAGTCCCTCAAACCATGAGATAAAAGCACACAGCCAGCCACAGCCTCAGTAGGGATGGGAGACAAGAAACTTTGTGATCAGTACTGCGGCATGAAATTCTGAATAAGCACTTGCAGCATGGCTCAAAACACCTGATCTCATCCATTGCATATTCCAATGGAGCAGAATTAATAGGCTTCCTCATGTGCTATTTGTACAGCAATAGGACCAACAGATGAGGAGCAGAGAACAACTCTTACTGAAAGGATGAAGAAAGTAGAAAGAGCTAGGGAAAATGACAAGTAACAGGTGCCAAGGACATAAAATAAGAGCACTGTGCTTCAGCAGCAAAAAGAAGAAAAAAAAGAAAAGCCTGACAATAGCCTTTTGCCTGCTTGATCAATTCACAGAAAATATCTTTTTCTTAAAAGATGCCTTCTCTGAGAGTTCAAATTAGGCTATAATGCATTTACTAATTACCAGTAATACACTAGAAATTACAACTTGCAGGGTTTTAGCTAGTACAGATTATTTCTTTTGCAAACAAAATTAAATGTGCTTTTACAATCTGTTCCCTGACGATTTTCCTGGCTTTCCTTCTGTTTTGCCTCACACCAACAAAACTAGAGGGCCATGTTTTGATTTTTAGGCAATACACCTGTGCACCCTTCTTCTGAGCACTGCTGGGCTCCATAGCTGGGGAAACTGGGAAGAGATACTCCTTTGTTGTAATGCTGGGTAAACTCAGACATAAATTCTGAGACACATGGCCGTGCCTTGTTTGTGTGGAGCACAGGCACCATAAACCCAGCCCTCAGCAGTTAGCTCGTAAAGCTGAATCCACAGCATCCGCTTCCCAAGCATGGCATGAGGATGCCAGAACCATGCTGTTCTGAAGGTTGCACAGTGGCAGTGTCTTACAGGCAACCAAACTGTTTTAGAAGAACTTAAAGGTTGCTCTGATTTAGACAGGGAACTTGGGCAACCAGCAGGGACTCTCAGAAATCAGAGGACAGGGAGAAGGAGCTTAAATCCTATGTCCACCTGTGCAGTAGATAAGGAGTTGGGCCAATGTTCTTCCCAATTGTACTTCCATATGGTCTAAAAGCGGTACAAAAGTGAAATAGTTTTCTCACTCCTTTGCCAACATCACACTGATCAGCAGCCCCAGTAAGTGCATGTGCACTGTATCAGTGGACAAAGCAGAAATCCTGTTGTTAAAGACCACCCCAGCAGGAAGGATAGCAGGGGGTGCCAATGTCCTGGGGGGATGCAAGTGCTCAGGTGCCTGGTTAGTAAGTACCCTTCATATCTCACATCCCACTGTTTGAAGTTTGGGGAGAAGAAGGAAGTTTTCCTTTTCAGATCATAGCGGTAGGTGCCATGAAAAGGTTGTTTTGGTTTGTTGGGTTTTATTTTTTTTTATCTGGTTGGGTTTTATTTGTCTTGTTTAGACTAGTACAGAGCCTACTATTATTCACTGTGATACTGATAACGACCTTGATATATCCTGTTATCTTTCCTGCTTCAGTAACACAATTGTGACCATTGGCAAAACATACTTTTTTTTTGGCTATTTCTCTTCCTAGTGCCCACTTTTTGCTCACTCCTTTTGAAAGCATGAAATATATTCTATGTGTCTTTGCTCTCTCTCTCCCTTCCGTGTAGTTTATGGTGAGTTCAACAACTTCTTCCCCATAAGAGGGGCAGAATATACAATTCAGTCATGCAAGTGGGCCTTGACAACCAGTCACAAGATTAACACTTTAAAATCAGTCTATTGATAACAAGAGAAAGATGTGAGCAAGCATACACAAATTGAGAGGGAGCTACACTTCTAAGCTCTGTTTGGTTTATGTTTGGTTTTGCAGATCTACGTGAATAAGTGGGTATGAGTAATAATCATACACTACTTATTACACACAGAACATCAATAAATAAATAAATGTCAATTCCCTACACTATATTTATTGTTTGGGCTTGTTTAACATGCATTTTTCAGTCTATTACTGGGTTTTAATAAGAATTGCAGTATACATTGTTACTTGTACTGCTCTGGTTCGCTGGATTTCCTTGCATACATGGCAGTTATACAAGTAACCTCTCTTTCTCTGAGTTGGTAAGCATAAATATTATAAAAAACAGTCCAATGTAGAGCTCTGCAAGACTCAATGCATTAAATACTTTCACAGCTCAATTTGGAATTTCTTTTTTATTTCAGCCCTTCAAGCCTTAGGTTGAGTTCTGCCTATTATGGAGTACCTTGAGCTTGTTTGGTTCACTGTGCACAGCAATTTAAAGATGGTCACAATCTGAGAAGAGAGCAATATCTAATCAAGAAATGAAACTAAATATCAAGGCTGGTGCTCAACAGGGTGATTCAATCTCACAGCATTATGTCTATAACATCCCTTCTTTCCAGGATGTGGCAAACAACAGTCAATATTCAGCTGGTCCTATCTCAGGTCAGGATGTTGACCAGAGTTCAAGGTTGCTTCCAGGCCTATTTTCTCTCTTAGCAAAAGGTGGCCTTAAATGGTCATTTGAAGATTCTCCTCATGCGGGGGGAGTCTAACATGATATAAAGACACTCCTCTGATGTTTTTCCTTGTTGGTGGTACAAGACATACAGCTAGGCAAAGTGGTATGTGGAATGAAGATTTTTATGGTTAGCAACCCCTGGCCACAGGAACAGTGTGCTGACAGCACCCGGTACAAGGTAGAATAGGCTTTAGATTTCTCTGATTTATGCTTCTTCCAATAGCCAAACAACTCCCGAGAAGAGGGCAGTTAGTGAGGTGGCTTAAAATCCTTGTACAGTTTGGCAACATCTGAGGATCTAAAGAACTTCTTTTTGCTGTTCAGTATGTGTGTTGGGTGACAGTCTTACTGCTCCATCCTTCCTAATACATTCTATTGTGACAGTAACGATTTGTTTGTAGTCTTTCAAAGTGGTACAGCATGCTGTATTTCAAAAAAGATTAAGTTTTTGGCAAAACAAGTCTTCTAGTGGTCTGTGTATTTTATTAAAGTGCTATAGCTTCTAAGTTACCATAAAATGTTTTTGTTGGGGCTTGGTGGTTTTTTTTCCATCTAAGCAAAAGTCTTTACTTTTCGAATACCACTTGATCTATCAGAAGATAGCTGAGAGGATTTGATATTCATCTGCAGTGAATGTAACAATTCCACTGTAGCTGGTTATTATAATAATAAAACTATTACTCAAAAATCCAGCAATGGTCCTAAAGTCAATGGTTTTTCTGTTGTCAATGTATTCAGAGGGTAAATCTGTATCACAAGTACAGCAGCATAATGAATAAACAGCTACACATTTCTAAACTGCTGTTCGATAAGAATGAAAATGGAAACCCTAAATAGCCTTCTCCAAATTTGATTTTGCCAGCTAAGGCTACCATTCATATACAAATGGAGTCTCACCAAGATGAAAAGAACTAGTTCAACAAATTTAAAATTGTAAGAATTTGGTGTGTTATCAAATTCTAATGTTTTTCTGACTGAAGTGACTAGTAAAACAGAGTACAGCTGGCTTTTACGTATTTGTTTTTTTCCTCACCTGCCTAAAACCAACATTGAACAACTTCTCTTGAAGTATTGCTTGGCATCCTTACTCCAAGAGCAGAACTCTCCAAATTCCCAGAGTATTGCCCCTTATTTATATTACTGTACTGATGCTATCTGTGGGCCTCCAGATTCTCCCCGTGCTGCCAGGGTCTACCTTCCTCCCAGTATAAATCAGAGCAGCCATAGAGAGTAGCTTTTTCCCAGGCTGCTGTAAGAGGGGGAAGAAATCAATTTTTAGCTGTGCCATGGGCTCTGTGCCAGTGGAAGACAGCCTATAGATATTTTCAATCAAGAGCTACGTGCTCAGAGCAGCAGAAAACATCTAGGGTGAAAAATGAATTGGGCCCTTTGGTTCCTCCCCTTTAGAGATACAGAATTGAGCCCAAGCCTGTTTATGAGGTCCAAATATACAAAAACTTTGAAGAAAGTTTGGATCTATAGCTGTGTTTTATAACATGAGCCCATTCCTACTCCTGACATATCTTGCTGTGCCTGTGATTAGGAAAGGTTATGGCTGTGAATCATGGCTTGAGGAAATGTGTAGTACACCTGTGTACAAGAGTAAACTAAATTCAGTTTGCTATTTATCTACTGTATTTATCTCAGTTAAGTAAACTTTGAGTTTGTCAAGATTTCCTGCTGGAAATTCTCATGATAATACGAGTATAATTGCCTTTTTATTGCCACAGACATCTGCTACAGTTTTCAAACAAAGAAAATGCCTTTTTATTCCCCCCCTCCCCTGGCTTTCTCCATAACATGAGAAAGCTTGTCTCTTATTCTGTATGTGATAGATTACAAAGCCAGCTAAAAGGCAGTTGACCAACCAGCCACCCTTTCTTCCTCCAGACCCTCTTACTTTCCAGGATGACAAGAAATAAAAAGCTATACAATGAAGGTTATAGTCCACACACTAGAATGTGGAATGGATCAAACAGTTCCACCCTAATCATTTATTTTCCTACTAAGAGTCTTGGATACAGTCAGGCCTGTGTCAAAGGCAACGTGGCCAAGAAACTATCTCCCTTATTCCACTGGCCATTCTGCATTTTGCGAAGAAATCCTGCATTTGACTTGACCCAAAGGTGTCCTCCTGCCAATTGAGGAGACTGATGTGAAAGTACACAGACACTTTAGGCAAGGCTAAAGGTGCCATATGCCCCCCCATGCCACCTGGCCCCTCAAGCAGAATTGTGCCCTCATCATCACTGAGGGAGAGCACAGGGATCACAGCTTGACATATGTATGTCTTGATACATTTTGTTATGAGAACTAAACATCCCTGGATATGTTTAAGAGTTGTTTAGGTGTGGTGTTGGGGGATATGGTGTAGGGGAGAACTTTGTAGAGTAGGGATCGAGTCCAACCATCTACCCAAGGGTCTTTTCCAACAAAAATGATTCTATGATAACAAAACTGAACCACTACCAAGGCAGGCAATACTGTCCACGAGATAAAAGGCACTCCAGGAATGTTTTGGGAAACAGTGCATGATGCCCATTCAGAATATATCTTTCCTGGATAGAGATTCTTGAACTTTCACTCACAAATATATTTCTAGAAGAGACCTGCAGTGAAGATACTTAGAAAAGCCTCCCTCTTGCTATAGGCTAAGGTAAACCACCATCTGCCTTAGTTCATCATCACAGGGCCATGAGTTAACTTGTCAAGCAACCTGCTCCAGGACTGATTCAGAGATATCAGAGCAATCACTCACCATATGAAGATGAGCAGGACCTGAGTGCTGATGAGTTGTCTCTTACACCTTGGAAACAGAAAACTGGATGAGAATGAGAATGTAATCTATAGAGGAGACTGAGGCACAAAAATCAGACACATTGATTACTGTGGCATGCATCATTTAAATTAGCTTTTGATCGCGGTCTTGCACTAGCAGCTGGACCTCTGCAGGAGAAGGGCTGCCACTCAACACTGGCCTCCCACACGCAGAAATCAATTCACATAAGCAGTTGCATGCCCAGCAGTCCCTTGTCAGGGAGCATGACGCGGCCTCATAACAGCATGTTGAGGGGAACAGCCTCATCTCATGGTTTGTTCAGTCACTGCAGGGAGCAGCACTACCAAGGCACTTCTGCTGTTTGGCAGGAGTGCTATGCCTCCGTTTCAGTAGGCTAGGCTACCAAGAGCTGACTCGGAAAGTTTAGGTCCTCCAGTTGTAGCAGAAGATGTCCAACCATGCCCAGAGGAAGACAGGACACTCAGCAAGAATTCCACACTGACTGCAAGTACCTAGAGGGTCAGTATAACAGGGGCACTTGGAGATGGCAGCTCAGGGAAAACTGGTGGTACTACTGTAACCATGCACTTGGCAGCTATCTTCCTATATTATGAGGAGTTTGTCTTCTACTTTTTTTTTCTTTTTTAAAAGAAAACCAAACCAAAGCCCATAGATCTTTAAAGTAGGAGAGAATTCCTCAAGGACTGCTAAGTGTGTGCTTATTTTCAGGGCCCAGGCTTCATCAGAAGTCAATTAAATTTATTTCCCTTAACATGTAAGACGTTTAAATTGAGATGGTGCCTACATCCCTACAAACTCATCACTATGTTCTCAAGGCAAACCTCAGAATAAAGAACACATTAGCACAGATGATGATCATTCGCTATGACAGAGATCACAGATGAAGTCTGTATAGGTGAATTATTTTACTGTTCAATTTATATTACATGTATTAATTGGCTTAAAGTATACAGAAAGACCAGAGCTCAGCATTTAGAACTTAACCTTCATTAGAGGTTAAGCTTTTCCCCAAACTTTTCATTAAAAGTATTGGTTAAATAAACACATTGGGATATCTGGTGACAAAATATGAACTAATGTTCAGATGAACAAGCATTAAAAAAAATCTGGAAACAGCACCATTTCTGTTAACACTGCACATAGGAAGAACACTTAAGTGAAGTTTTCAAATATTCTGGGTTTTAATCAAATATATTCCCAATGATAAGAATCATTCTTACAGTCAGCTTCCAGTGACAGGAGGATAAGTTAGACAGCTAGCTGGTAGCCATAATTATACTCCAATATAAAAATATAACTATTCTGTTTGCTTTGCTCATTGCTCTGGAAATTCAGACCAACTTACTAAAAAGCAAAAAAGGTATTTGGCTGTCTGAAAGCCATCATACAGCACTTGTATAAACAATGCTCCCATTAAAATACCATTGACACTGTGTTATAACATTACATACCCGTTACAATTTTTCAAGGGACAGAAGTGGTTGGTAAGTCTGGAGTGAACATATACTTGAAGTCTCTTTTGAAGACATTCATCACTGTTGTCCCTGTAACATGACTGTTCATGAATCACTGCAGCCTCATTAGAGACATGACCTTTGGGCAATTTCACCAAATTAAGAACTGGAATCTAGGGGGTGGCCAAGGCTCTCCAAACAACATAGCCACAAGATAGGCCATTTAAACAAATAAAAAATTAAAACTGTTAAAAAAAAAAAACACAACAGTGGTGAACGGACTCTACTACGCCTTTCCACCTTATCACTTGGCTTGAAGAACATGTATCTCTACAATCCTAAACACATCAGAAATAGTGACCTCAGTTTTGTAGAGACCATGAGGATATAGTGGTAGAAAGGAAGCAAAATCCATCAGCATGAAGAACCTGTTTCTTGTATGCTGTCCTGTACGCCTTTGGATTTTTTTCCCTTTGAAGCAAAGAATAACTTCTACCTTTCAGATTTAAGAAGTGCTTATCAGAATGGGGAAACAAATTGCAAAATTAAAGGAAATTAAATGTATCCCCCAGGTTTTCCTTTCCTTTGAGATTAGAAGACACCGTCACTAGCACATTCTCCTGTGTACTTTTCCAGAAAAGTATTGTGGGGGCACATTGAAAAATAACTTCTCACTTAAATCAGTACCAGTTTCACTTAACACGCTGGGGATATAAAATGTACAAATTGACGAAGGGCTTCATGAGAGACAGAGTAATTTCTGGATGACATACAGCAGCCCTACCTGCTTATTCCTCCCCACCATCTTCCCATGTTTCCCACGCACTCTGACAATGCAACTCTGTAGAGCTACAGTCTAAACTAGCTCTGTGGCAAAACCAAACAAAAACCCTCAAACCACATCCCTTGAATTTTGCTTTTACTTCAGTAGCAAATGTATCCAAATTGTCTTCCTTTCCCTGTCCATCAGTGCAGTCATATTTAGAAGAAAAAGCAAAACCAAGACAATTCCCTTCCCACCAAAAATATAATAATAATAAATCACACACTAAAACAATTGAAGACCACAGATTTGAACACAAGACTGACTGCTTAGCTATCAGTTTTGCCACTAATTATCTTCAGTGATTCCTTATAAACAACCTTAACATTCATTGCTTCCCTCTGCTGTCCCCCCTACTCTCCTCAGTAGCAAAATTCAACGTCCCTTTGTTTATATGGCCTTAAGCTCTTTTTAGTAACATTAATATAAGGGGACTGGAGTGGGGGTGGTTGAATAATTTCTAGCATACTGAAGTCCTGAACTAGGACTGGAATCACTAATATTACTATAATTCTCCAATTCCTAATAATAATAAATTGAAAATGACTGCTTGGATTATCTCTGTAAGTAATGGGATCACATTAAGACAAGTGCACTGAAGATAAATATTGGATATAAACTCGTGACAGCAAGACATCTTAGAATAAGACATGGGAAGAAGTTCTCTTCCCTGAATTATATTGATTTAGAGCAGGGGAAAAAAAGAGCAGAAGTTGTAACACTAGAAAAAGCACTGGACTGGCCAAAGCACAAGGGAATGGCAAAGAGGGAGAGAATATCATGACCTAAATAACTTACACTCTAAGCTTGCAGCAGTTCAAAATAAGCGTTGATCTAAAATCTTTTGTGTGATAAGATGAAAAAAAAATTCAAGAAAGAAAAAAAAAAATCAGGCCAATTTATCTTTATCAATCCACTTTAGACTGTTTTAATGGTTGAATTTAGATCATCACAAACAGGATCTGCCTCTGACATGAACTTTAAATATTCTTGCTGGGCACATCTGTAGTTACTGATACAGGAGTTCTCTGAGCGAAAGCAAAAAGAGGAGGTCAGTATATTTATTTGTTTCTACACAGAGTTTAACAGTTGCAAGAGAAAGTCCTTTGCTTGCATGGAGACATAGGCTAAAAAAACCCAAACAAATCCTAGAAAAGCAATATGACAACTAGGTAAGTGGTGTTAACCATATGTAAAGCAGGAGTAATTATTTAACTGAGAAGAAGAATCAAGGTTTCATTTACTACCCAGACACTTGAAACTCTTGTCTTCTGTACAGTTATAATAATTTACAAGTGTTAGAAAAATAACTCATTTTGTTACCTGTAGGTTTCAGTGTTAACCAATGAATTTGACAGCTCTACAGTTTCACAATACCCCATTTTTCAAGGCAAAATTTGCCTTAAATTCTTTTTCCTTTTGAAAATAAACATCTAGAAGAAAATTAATCTAGTAAAAGTTCTTTTACAGTTTGGGGTTTTGGTTTGTTTTTATTTGTTTGTTTGTTTTGTTTTTTTTTTATCCTAGATCAGTGAACTTGTCCAACTTGCACTACATCCCCATGGTCATTTGTAGCAGTGCAAGCAAAGGGGAGGCACTCTGGGCTGGGAGGAGTTGGAGGGATGATGGGTGGAGAGCAGGACCCAGTGGCATGATGAGCAGGTCAGGATTCCTCCCCATTATGGGCTGGCATTACCCCATAAGGTAACAAATGGTAAAATTATATATTGTTCACCCGTTAACTGACAACTGTCAGCCCCTCTATAGTAAACAAAGTGAGAAAGAGAAGGCGAGAAGATTTGCAGCAGGAACTTAACTGCATGCCCCAAATCCCCATGGAAGTCCTGCCTACACATTGTAGTGGTGACCTTGATGAGGACCTGCCTCTATGGATACTTTCCAACCCAAAGAAACACAACAAATCTCTGCATTCAATTCGATTCCATATAGCAAAACAAATATGGGTATCTATAGATTAATTTGTAGGAAATCTCCTCACCCCTGCCAGGGCTCTGCTACAGGGGTAGCTTCCTGCATGAAAAGAACAACAAGCCAAATTTATTGAAGTTGCGTGGCTACAGCAGGGTGGGGGAAATTTCACTGTTGTGCTGCGTTTCTCTTTCAATGACTAATGACAGCTCCCAGTGATTGCTGCCATCTCTTCTTCCCCATCTTTTTTTAAAAGCAATAGTGTTAATGTGTTATTGTTTTGCATATTTGTAGGCAGGTTAGTTTTAAGCTACCTGCTAACAATAAATAAAATTCTACAGGGATTTGGTGATTTCTCCAGTGCTTGAGCAGTTGTCTGAAACCTCAGGAAGCAGGAGCTGGCTACTGCTGAGGCCAGGACTCCCACAGCAGCAGCGGGGAATGAGAAAATTCAAAAGCAGTAATGACCCAAGATCCAAGCTATCCCAGGCTGAGCAAGGCTAAACCTAGCCTTTCAAGTATATTTACATTGCATATAGGCACCTCACCGTGCTGACCCTTGAGGTCACAGCAATTTTCAGAACATCTCAGAGCAGAGGAGCACTGATATCTGGTTTTAACAAAGTCAACAAGAAGCAGTTCAGGCCTCAAACCTGAGGATTGTCTGGGCTTCACTTGCAGTGTAAACATGCCCTCCTTTGGCCAGAGAGGAGTCTGGAGAAACTATCTGACTAACCTATTGGTGAGTGAGGTGAGCATGCCCTTAAACCATGCCTGCTACCTATTACAGCCTTGAACTTCTGAAGTGCTGAACTTATTCTGGCTTCCAGTCAAGTCAACGGGACCACAGAGTATGCAATTACAGCTGAGATGTAAAAGTAAAGATATAGGTACCTACAAACACCTCCTGAATGTCTCATACCCTCTAACCCACCTGGTCCCAAGCCCCAAGGACCTGCCCTGCTGGTACTCAGCCAACGAAACCTTTCAGTTCTTGATACCTTTTACCTGAGGCTACCAGCAGGAGAGTTACCGTGATAGTCTTTTTATTCCCCTTTCACTAGGAACAAATCCAGGATCACTTAAAATTAGTTTATTACGAACTTACAAATAAACATCAGCCACTGTTTAGCTACTATAATATTGCTATCACCAATCAGTCGGGTCACAGATAAATGGACAGAAATGGAATACACTCACACACATACACTGTCTTCCTGCATCGTAAATAAGATCATTGCCAATATTATCTCTGAAATGATGACAGCAAATCTGCAGGATTCATATAGTAATCACAGGAAAACAACGCAACAGAACTATATATTTAACTTGAGCCTGGTCAGAATAGAATAACACCACTGAAAAAACATATAGACAATATGGCTCTGTCCATTACCTACAGATAAAAAAATCCCTCTTTGGCAGAGGTGATGTTTACAACTGCCCTAATCAGATGCTTCTCGCACATTTTTATTCCACCCTACACCTTCTGTTGTAAATCAGGCTTTAAAAAGCAGATAGCAGCACTGTGATCTTATGTCAAGAATGAGAGATGTTTGTTTAATGGGCCTTTAAATTGTTTGTTTTAGAAAATACATGTACCACTGCCAACACAATAACTTCCCACCATATTTTTTAACTTGCTCTGTCTTTGTGCAATAAAAAAAAAAAGAAGGGATAAGAATCAGTATAAATAACAATAAAGCTTTGCTTGTTTGCATTTTACCAAACCACTATCTCCTAGTTTCTCTGTAGTCAGCTTGTGGTTGCAATCAGTTTTTGGACTACACGCTTTTCAACAATTCAAGAAAAAAACCACCAATTGCATCACTGAGCTGAACGGATGCTCTGTTTCACTTAGGAATGCTAATGTAGCTTTGAGGCTAGAATGAAAACCAGAGGTGATGGAACACATGAAGATGTTAAATCTGTGGATCTAGAACATGTCTAGGAGACTTAGGCACTTGGGTTTTGCAATTAATTGTCTCAGATTCTCTCAGGCCTCCTATAAGAAATCAAGGTGGTTTTTTTTAATAGTTACTTGACATATACCATTTAAAGCACAACAAATTGTCTTACTGAATGATGTTAAGTGTATTTCCTGAACACTTTTATAAATCTGATAAAATGTAGTCTATTATGTACAGGCATCATTTTTTCAGAGGTCTTTTTTCTATGTTTCTTTGTAAACTGCTGCAAATATCAGAGAGCCCAACTAGCTTTTATTTTCCTTATCAAGTCACAACTAAAATAAAAATAGTTTTTAGCTTTGCAACAGGTTTGCACATTTTTACTCTTTTAGGTCCAATTTGCAGGCCTCTAAAACACACAAAAGTTTAAAATACAATTTTTCCTTAAGGAACGAACAATTTATTATTTTTTTAATTGCCTGTGGATGGATCTATACAAATTCATGCCAGTAACAGCAAGCCATTTCAAATCACAAAAACAATAAGGATATGGATAGAAAAAAAAAAAGTTGGTTGTGAGGGCCTGCTGCATCTCCTAGTTTTTCTTAAAAGATACAAAATTATTGTGCTGGTTAGCTTAATAAACTAGACTAATTATAGAAAGTTCTAGAAGAGTTTGGATAGCCAGAAATTCCCTAAAACTAACAGTAGGTGATGCTATTTGTACTTTGTTTTTACAAATTACAAAACGTTTTAGAAAATAAGCATAGCTTGAGTGATAATAAGCTGATTTAACCTAAATTAAATAGAAGAAGCATCACACACCCCTCCTTCCCCGATCTGTAACTAAGGTCTCAGGTTTCAAAAGACTAAGAAGGTTGATGGACTAGTTAGTAAAAATCAGTTGGACTGAGAATGTAAGAAATTGCACAGAGCCTAAGCTTTTTCCACTTGTAGCCCAAAAAGCACACAAATTAGATACAATTTGTATTTTTGCACAAATGATTCTTCATCCATATGAAATCAGAAGAAAAAACCAAAACTGCTGCTACTAAAGAAGGAGGAGTGGAAACTGAAAATAATTTAGATATATTTCATAAGCTAAATTTTGGCTTTCGGTAAAAGTCATGTTGCCATACCTAGTGTTAAAGGCAGGATGGCTAAAGAAGTGGTAAACAGAGCTGAAGCAGAAGAAACACAAAGGAGCACATTTGTGTCGAAATACCAGCTAATGTCTGCCCAAGGATTATGAAAAGAAGGACCTGAAATAGCAAGTTATTTCATGAGAGTTTAAAAAAAATAAAAATGAAAGTTCAGGCAGCATGATACACCATTAGGAACTATATGTGTATTTAAAAACCATGGAAGAAGTGAGCAGCTCTTTCCCTTCCTGAATCATCTGACCTTAATAGTACATGGAGCTTCAGGAAAGAAACCCGAGGTAAAGAAATATTGACAAGAGAAATGCAGAATAAAAAAAAAGTGACATAAGTAGAGAGTAAGATAAAATGCAACACAGGTTCACTAAAGGTGGTAGTTGACAAACTTGACATCCTTCTTTGATATGAATTTCTAGACAAGAGCAACACAGCGAATCTAATCTATTTGGTATTGAGAAAAGCACTGGATTTTGTGTTACACATGGCATTTCTAGTTAAAGGGGAGAACATGGGGATTTGAATTGCACAGTTAGTAGCTATACAGCTAGCATAACACAGGAACCAGCTAAAATACAAGAGTTAACAGGGGTGGCAGCGATAACTGCCAAGCCAAAAGGGATGCCTGAAAATACCTTCCCAATGGCTGACCCTGCAACAACCTTTGTTTTCATTCAATACCCTATCATAAAATAAAGGGGCCTGTTGAAATTTCCTGAGAACCATGTAATTCAGAAAATATTGTCAACATAGAGGAGGATCAAAATACTGAATAGGAGGTGGGTCTGTATCTGCATTAGTGTTTTCATTCGGAGCAGTTACTGCCTTCTTGAAGTAAGCCTCTGCAGCCCAGTTGTGATGGGTCTCTGCTTCACAGGACCAGGCTAGGACTAGTACAAGTTCTCCTCTGCCTTCATATCCCAAAGGCTTAGAAAACAGCACGGGCTGTTTCACCCAGCAAATCTGCTCCTGTTACATGGTACTATTTGCTAATGCAGACATAGCACTGGTATCCTTGAGGACATTAGTCACAGAAAAGATATGTAAAGTACACAGTTCCAGGTCATACATCTAAGATTAAGAAAAAAAAAACCCCTCATATTTGGAAATGCCAGAGGGGCAAAGAGGTTACTGCTTCATCAGAAGATGATTTTGAAACAAATATAACACAGTAAGTGTGCCTATGAGGAGAGGACTGCCAGAGCAGACTACCACAGAGAAAGCCCATACCTGCACTCTCTGTTGTCTACATTTAACTCCTAAGCTTGGGCTAACTCATTCTCTGTCCCTCTACATCTCTCAACCACCACTTCCAAGCAGAACTGAATGAACACCTCCTCTGCTCAGTTCCCAGCAAGGTGCACCCAGCAGCTCTACTCCAAAGGAGACCAGTGTTTGCCCTCTTGAAAGAGAGAGAAGGGCACAGCCACTGGTTCAATGCAGTACTGGCTGCTCTGGCCTCCTGGGGCAGATACCAGCTGTGCAGGAGGGTCAGGATTTCCCCTTAACCGCCTGGGTGCAGAGCATGGCATCTTTGCTGTGTTCACAGGGGAAAGCAGACATAGCTGCTCACGAGCACAGTACAAGCATGGGCTGGTCCATCACTCCACTGCTGGTCAGTTTCCTGACTGCTGATGCCTGCTTGAGCCACTGCCGAGAAGAGCAAAAACTCTGCTTTGAGATTATTTCCCCTTAATCAGAGTGGTCAGGGACTGCCTACACCCTTCAGAGGAAAAGTCCTTGTGAAATTTTCCAGTTCAGAGAGGCTGGCACTGGCTTCCTTCCAGCTGAGTTTGGGTATCTGGGAATGGCGGATAGCCCATGATAAAGCTCAGTAATAGAGTGGGTTTATATATAAAAAAAAACAAGCAAACAAACAAAACCCCCCAAAAATAAAGAAAATCACCTTGGGAAATACAACATAAATGTAGCCACAAAGTGAAGTAACACTGCTATGCCCTGACCCCATCAGAGAGTTGGAGTGGAAAGGCCTGAGCATACAAGAAGTGGAAGGCAGTTAAATGAGGTGCAAATTAAAAGGGGTCAGCACAGGCAGCCTCCCCAAACCCCCTTCCCCTGCCTTTGTCTCTGAGCCAGTGGACCTACTCCATTAGCAGCAGTGGTAGAAAGCTTCTATTTATCTGGAGCCCCTGGAGTCAGTCTGCAAAAGGGAACCCATCCAGAGCCAGGGTAATGCACAATTCAAATCTACCTGGTAGATTTTTGGGTTTTTTTTAGGTATGCTTGGAAGACATTTAAAAAAGAATAATTTTGTTTCTTCAAGTCTTGGTTAAGAATTCAGCAGGGTGGAAACCTCTCTGAAATCTGCCCTGAACCATGGGATCTTAACCTACTTAAGTTACATTACGCTCAAAAGCTATGGTGCTGGATGACATGGAAAATCCAGAGGGAGCTAGATCAATCAGAAATTAAGACTTCCAGATGCCATTTTATAAATTAATGACTTGATTTCCCATTTATACAAGCACTGATATAAACAACAATTCTCAGAAACCTCCTAGTATAGAAGAAACCAAAGGGCCTAACAACATATTTTAGTGTTACAGTAGTTCAATAAGTGTATTTATTGAAGTTCCTTGGGGGGGTTGTGTAATATGTATCGTAGATATAAAACTCTGTTTTATGAGCCAAATTCTGCTTTCAAACTTCATTAGAGGCTTTAAATCGGCATAATGGAAAATGAACATGCTTCCTCTGAGATCTTTAAATCTCTTTTGAAATAAGAACAAAAATAGGAACTAAAAATATTTATTGATCAGGAAGGCACATGTAGTCTACAAAAGAAAAAAAAAAAGATGCCAAATAGCCACCAACTCATTAGAGCTGATTACCTGTTCCAGATATAAAGAACCATCCAACTAAGTTTTCTTCCTTTTGGCAAGTTCTCCCACAAGTTAGAACTGAGTGTTGACTCTTTTGCTGAAATCTTTCTATTTCTTCCAATCCTTCCTCCACCCCTTAAATACCCAGATATTTGCAATCACATTCAGGTTTCACATTTCTTCCCCCCACCACTTCCAACTTTAGTAGGTGCCAAGTTGAGCTTCAAAACTGCTAGCTCTGACAGCAGATGAATAAAAAAACATGTGCTGTTTGTTAGCTTAAACTCCATAATTTTTAAGCCTCACAGAATCACAGAATCACCAAGGTTAGAAGGGACCTTCGAGATCATCGAGTCCAACCATCAACCCAACTCTGACAAATAAAAAAATAAATCACTAAACAATGTCCCCCAACACCATGTCAACCCAACACCTCCAGGGATGGTGCCTCAACCACTCCCCTGGGCAGCCCATTCCAATTCTTGATAATCCTTTCCATGTAAAAATTTTTCCTAATATCCAACCTGAGCCTCCTCTGAGGCAATTTGAGGCCATTTCATCGTGTCCTATCTCCTGTGACTTGGCAGAAGAGACCGACCCCCACCTCTCTACACCCTCTTTTCAGGTAATTGGAGAGAGCGAGAAGGTCTCCCCTCAGCCTCTTTTTCTCCAGGCTGAACACCCCCAGCTCCCTCAGCATCTCCTCACAAGACTTGTGCTCCAGACCCCTCACCAGCTCCATTGCCCTTCTCTGGACCCACTCCAGCCCCACCATGTCTTTTTTTTTTAATAAGGGGCCCAAAACTGGACAGCTGTGTACCTCTGTGGCAGGTCAGTTTCGGTCGCTTTGTTCCATTTGAGCGCAGCTGCAGACCTCGGCTCGGCTTGGCTCCCGTCCCCAGTGTTGCCACCACCCCTCAACGACCATCCCAGCAGCTGCTTCCACCACCTTTAAATCCCTGCGCAGCTCCTGGCCACGCCCCCTCCATGCCTGATTGGCTGCCGCTGACTTCCTGGTTCCGTCTGGGGCTGGGGGCAGGGGGGAGTCCCCACCTGTGCAGCACCATTACACCCTCTCCTCCTAGGATCATAGAATGGTTAGAGTTGGAAGGGGACCTTGGAGATCATCGAGTTCCAAGCCCCCTGCCATGGGCAGGGACACCTCCCACTAGAGCAGGTTGCTCAGGGCCCCATCCAGCCTGGCCTTAAACACCTTCAGGGATGGAGCACCTTGGGCTCACCTCAGGCCTGGCCACCGGTGCTGCAGCCACCTCACTGATCTACTTCTGACAGATGGAACTTGTTGTGTTTTTTTGGTATAAAAGACATGCTGTGCTTCTTTTAAAGGCAGGCTGGGCATCAGTGGGACTGCTTCTTGCATCCAGTTCTAGCATTGGACAGAACGTTAATTTCCAGAGAAAACAGGAGCAACCTCTGCTTTAGTAGCAGCTGAGGGAGATAATTCCAGTTCACAGGATGAGGCAGGCAGAAGGGCATCTGTGAGAGCAGGAGAACTCAGAAATGGGGCAATATTGTAGATGTTTAGAGGCTGCTGAAAAAAACGGTCAAGTAATGGGGTAGCAAAAGGAAACTTTTCCTTGGATCCTGAAGAGGAGCATGAAGAGCTTAAAGTAGACAAAAATCCCACTCATCTATGAAAAAGGCAGAATTAAGCAACACTTGCAAAATCAGTGAACAGGAGAAGATTTGCTTACAAGCCTTTTTATTTCTATTTTGTCTCACCTAGCTGACTTGAGCTCTCTTTGTTAAAAAGAAAAGAGCCATTTCTTCTACTTGCAGTTGAAGTAAATCAACTGTTGTTTGGGAGATCATTCTAAGGAAAGGTGCAGACACCACCCTATCTGAACCTTGGCTGTTCCACAACCCTTCTTTTGGCTACATAGGACTGGTAATGGTGATGCTGGTAACAGCCAAACTTAAAAAAAAAAATACAAAGAAGTATTTTCAATTTGTCCTGCATTTTTGATATATGGAAGTTGCTCAAGACCCTTCTTTGCCTAGGGACAGGAAGGTCTGGAAAGCAAACATCAGATTGTCTCCTGTGACAAGCAATTCCAGCTACTAAGTGTCAGCTGGCCACCAAGTTTACATATATATAATAAAGTTATGGAAGTCTAGTTATCCTAGATTATTTTTTTTCCACAGTCTCTTTGAAAGGATCACTTGGCCGATATAAGAAACTTAATTGCCCTTTGAAGAATCTTATTGTTGTTGACTATATGGGAGACTTGTGCAGCTAGCCTTTTAAGTGAGATGGCTCACAATATAGGATATATAGTTTATTTAAGACATTTCTAACAGATGCAGGTTACTTTTTTTTTCCTACAAATTCAACATTTGACAGCTTGTTCCTGGCCCAATGCTGTCATTCCTTATATACTTAAGTGTGTGTCTTCAGGTATTTGGTTGGTCCTGCTCTACTGTTCCGAAGAGATCTGGCTGGAAGGAAAAGCCCTTAAAAAGAAAATAAATGAAAAATAATAATTCAGAGGGGAAAGGGCCTTCCCAGCTCTAGAGTCAGCCCTGCAGGATCAGCCAACTGAAGTGCTGATGTAGGAGTGAGTGGTGGGGGGGGATGGGTGAGATGGAGGTACTTTTCAAACTGACTTCACTGCTAAAACATTGTGTTATGTCCATATGCACTCAACATCTAAATAAATTAATTTGACCAAAGTTCTACAAGCCACACAACCCCTTCCTCTCAAGTTTCTTCCTACTTTAGTGTTAATTTAATGCTGAGAACTAAAGGACTTGGCAGAAAACATCCTCAAGATGATAGAGACAGGTATATCCAGCCTGGAAAAAGTTTGTCATTTATTTTTCTGATAAAACACCTCTATAACAATATTATGGGAGCATTCAGTTACTCCCTATGTTTGAAGTCTAACAAACAGTCTAGAAATGAGAACTGCTCTTAAAAAGAAATATGCTTATTTCATTTACTTACCACAACCATTCAAACAGCTTTAGAAAAACATGCTTCATTTTGCTTAATGTTTAAGACCACAGACAAGGAAAAAAAAAGTATAAAAATGTATTCCCCATTCCCAGAAAAAAAATTTACAAAGCTTTCTTCCCCTCCAGGTTTGCAACAAATCAGAGGCATGGCCTGAAAAATGACTATGGACAACTAGGGAAATAACTAGGAAATGACTAAGAAGCTATTTTACTATGTCTAAAAGAATCCAGATATGAACCAATTAGAAAAAAGAAAGAAGCTACTGCTGCACCCTACCATTCAGCTGTCTGTTCATTATTTTGACTAAATTAGGGCAATCCCAGAGGGAGGGAATAATGTATTTCTATTTCTACAATAGGTGCTTGAACATGACAATAATGAATTCTGGTAAAACAAACTGTGAGTCAATCCTTCCATCCTGCTGTCCAAAAGTAAAGACATAGAGCCAAGTGAACATGCTGCTTTTCTTCTACACTACTCGAGACACAACATGCCTGGTGGAAAGGGACTTTTATGGTCATTCTGCATGAGGGAAGACAGGAAACAGGAGACGGCATTTAAGAAGGTTAGAAACAATGCAAGTCTACGGAATGGTCATCCTATGTTGAGGAATAATATTTCCATTGTGTGTTAACCTACTGCTACTTGCAGTTCCCCTGATGCTCCATGGTTGCTCCATTATGCTCATTTCCATAGGAACTGCTTACAGTGCAGTACACAGAGACTGATATCAGATTAATCATAAAAAAATCTGGAGAAAAGAAACTCAGTAAAACTGACACCATATCGACCAGTAGATCCAAAGAACTTGTTATGGGCTGCTATATTCCTACATATTCCTACTTGGTGACATCAGTTGGAATCAAGCGGAAAAAAATCACCGGGAACTTTTATCTTACGACATTTACTCAGTGCCTTGGAAAATATACATGCAAGCATCTCAGCACACAGAAAGTATGTCTGCACAAACACGTGTGCGCATCAACCGCATATTGGCAAGCGCTGCAACACCTGGCAGGGAAAGGGTTTCTGCAGGGATGATGGACAGAGACAGAGCAGTAAGTGCTGTTGTCAGCTCTTGAAGCAGATGATGTCTGGGATACTTTAGAGGATAGTATGGAAATGAGTTTGAAGAAGCAAGCTGCCAGATAAGGGTAGACCCTAACTCTAAGGAATGTTCATCTAATGGAGAGTTACTCAATGGTTACCAGGTTGCATTTTACAAGGGTCCACTGAACATGATAAAACAGCAGCGTCGGGTGAGTAATGGGTTTCTTATTGTTGTTTTCTCAACTACAACAATGCAGCATCCTTACTTCCCAAGGAGAAGGGAACAACTAATCAAGTTATTTAAGGGATACTATCTTACTGAGATGAAGGCAGAATTGGTTTATGGTCTAGGTATTACCTGTAATCTACCCCTAGAATTGCCCTGAGCAAAAAGGTAATATGTTGTCTTTCAATGGAGTTGCACTAGATTAGAATATGATTTTGAAGAAGTGGAAGTCTGTCCACAGAATTGAACAATTTATAATGTCTGCTGGAAGCTAGCTTCACACTGTAAACTGTTATTTTCTTGTCCTTTGTAATAAAGAACTAAGAACATAACACAAAGACCAAAACAATCCATCTCCTGGCCCACCCCCCTCCAAGTGTTTATTATTTTAGTTTTATGTAACCTGTGCTATGATAATTTCTATAGTCAAACCATAAGGGCTACATAAGATTTAGACTGGAACACCATTTTTATCCCTGCCTCCAAATTCTCATGCTCACAAAGATAGCCAAGGCACTTTGGCTGGAACTTTTTAGGTCCACATGAAGGCACTAAAAGAATTACAGTATACACTGTATTCAATAACAGTGAATACTTCAAAGCTTCCCAATAACTAGGGCATGAATGTAAAATGGGTTGCTCTGCACATCTAAGAGTTTTCCCTTTTCTCATCGTGTTCTTTGAAAAGGTGGCTTTATTCAGATTTTTGTGACTGTTCTTGTTCTACAAAAGCACTTTTAGGACTTTATTGAGGTTTACATACACCACTGTTCAAGACGAAAGGCTTTCATGTCAATTATTAATAACAAAATCTTTCATCTGTCTATTTAAAAAAATAAAAACATGATCCTTTTTTTCTTCATTTTGATGTTTAATTTAGAATGAAAATCAAACTCTTTAAAAAAGTTTTCCCCGCTATCACAAGGGAAACTACGATGTTTTTAAGAATTTTCTCTATGAAGATAATGCCAGCTAAAAATAAAACAGAAAATAACAAAATAAAAGGCTTAATCCTTTTTAAAAATGTTGAGCATACTTAATGATTTCAACAGGAGTGGAAAGGCACTCAGGATCTCATGGACTAAGAACACAAAATGCTATTTCTACTAACATATTTGGGGATAATCAGTTCATTGACTTAGAAAGCGACTCAACAGGGACTTCAAGAGCTGTAAAAAATGAAATTATTTCTGACTTAAAGAAAACTTTATTTGCTTTGACATCTACTCCTCCAAAACATTTCAGGAAGACTTCAGACCATCCACATATTACCACTGAGCATGAGAGCTTGTCTTGTGATGACCTGAAAGTCCTGGTGACCCTGTTCATCTGGCAGTGCAATTGCTCATTGTCAGACCTCTCAGCTTCTAGTACCTGCTCTGCAGGAATCATTTTATAAACCTTCATGTAGCGTTGCTGCCCACATGCCATCTGAGGTCTCTGTTCAGGACCCCAGTCTGTCAGATTTCATAGAATCCATGTACATTTCATTAATTTTTAATTTCTGGAGCACTTAGTACCACAGAAAAATCCTCCTGCCCCAAAATAATCATCAGGTAATTGTCACTTCGTACAGACTCTCCTCCAAAATGTCTAGTTGTTCTACTAACTTTCATAGCTAGAGTTTGTAATGAAATTATTTTCTTCAAGACAGCAGTTCCTGGATTTTATTTTAAAAAATTCTTACTCTTCTAATTAATTATGTTTCAATTAATATCTAATGTTTCTAGTATAATTTCATGTTTCCAACACAGACTTCATCATTTTATTTTGAGCTACAGATGTATCTTTAAGTACTTTCATACTTATACATATAGCTTCAACACAATACTAGGGCTAGAACAAACTGCACAGCAAAAGTCAGACTCTCACACACTTTGTCTTGGTGTGGTCTCTCATCAGCATCAGGAAATACACATAGTAAAGCCTTCTATGTTGTTACAACTAGATGGCTGGATGAGGGGAGAGCAGCAGATGTCATCTACCTTGACTTCAGCAAGGCTTCTGACGCTGTCTCCCACAACCTCCTCATTAGAAAATTAAGGAAGTGTGGGCTAGATGAGGGGGCAGTGAGGTGGATTGAGTCCTGGCTGTGTGACAGAACTCAGAGGGTTGTCATTAATGGAGCAGGGCCAAGTTGGAGGCCTGTAACCGGCAGCATCCCCCAGGGGTCAATACTCGGCCCAGTCCTGTTCAACTTATTCATCAATGACCTGGACGAGGGGATAGAGTGTATCCTCAGCAAGTTTGCTGATGATACCAAACTGGGAGGGCTGGCTGACACTCCAGAGTGCTGTGCCACCATCCAGCATGACCTGGACAGGCTGGAGGGCTGGGCAGAGAAGAACCTAATGAGGTTCAACAAGGGCAAATGTAGGGTCCTGCACCTGGGGAGGAAGAACCCCAGGCACCTATACAGGTTAGGGATGGATCTTCTGGAAAGCACTACTGAGGAGAAGAATCTGGGAGTCCTGGTGGATGGCAGGCTCTCCATGAGCCAGCAATGTGCCCTTGTTGCCAAGAGGGCCAATGGAATCCTGGGCTGCATAGGGAAGAGTGTGGCCAACAGGTTGAGGGAGGTCTCCCCCTCTACTCTGAACTGGTGAGGCCACAACTGGAATACTGTGTCCAGTTCTGGGCTCTCCAGTTCAAGAGGGACAGGGAACTACTAGAGAGTCCAGCATAGGGCAACGAAGATGATTAAGGGATTGGAGTACCTCCCTTACAAGGAAAGGCTCAAAGAGCTGGGACTCCTTAGCCACAAGAAGACTGAGGGGAGACCTTAGCTAAGTTTACAAGTGCCTAAAGGGTGGGTTGAAGGATGTTGGAGCCAGACTCTTTTCAGTCGTTTCCAACAATAGGACAAGGGGCAATGGGCTCAAGCTGGAACATGGGAAGTTCCACTCAAATCTGAGGAAAAACTTCTTTCCGGTGAGGGTGCCAGAGCCCTGGAACAGGCTGCCCAGGGAGGTGGTGGAGTCCCCTTCTCTGGAGATCTTCAAGATCTCCAGAGTGCTGGAGTCCTGAGTGATGTGCTCTGGGCAACCCTGCTTAGCAGGGGAGTGACTAGATCTTTAGAAATTCCTTCCAACTCTGTCAAATCCATGAACCCATGAAAGTGTTCTGCTGCTACAATATACCCTGACTTCAGTTTTCATTTGCTTATTGCCTACAGACTCAGTATCATTTGAGTGAAGCAGAAGTACACAAAAAAGAGGAAAACATACCTGTAACTACTGATCTCAAACAGATGCTAACTGAGCTCAGAGTACAACAGCTCTACTCTTTGGACAGAGAAACTTGCCTTTGCAGCCACATTTCTCTTGTGAGCCATTATGTCGTGAGTGGTAGAAACGCATATGAAGTTTTTCCTCAGTGTCATTTTGATTGGTGGTGCTCCCAGCAAGCTTAGGGGATGTGGCTGCTAAAATCAGGGGAGGTGCCTGCAGAGTTATTCCAAGCACTAATTGCAGCAATTAGTGCTGTGCTGGGCCACTTTATTTATTTTGCTCTTAAAAATGTCCTCTAGCCTAATTCTATGAGTACAGGCTTAGGTCTTCAGTTAACAGAACAGTTTGAAGTACAAACAGGGAAGAATAACAACACATATCTTGGAACTCAAATTGATAAAACACAACTAGAATTATTAAAAAAAAAATATCAGCAAATAGAAAAACCCAAATATAATTTTTCAGAAACTTTTTCTCCCTTTACACAGCGTAGCTGCATTTCAGGGCAGCTCCACGCTGCTTTCTCAATAGCCAATTTTGTACTCAGATTGTCTTCAGCTAGCAGCTCCTATTGACAATAGAAGCTGAATTCCTTTCATGGCCTTCACAGAAAAATAGGTGAGCCTCTAAAAAGTTTGGGAGTCATTTCGGAATACTCTTTAAAAATCCACATGAACAAGCCCATATTGTGCATTTGACAATGGAGAGAGAAGAAAATTATAAAATCAGCAATAGCTAGTGTTTGGATCAGATGACAGGGAGTAAAATGCTTGAACTCCTGTTTCAACTTCAGTACTTATGTTATTAATCATATTATCTCCAACATTTTATAACCACCTTGTGCCTCAGTTTTTCCCCTCTATATATTGAGGTAATAGTACTCACCCCCGTTTCTGAAGAGGTTTGAAAGCTTTATAAAAAAACACCAGGTAAGTATAATCATCATCATTTTGGGTTGTTAGACAGCTTAAGGGGCTCCCTTCTCACATGACTGATGGTTGCCTTGGGATGCAAATGAAGTCTTTGGGCAAGATTCTGCCTTTTGTTACCTTCTCTGCCTTTAATTATACTCAGCTGCTCCTTACTTTTCATCTTCTGTTTAAGATAGTGCTGATCTGGAAATCTTAACCAGATTTTATTTGGTTAAATATTTTTATTTGACAGCATTGGAACTCTTTTATTGCGTATGGAGGCACATTAATTCCCTACTCAGATTTTCTCCGCGCCCCCCCCCCCCCCCCGCCACCTAAATAAAGAGGCTAATCCTGTTTTACTGAATGATAGCAAAGGTGTGATTCATCTGCTCTAATTTAGGCACCATCTGCCCAAGGTCTGAGGCAGGTACCCTCATTCCCTTTATTATCAGTAGAGAGAAACAGGCATCTCCAGAGAGCAATTTATCTTATCCCGAGACGGGGGCGTCTAAAATAGGTCAGAAAAATCACACTCTGGAGATATCCACTCTGGTTCTGTGACTATTAAGGGAGCCTTAGGTGACTTGCTCAAACTTGGGCGCGTAACTTTTAGGCATCCCATCCAGAATATCCACAAGAGCTGTTAAAATGATGGTGGTTGATCACCACGCTGTATTTCTCACTGCAGGCTGATACAATCTAAATGGGACCGATAGCGCTTCCTGCATCTTACAGCACAGATAAAGTCTGGCACAGACAGTCATAGTTAGCAACTGTGAATTTCATGCCTGACGTTAATCAGGAGATAATAGTTAGATGGTAAGCTTTGAGAGCCATCAGATGAACTCGACCCAGTCATCATCAATCAAACACGCTTCGCTTTTACATCCGTACACCGGGGCCTCCGTGCACGAGGCAGTGATGGTAAAATGTGCCATTGAGCATCTCTTTTCCTGCAACAAGTTCCTTATTCCTAATAGTAGTAAATTAGTTACTATTGATTCCCAAATACCCTGCTTCTCCCAAACTAATCATTAACCTTCCTGCAAGGTAGGAAGGTTCCCTATTAAGGGGAATCAATTTTAGATTTGGAGCCTTAAAAAAAAAAAAAAAAAGAAAGAAAAAGGAATGTTTAGGATTTTTCATAATTGCTCAGAAGCTTGATCAGAGATACTTTTGAGAAAGTGGTAAAGATGTAAGATGATTTATTTTATCATGTAACTGAAACACAACACAGACATCTCTCCAATATGTGCATAATCATCACCGTAAACAAATGCAATTGGCTCACAGGGGACCGCGGTACATGTTTCACAGGATTCTGCAACAGCACGTAACACTTCAGGACAAGAATTAGCTAAACGTATTGAGCTGCTGACACTCCCTCCCTAGAAACTTTGGTTTATACGTTATTAGCGGAGAGGCCTCCAGTGAGAAGATAAATTAAAAAGGAAACTGCCAACAAATTAAAAAAAAAAAGGGAAAAAAAAAAGCCAGAGCTTCTGTATGAAAAAGCTTATTGGCACCTCTAGAAAGCTGTCTCAATCTCTCCTTCCCTTGAGTTTTCCTCTCCCCATCCTAATCACTTCATATTTTGAATATTACAGTTGCTTCTTTCACGCTCTTGCTAAATCCCAGTTCTTCAGACTTCAGGTGTTGGAGATACTCAGGATAAATTATACACTGCCATGGAAAGGGACTGTATTCTCAGTAGCACTCATTTTCTTTACTTATAAAGCAGGCTTAAGTTAATTTAATGTGACACCACCATCCCTCCCCCCAACAAACACACTGTTTCCCTGTTTTGAATTCATACTACTTTTTGCTCATTATTTCCTCATTTCTTAGTTTCAGCTGACTCTCAGTCTTAGCAGTCCCCACAATCTCATCCACAGTTTCCCCTCCTTTGCATCCCAAATGAACACCACAACTCCAAAACACAAAAGGAAACTCTTTTTCTTTCCTGCCAGAAATGCCTTTCAAGAGACCTTAGACTTCTAAGTGACTTCAGTTCTTGAAAATTTGACTTCATATCTTCTCCCCTTTGGGAGAATACATTCCATATGAAAAAGGTAAAATGTAAGAAATTTGGAGTACTCACATGAGTGAAGAGAGCACAACAAACAGCACTCCAGCTGCTAAGGAACCCATTAAGCTACAGCTACCCACGTTTCCTAAATTTAAAGGGTTAGCCTGAAAGGGGTTGGAGAGAAGGAGAGGTTTTCTTCTCTCTAGGAAAGATGGGTAAGTTTAGGAAACTGTCACTTCTCTGTATTAAATGACAGAAACTGTTGAGCTCTTCCATTAACATCCTTGATTTTTTTTTATGTGATTTCCCAGTCAACACCATTTTGCATTTTGTGGTAACAGGCACAACAGGGATCCTGTATAGAAACATACATATGCAAACTCTTCACTGAACTTTTACTGAAAGTTAATATTGATTATGGTTTTTAAGCCAGCATTTCATTCAAAGACCACGGAGGAAACTTGTACCCCACAACAGCACCCAAATATTCTTCTTGTTTACAAGAAACAAAACAGTTCATAGACTTACAGTGAAAAATACATCTGTTAATAAAGCTCAGAATCTACAAATTTAAATGGGCATGTGTGTATAGATATTTGGTAAGCAGTTGTACAAATGTTTCAATTGCACACACACATCTTAATTTACTGTGTTTATAAGGTTTAGATCTACAGGCAGGTCCCTGTCTCAGTCAGCAATAATCTCCAGTTCACATTTTAAGAGAGTAAAATTGGACTAGAAAGATGGTACGAAGGAATAAAATTTCTTCTATAGATTTACTTCTCAGGCCAATAGCGGAACTGGGAATAACACAAAATTCTCCTGATCCCTGCCCTAGTGTCCTTATCACAGACCCAACTTTAATTCTAATCAAAGTTGTTGGAAAACAGTTGAGCAGCACTTTGAGCACACAAAGTCTAAAATCTGTGTGTCTCATCTGAATCACAGAATCACACAGAATCACAGAGTCATCCTGGTTGGAAAGGACCTCCGAGATCACCGAGTCCAACCACACACACAAAAACCCCCTACAATCTCTCATTCAGATTTGTATAGCTATCATATTTGTCTACAGAGGCTTGATGATTGAGATGACTGGGAAATGCTGATCTCTTACCTGAGTTTTAGGGAACTAAACTTAGCTGGGTGCAGAAGCACAAGGGCTACAGGCTGCATCAAAGGTTTAATCATCCTTACTACCAGAGTAAAAACTATTTAGGCCACACCACAGAAGTACTCAAAAATCAACACTGCCCTGAATGTAAAATGGGACTGAAACCAATATTTTGCCTGAACTTTGTTCACAAATTCAAATTGCCTATAGCAGCAATGCCAGCTCTCACTGTTTTCTTTGGGACTGTTGTGATATTTGTTATTCTTCTTAAAGTCCCAGCACCTGTGGTCAGGGGATTAGGTGATCATCTCTGTTTTCTACTAAAATAAAAGCAACTTTCTCAAGTTTGAGGAAACGCTTCCAGATGTTGCCCGCACATGGAAGGCTACAAATTGGTTCTTTCTATGCTCCAGATTAGCCAGACACAAACCAGCTCTGAAGCAGAAAGCACACAATTTAGCTTAGTGCTGCTTAGCCTGTGTTACTAACTCCTGCTGAGGTGTGAGAGCTCAAGCTGTCCAGGTTTTGGAGAGCCGCTTTCTTGTGTCCTGTTGGCCTAAAGCACAAGCAGAGCAATTCCACGTCTACCTGTTAAGACAAAAAAAAACAACAGAGGAAATGAAGAAAAAGGGCCTCAAAGCCATTTTTTTTTTTCTCTAATATTTGCTCCAATCTCATGATTTTCTTGCTAGGTGAGATGTATGTGGGATGCAGGATGTTTCTGTAGTCTAAGAGGTTGTGAAAACACAGCTGATACTGCATATGAGAAAGTTTTCCAGTGCTGTCCTTCCCATGCCCTGCTCCTAGAAAACAGTGTACAGGGGACAGTTCAATTTTTGGTCTTGCAATTTCAATTCACTTACACCTTTAGTTGGACTACAATACAGTCGCTTTTCAAGCCTAGGCCGTTGAGGGGAAGAGGAAGAGAATAACATTTGATCAGCAATCCAAACAGATGCTGTTCATAAGAAGTATAAGCAACATAAGTTAAAGACAAAAAAAAAAAGAAGAAACATCCTAAAAATATTCTTTGTGAGCAGTCATTGTTACTGTTAATTTTGCAAGGACTGGCAAGTGAAAGAGAACCTTACAGAAGTTAGAGTGCAGATAACCAATCGAAAGAAGAACAAAGAATGTCTTCATATATTTTCTTTTTTGCATGGTGTTTCCCTGGAAGGACCCATCGGAATCTGAATAGTTTTGTTCATTATGCTTCTAGAGTGAAGAAGTGTGCATTCTCCTATTCAGTGTATATAAATGGGCTACTCCTTACCCTTGAAACAATTTTTGTTTCTGTTGTTTGAGTCTCTCTTTAAAACAAAAGGTTTAAAATACAAGAAAAGAAACCCCAGAAATTCAGGAGTCAAATTCTAAATATTTGTTTGATCTTGGGGTCTGTGACTTTCACAAAAAAAAATGTGACCCCAGTGAAACTGGGTTTCCATCTTTGCAAGCATGTAAGAATTGATTCCTGCATGAATTATAACATTATGGTAAATAAGATTTATTCTGCAAAGCTTGTTTCAAAGTTATTCATGTTCAAGGGACATGAGAACAGCCATGTTTATCAGAACAGTCCTAACTCTCAAAGTTCGAATTCCAATTTTCCCAATGTATGGAAGAACAACATTATTTACAAATATCTTTAAAAGAAATCCCATTTCTAATTTTCATATACAGCTTTGTCCTGGCACATACATAAATCTATTTTTCAAATACGTTATGCTTTTGATAGCTATTTGATCCATATGAAATCATCCAGGCAATATACAGAGTATATTTTTACTTGCTGCTCTGAGACCAGATGTGAATACAGGTAACACTGGCAAAATAAGTTTCTAATTTTGCTGAGCCACAAGACTAGAAACTAAATGAGAAACCCCATTCAGAGAGAGCGGGCTTCCTTTTACGACACGAAGGGAAGATGTATGAGGTATGAAAAGTATATTTGGGTGTCATCTGCCTTGATTTTACCATCCCTTTTAGTTTTTCAAAGGAATAGCAAACTATCTGGCTTGAATTCTCAGCAAGTGAAGCTCACAAATATTACTGAAGTGTAATAGCTCCCCCTGCCAGGTTTGGATTACAAACTACATTTCACACATGTGCACGAACACACACACACACACACAATCTCAAGAAATAAATTAACACCTATGTTAGCATTTGTTGTCACTGCTTTACTTGTCAATGATTATTACAGCAAAAGAAAAAATAAGTGCATTTGATACATAATATGTATTAAAGTAATTTTAGAAAACTTACAAAGATGTAGATGTTAATATTAATTTGCATTCAGTGTGGGTGGAAGAAATATAAAACTATTACAACCAGAAAGAGAGAAATAAAGTACGGAAGCTTACTTTTGCTTAATTTACTGTTTACTTACCAATATTCTATCAGATTATCCTATTTTTTCTCTTAAACACTTAATTGCATGAATGATAATTGTAGACTAAAACTGTTGTCTGCTGGCAACCTAGGACCAAACCGCGTTGCACTCTGTTCATTCCATTTTTTACTTCATTAAACCTAATGACAGAAGTCCAGAGCTAATAATCTTAGCCTTCAAAAACCTATGTGTGTGACTGATGCCAAGAAATCCTGTAGGATGATTTTGAAAGTCCAGCTATTCAAACTAAAGCTGTATCTGAAAGGGCAGAATTAAAATCTGTCATGAAGCACCCAATCCTAAAAACCATTCAGCAACTACATGGACACTTGAAAATGTCCAGGAGTTAGAAACCTTTGAAGATCAAATTGGCCTTTCCAATAGTAGTCATTAATGCAATCTTAGAAGGAAGGAATTATACTATGCTGTTGCACTAATACAGCACTTATTTTCTGGGAAGTCTACCAGAAGTCTACCAGCTTTCATTCCCTTTTACAAAAGAGTTGGAAGAAAGGTAAGTAAAACCATACATTGTATAGGTAGTTAAATTAATAAAAGCTATTCATTTAGAAGTATAACAAAATCTAATCTGATGTATTTCATGCTATATCCCCAATACTCAGAGGAACTCCAGCAGCGTCATCTGCTGCATGAAAGAGCACGGAATGGAATCTTTGGAGTGAGCTGTAAGTGAATTTAAGTAGTGTTAATTTCAAAACACTCGTATACACCGACCTGAAACTCAAGAACATGGGGTACTTTTCCAATTCTGGAAGTTACATACTGGAGTATTTTACAAGTCTCTATTTTGTTTTGTTGTATAATTTTTGGTTGTTTTTTTTTTTTTTTTTTCAAAAGAGATACAATACTAATGACTGGAGTCTTGAAAATCTCTGTGTGAAAGTATCTTATATAATATGTACCTATTCAAGAAAAAAAATTATATTATTTTGTTTTGCCCCTTTCATCTCTGCCCTGGTTTATGCATTAATTTAGACCCAGCAAAATGCTTGATAATCTTGCAGTTAATTTACAGTCAATCAGGCATCCTTCACCTTTAATGCAAATTGCCAGCATATATGATGAACGATTTATTATTTTTTTTTCGCTGGCTGTTTATACTATAGACAGTTCAAAGTATTCAGAAACTCTAAATCTCTAAATTAGGTCCCATGGAAATCATGGACTTGTTTAGGGAAAAAATGGTTATAATGTCATAAAAAACTAGGTTCTTCAGATATTGCCTTTTCGGCTCTTGCTTAGTCATTAATTTGAGATGTTTTTCGCAATCATGACAAGATGCAAGATTTTCCAGTAAGTTCACCAAGTCTCCAAATTCAAAGTCATATACTGGAAGGAGTTGGACCCTGTGGTAAGGATGAGAGGAGAGGAGGGTGTGCCATGGCAGTAGTGGGTGCTGTGGGAATAGAAAAGGTTCTTGAAGAAAAAAATAAAAAAGATCCCTCCAGAAAACACCAGTTATGATTTTAGGAGAGGAGGCACTGGAAGAGCCAAGTAAAGCTGGTGGTGGAGTCCTTTTTATTATCTCTGTAAAATATGTTGGAATGGTAAGTGCTTATATGAAACTAAAAGACCACTTTGATCTGGCTGTTGTGATGGAGGTGACAACAGCAGTAAACAGTTGCAGAGAGTCTATCTGTCTTAATTTCAGATTCTGAGCTTTAAGAATACACAAGAGTAGCTAAAATTGAGATGAAGATGAATGTGTTTATTTCCTCATGCTTATTCCATTTCACTGTCATTAGTGTAGGAATTCTCGGCTACAAACAGCACCACATTCAGAAAAAGTTATCCAACAGGCACATACTTTCCAAGGCTGTCCATTGCTAATCAGTGAAGACAAGGCCATACTTAAAATTTTTTTTGCCCATTGTTTCACCATTACTCCTTTAAACACTTTTAAGGAGAAAAACAAGGAATAAATTCCTTCCATTTAATGCTTTGCTATTAAACCCTTAAACACTTCTGAGGCTGTGATGAAGTCCAAGCTCATACCTTGTGCTGCTGACAACTGTAACAATATGAGTATGGATCGCAGACAACGCTGCAGTAAATTGAAGCTAAGGAATTTTGGCAGTTTGAAGCCTTGTGTCCTTTATAAGTGAAATGTGGTTTTGATGCCTGTTTCTGTGCAAACTGAAGGTAAAGCTTCTGTTCCACACTGATTTATAAATAGGGATATTTTTTGTCCATTTGAGCAGGAGTTTGAGAAGTGCATACTGACTTTGAGTGCTGCCAAGTAAATAAAGGAGCTTGACTTCCAGGAAATACTGGAAATAAAATTTGACAGCTAAAATTCCAGACTCTACAGATCATTAGTCACTTTTGAACATCTTACCTTCCCTTCTAGCAGCTGGTTTACGGAATCTGCCTAGAAGGGGCGTAAACTCCATAAAAACCAAATGGAATTACCAAATTAAGCAGGCATCAGAGAGGAACCTTGCCTGTTAGGTGTTTTGTCTTTCATAGTAGCATTACAAAGGGAATAAAACAATACATGTTGATGTATTGGATACATTGGATGTATTGGGGAGAGGTCAAGAAGCCAAAAATAAAGAAAACTGTCTAAGTTTGGATGAGAGATAAATTAAATGCACAATAATTTGCATATTATGGTGGCCTGCTTTCGTCATGAAAAGACTTTAAGTCTCTTTCATATGGATAAGGTACATAGGTCTGAAAATATAGAAAGGTGAAAGGGTCAACAGGTAAACAGGAAGCATGAGTACAGAGGTAGAGGGCAAAGTGCTGCTGTCCATACCTAGAATAGATTGTTGTACAGTTTCATTTCAGTTTATATCTGTTACTAAGCACAGAAAATTTTGTAAATGGATAATTAGCATGTCCATTTGACAGCCTACATGATCCACCAGTACATCTGAGGAAAAAGATCAAAGCAAAGAATTCACAGACTCGTGCAGGCAACTATGAAGTTATTGTATGACTTTTTTTTGGTTTAACTACAAATTCTACTTGTATGTAAAAATGTCATTTAAATTTTTTGCAGAACTTCTTCTAAATTAACTTTCATTATTTATTAATTTAATCTGATGATGTCTTATAATTAGAACTGCTGAGAAATTGACTACAGCATGGCACTTTCCTTCCTATAATTAGAACTGCATTGTTCAAGACTGTAGAAGTTTTTAATATACTCACTCACACCTCCGGTTGCTTGAGGAATGAAAAGGATGAAAAGAGCTAAAGACACTGAAAAATGACGACATGTAAATATACATAACTGTAATTTTTTTTTCCTAAAATCTGAAAGGAATTGCAAGTGCCATTCAAGGCAAAGAGGAAAGAAGACATAAGGGCAGAAGAATAAAAGAAAAGGATAATGATCTTCAAGTAGAAAAATGGGTGTTTTTCAAGATAATGTGCTTGGTTCTGTACAAGAAGCATAAAGACATAGAAAATGCATATATGCATACCTGTCCCAGGCCCTTCTCCATGCTGAGCATGAAGGTCCTTTTAACACTGGACAGGGCATTTGCAACAGATGTGGAACCAGTCACATAGCCACACAGCCAGTTGCCACTGCTCCCCTTACATATGATAACCGATAAGCACAGCAACCTATTTACTTGCAAAGATGTACCTATATATTCAAACAACTTTCTTCTTTGTTTTTTATACCTCTTGGTCATACCTGATTTCTAAAGGGGAATTATACTCCTGTTTTTCTCTTGACTTACAATTCAAACAGAAGATTTCACAAGTTGCCATCAGAATGTTTTTGGCTGTCGCAATAAGCATTAAAAAATTCTACTTTAAACTTCTCATATGGGAAATCAAACAATTCTGTTTGTTACTGGCTAGGAGTTTACCCGTAGTTAGTTATCACAACTAATAAATCATTAATACAAGTTAACTTGATTATGTACGAAGGAGGTTAAACTGTAAAGTGTCAATAGGCTGTGGATCAGAACATCACTGTGTTGCTATGAACACTGTGACTTTGTGCTGCTAAAAGGTAATAATGGTTTCAAATATAGGCCAAGAATAATTTATTTTAAATGATGGAGGTGCCAAAAAGTTATTCTGACATGAAAAGAAGGACTAATAAAGTGAATGGTAACCCAGACCTTGCTAAATTAAACATACACGTTCCTTGGAGGCCTGGTTATATAGCTGTGCATTTCAATATAGGAATAATGACAAATGATAGGTACATACTGTAATATTCATTGTTTTTTATTTATAGTAGTATGGATTACCTCCATTTTATACTAGAATAACAAAGGAATAGAGCTAGTCACTGGCTTTCTCCAACAGCTCTTTCACCCAAAGAACGGCAGAACAAGAAATGACTCCATTCTCTTTTAAAAGGGAGAGAAATCACAGAGTAAAGAAATCATCAAGCTCTATCTATCTCTACCTTGATTCTCTTTATTACATATCTGGCATACTGCTTAGTGCACCTGAGTTTTTAATGAGCCCAGCAAAGACAAAAGAGAGATGTTCTGTTCTCACTGACCTCCCTGGCTGCGGCAAATCCCTGAGGTGCGAGGCAGGGAGGTGGGGAGAGCAACCGAAGTTTTTTCAAGAAAGCTAACATCCTGGGATGGTAAAACAGCAAAAGCTTCCACTTTCCAGATGGAGCATTGTTAATATTCTGGATTTGTGGTACTGCGCTGTTTTGAAACAAATAAAACCAAGCAATAAAGAATGAAGTTCGTTTGCCATATGGCTGTTTATTTCTCCGTGCTATAGCTCAGAGATAAGTAATGTATGGTTTCTCAATATGGCACATCCACGCACACCACACACCCCCCGTCTCCCCCAGGTGCATACAATATAGCACACCTAGATTAACACAAGTCAAACTCCTTTTGATTGCATTGAACATGTGGCATCGTGGCTTAAGGGATTTTCTCCTTCAGTTGAAGTATAAGATCCATTTGACAGCCAGGAGAGGAAAAGATGCGCTTCGGAGTGCACAGAAGAGTAAAGGGGGAAGAAGCAGGTGGATGTAAAAGCACAAAAGATAACACACGTGGTTGGTTGTTCAACATCTTCTAACCAAAATTAGTACTCGGGAATGACAGGATTCTGACAACCCTGATGAACAAAGATCTGTCTAAAGGGAGAGTGAAACACGATCAGCAGCATTCCCAGCTCGCCACCACCAGGAGATTTACTGGATGCAAATTTGTGGTACGCAGCAGAGAATGATCAGAGAAAGGCAGTACTTCCATTACCCTTCACTTGCGGTTGTGTTTGGGAGGGAAAGGCAACACACACATGCACACACTCCCCCCTGGCTACCGCAGGTTTGCAGTGCAAGAAATGCCTTTGTTGCAGGCATTTCATGGAATTTGAAAGTCAGAAATATAAAAAGCAATATCTAGATAATGCTAAATTGATCTCCAGAGCTTCCCTATTCAGCAGCCACAGTCTGTTGGCCTTTCTGTCTCTCTTATCTCAGCAGGTGTACCCTGATCTTTTTAAAAAAAAACTAAACAAACCACAATTAAGAAACTTGCTAATGATCTTAACATCACGAGGTAGTTCATTTTCCTGAATTTTTCAAAGCAACCCTGCCAAAAAAATGCCAACTCTGACACAGTTACAAGCACCCCTCAAGTGTGGATCATTTGGGTCTATGTTTATGTTGTAGGACCACGTAGGTGAGCATTCCTGTACACTGCTGTATGGATGAGGACACCAGCATTACGTAATAGGTCATTTTATTCTTGTAATGGAACAGTGCAAATCCAGAACAGGTAACTTAGAGCAGCTATTCAACTCCTTTAATCTTCTTTAGTCCTGATCTGAGGTTTTCTGTCTTATTTCTGAAGCATGATTGAAGTTCCCATTTGGAGCACCATTGCATATAGTATAGATGCAAATATACCAGGGGATAGTCCCACTTCCAGGTTCACAGATCAGTGATATAAAATTCTGACAATGTTAGACGACTGACATTAGATGACTTGTGTTGACCAGATAATACTCATGCAGAAAAATATGTCTACTGAAAAGCTGAATCCCAGAGCAGTTCTTCTCACACTTACTCATTTAGGACAATCACATAAGAACATTAATGATAATATATATAATATCCTTTAAATGCCTTTGCAATCAACGAAATCTGAACCAAAGGCCTCAAATTAAGAAATAGAGATATGGTGCCCACAGCAAACCTAATATAACCTAATTTTTATTTGAGATGAGACCTCAGAGATCCTGCAGCTTTCACTGTGCACAAAGTTCTGAGTAGGTATCAAGAGTAACTTCAAGGGAAAAAGCATTGTAGCTCATCTATTTTAATTCTTGATAACAAGGCAAAACTTATCTCCTGATAGCTCTCTAGCTATTCTGATGATAGGAGCCTCAGTACAAAACACTTACGCATGCACCTAATTTTAAACCCAGCAATAATCCTGATTGAATCAAGACGTCTACCTTTGTGCTTAAAGTAAAGCATGTGCTTAAGTACCTTTTTGTATAGGGGCCTTAATTACATTATGTGTGTGAGAGGATATGATAATTTTAGTTGGGTTTCCCAAGAGAGCCTTTAGTTAATAAAATAACTAGGTTTAATACTCCACAGAGTTGTATGGGAACAGAATTCTGCTCCTCCTCCTATAGCCAAGCACAGGGTAGACTGTAATTTAATTGTTGGAAGCACAGAAAGTGCTGAAATGCTGTATGTCTTAATATTGTACTGCCAGAGCATGTTTGTTTCTATTATGGAATACCTTGGGAAATCCACAGTACAACGCTACCACTAGTTATTCATAACAGCTTTTGAATTTACTGACATTCAGTACCAGACTTTAGCTGTTTTATCGGATCAGATAAGGGAGAAAAAGCTCAAATTAACAGGAATTTTTAAAAAGTGAAAGAATTAAGACAAATACAAAAGTCATCTTCTTTCCCACCAGGATCACCTGCTCCAGTGAGGAAAATTCAGAATAATAAAGAGTAGATCAAAATAAAACTACAAAGAGCTGTTTGCAAAGAATTCCTTTGAATACCCTTATTATGACTATTCTGTGCTATCTATTTATGTGTGTAAAAAGTGTGTAAATTCTGCCTATGAAGTGCACGACTGTGAGAGACAGTAGTGAGCAGAGGAAGAACTGGTAAACTCATGGCAGATCATCAGACATCGTTCTCCCCATAGGCAAAATTGTACAGATATTGAGGTGTCTATTTCAACATGGACACCAGATTCCAGAACATTCTCCAGAACATGTCACCAAAATATTTCCCACCGAACCAGCTCTTCCCAAAGCTGATTGTAAGCAGCCCTTCAAGGTAATAGTCTGAGCTGCGCAACTGCAGGGAGGTGAAACCCAAAAACCAAATTTTTACCTGGTCCTCACTTCACGATTTGCACTGATGCTGTGGAGACTGGTAGAGATTTTTCCTATTTGGTGGGCATATTTTGAGTGGTCATATATATGTATAACATGTCTTTGCATAACATTATATTAAGTAGCGCAGACCAGAACTTCTTAAAAATAGGTTCCCGCAGGGGTAACTGACAATATGTCACTGACTTCAGAAGGTGCAAATTCCAGTAACTGTTCTGAAAAAACTGAAACAAAGCTGATTCCTATCAGATGAGGATCTGAGCTGATCCTATCACATGAGAATCAGATTCAGTTTCCATCACTACGCTTGTTCTCAGCACCAAAGATCACTGTGCCTAAATGGCAAAGAACAACAATTTCTATTACTAAATTAATACATACTTTGGTTTTATGCCATAGCTTTCATGCTCTAGTTTCATGCAATGTTAGTTTGGCAGCATCAGTGTGGTTTTCCTCAAAAAACGGTCCTCAGCTGGGAAAAAGAATCAAAATATAGTATATTTAAATAAAAAATAAAATCATAACAAATATGTAAGCATGCAACATTGTATTTTTTCACTTTTTCTTTTTTTTTAATAGAAAAATATCTTTTACCTCCAAGTAGAGGATGAGATTCTCTAATTCAGGATATGTTGTAATTTAACATTAAAATTTACAAAGCTAAAGATCAAAAAACAAATAAATCCATTAAGAAGGGTTAACTGTAATACTGACTTCCTAGAATTTTCTTCTCTGTTCTCTATGGGCTTGATTCAGAAAGGGATTTATGAACCTAACTACTACCTCACATACCCAACTTGCACAGTTTATCTTCTTGTGCTCTGTCATCTGATACAACCTTTTGACCATCGTCTTTATCACAGAATCACAGAATCACCTAGGTTGGAAGGAACCTTTTAAGATCATCTAGTCCAACTAATGGAGGAAAAAAAAAAACCAAACACCCC
>JAOTQQ010000001.1:68288105-68315876 GCA_026546715.1 Gallinago undulata | reverse complement strand
ACCCCCAGCTCCCTCAGCCTCTCCTCATAAGGCTTGTGCTCCAGACCCCTCACCAGCTTCGTTGCCCTTCTCTGGACGTGCTCCAGCACCTCAATGTCTTTCTTGCGGTAGGGGGCCCAAAACTGGACACAGTACTAGAGGTGGGTTCTCACCAGTGCTGAGTACAGGTCTTGCCTGTAGTTCTACAGGAACAGATATTCCACACGTTTCCTTACGCTTGGGATGCAGAGATTCTTTCATACCCATTCATCCTTCTCAGTGAAGGAAGAACAAATTAACAACAGTGACATGTTTGTGGGGGTTTCCATAGAAAAACTGAGCTTGCAGGTGTCCAGTGCCAGTGTAGGTCTGGGCTGCAGTCACTTCCCGGGCTGCAGAGTAACAGAGAAATTGCTCTTTTAATAGCTACACGTTCAGAAGCGTCCTCCCAAAAACGTGGACAAAGCTGACTGCTTTTCCAGCAGCACGTTAATGGTTGTGTGGGTAGACAAGCCCTCACGTTTGATTTCAAGGAAGGGGTTTGATAAAACGAGCCTTGGTGTTAGTCAGGAAATTGCAGTTAAAAAAGCGATTTTCAATAATGTTACTATTTACAGGCTTAACCTTGTTTCCATCTGAGTCAGCAGCAGACATCCAATGATTTCAATACTGGAAGCTAAAGCACTCAATACCTTTCAAACTATAAGGTCAGAACACAAATTCTTGATGTATAGACCCCCTGCCGGCAAGGGAAAGAGGGGAAAAGATGAAGGTCTATTATGTATATGCTCAGAAATTTGAGACCACAGTTCATTTGCAACCATTTTCTATTTAAATATGTATAAATTCCTAAGCAATAGAGGAACTAAATTGGCAAAGTATATATATATTAGTCTAAACTCAGATTAAGTTCAGATATATGCAACAAGCAGCACCCAACTTCAATCACTTGAGCAGTTAAAGTGTTTGAATGGCTTAAACTTAGTCACATGCTTAAATCTCTAATGAACAACAGGGCAGACTGGGTTTTTTTGGAAAGCTTTACATTTAACATTTGCCTAAATGCTGACTTAGGCCCTAGGACTTCGATCTACTGAATAATTTTAATTTAGAAAGGACCGAGGAAAATCACAGGCAGAAAGGGACCCCGATATAAAACGTAACACCCCTCGCCATTGTCCACCTTCACTGAAAGATGAAGTTTATTTATTGACATTCACTTCACAGGAATCAACTAATTTGAAAACTGTTATTAGATGTCCCTACAGCTTTCTGATCTTCAGACTAAACAAGCCCAGGCCTCTCAAATGTTGCTTGTAAGACGTTTTTCTACAGGTCTTTGATCATTTTTGTCACTTTCTTCTGGACTGCCTCTGCTTTCTTCACATCTCTCTTAAAATGTAGTAACCTGAACAGGAGATGAGAGCTGAGGGCTTTACTAGAAGATTGAAAAGATTACTTGCTGTGATTTATATGTGACACTTCATTATATACATCCTAGTACAAGTGGTTAAAATTATTGATTTATGTATAGATTATTATACTTTATAACCCCAAAAGCAGTTCTGGAAAATCTGCTGCGTAGGCGGCCCTCCCTCATCTTGTGTTTGTGCAGAAGTAATGAGCTTGGTCAGGAAAAATCAAAATGAGCATAGCACCTTGGTCTGGGCCTTATTAAACTGTCTCTTATTTTTCCAAGCTACGATTCTAATTTGGAAAGGCTTTTTTGAATTCTAATCCTGTGCTACAAGGCGCTTGCAGCTCATTCCGTTTGGGTATAATCCACAATATTGCTCCAGTTTAACAGAAACCCATTTGTAACTATTTTTTTAATTCAATTTTCTAACTTGATGTGCTTACAGTATTTGCCCATTCTGCATTTTCTTGGTTTATTTATGGTAACGTCTTTCAAATCATGTCAGAATCTGATGGTGACTCAAAACTACTTCATTCCATGAATCCTGTTACCCTGACATAGAAAGGAATGTGATTGGTTTGACAGATTCTTAGTCTGATGTATCTGTCAGTTGTTACTTATCACTTTTACATCCTTTGCTTACAGGTGCGCTGAGTATTGCTCCTTATCTGTTTGGCCTAGAATTCCTTTATCTGCAATTCTCCCCTGTTTAAAAATCAGATACTACATTTGACCATTTCCTGTATTCTAGGTTTCCAATCATTCTCTCATTTGCTTGCTCACCTGTTCTGGATTATTTCAGCCCACCCAGGAATAATAAGAAAAGATCACGTTTGTCAAAATGAACTCTAATTTATTCTTTGCTTATATGTATCTCTTATTTCTTTGTTCTGGATAGCTGAACTTTTCTTTTTAGTGAAGAATAGAGCAAAAATCCCATGGGAACTGCAACAACATCTTTTAGCCAGTACAGTAGCTAATGAGAGGACTAATGGGGGATCCTACTAGGCAGAATCAAAACTGGTAGAAACTATCCAGAACACACCCCAACAATTTAACAGAAGGCATGAGGTTTACTTTGTTGTTTTCCCTATTAACATTAATCCTATCCTTCAAGTTATCCTGTCAACTGATTAAAAAAATCTTTGTGTATTTGATCTTCCTGTTTCGTTGGTGCATAAGGCACCTCAGTGGTTAGGTGCATAAATATAAGTCTTCTTTTATATCCAAGAAGACACCTTATTTTTGAAGCCTGGTACCAGTTTAGTATGTTCACAGTAGTGGAACACCAGTTTAGTATGTTCACAGCACACAAGTTCACAATTGCATTGCAAATGTAAGCACTTAGTCAAGAGACCTCATTTGCTGTCATAACTGAGATGGCATGATTACAGCATGGGCACACGTATATACATATATATATATAAATATAACAAATTGCATAGTGAACACTTGAAAAATCAAATTAGCAAGAAGATGAAATAGCTTGAGAGCTATTTCAGAAAGACCTTTAAACATTGGTAAAATTATTAAAATCTTGGAAAAAAACTAGCTTATAGTTTTTTCTTAGGACTACAAATACAGTAATTATAGGTGCCATGTTGTCCCCAGCCTATTATAATTAACATTTTACATGCATTTCTTTCTTCCCTTTCTCATTCATTGAGCCGTATGCAAAAGTGAATTTAACATGAATGCAACATCAGTTAGGCAAGGTTCTCCTTTGCATTTGGTGGGAACAATTTCTACATGCTTCGTCGATGCTGTCTCAATATTCATGTGTATATCATGATGTTTTAGTATATTTTATGAACAAAGGAAGTAAACATATAAAAGTGTTGGTATAAACTTGGTGGCATGGTAGGGCTTTTACTTTTTCAGCCTGATGAGTAGAGAAGAAGAGAGGTTAAGGAAAAGGAGGGAAAGAATCTGTAATAAAGGTGTCATCCAACACCTAAGCATAAATGGAATGTTTTAAATTTGCCAAAAGTAAAAACCAAGTAAAAAGATGTGACTGTAACTCTGCACTATCACCCTAAGTTTTCAAGCCCACTTAAGACTGCACCCTGGAAACAAGGAGTTCATAAATGTTAAATTAGACAGACTTTGCTCTGTGATGGAAACCATGGCTGTGACCTAAAGCAAGAATATACAATGCCTTTCAGTTAGAGAATCTGTCACTCTCATTCCCTTTGATGCTCTTCCTTCACTTTCAGGCAGAGAGCGCAGGGAGTTAAGGTTTGTGGCCTGCTCCCCTGTTGTCCCTCATTTTACAGGCACTGAAATCCAGATGAAACCTCGAGCTGCACGAGAAACACACAGACACAAAATCCCGTTCACTTTCATCAGTAACTTTTTCCTTTATGAAAGTTTCTATCAGAGAGCCAGCGAGCCTCATTATACAGTCACCCAGCTCTAGTTACCACACAGTCATTCAAAATGAAGCATTATAGAAACTCCCATAAAAGGCTTCTTCATCTGAATGAGCACTCGCCAAAGTCCTTTCTTCCTCCCACTTTGAGGTGCAGTGGAAGTGAATGAGTCTCTGCGGGCGCCCTGTCTCCTGCAGATCACAGGGGCCTCTGTGGCCCCTCGTAACCTTCTCGGTTATCTTTACTCTAGCAACAGCATCCCTATATAGAGAGGGAAGGCTGAGTCAGCAGCCTAGACCTGTCATCCCTTTGTTAGAAACTTGTCCATAAATATTAGTTACCCCATAGCAAACTTCTCTCGTGTCAAAATTCTACGTATTTATCACGTGCCTGGAGTTTCTGATTAAAGGTGGTAGAAAACAGTTAAACTAAACTAAACAGTTTAAACTGCGACTAAAGCCAGTTAAAATCAAATCAGGAAACTAGACTTGGTCAGAACAACCCAAAACATGTGCTATGGGGGGCTGCCCAAAGAAGGGAGGCAGGTGGTTCATACTCTTCTGTTCCTCACTGAGTGTAAGGCATCTGGACCATATTTAACATATCAAGGACATGAGACATCTTCAGAAACCAGCAGAAGACTGTGAGCTTGTTTTGTTGTGTGTTTGCATCCCGAGTAGATTGCTATCTCTGTTGTCTCTTCTTTGGAAGAGCAATAGCACAGCGTTTTGGAATTGATGGGAACCTGCTCAGTAGGGTTAGAGCACATGGCAAAATGTCTGGAGCTCAGTCTATGCTAATACCCTTACTGCTGCTGCTGCTTGGAGGAAACAACTGGAGATGAATTACTGGTCTTAACTTCCCTAATTAAGGAAGAACTGGAGGGAATACATCATGGGCAGTAGGAAAGAAGCTGAAGAAAAAGAAATTTTTTCTGGTATATGCTTCAAATGATTCATGACTTGCCATACATCATATGCAGTCCTGATTCAACAAGATTCTTGAGCAAGTGTATTGCTTTAACTTGTAACCTTCTCTGAAAACTATGGGAAAATTGAGTAGTGTTTCATCTCCAAAATGAAAGACTAAGTGAGGACAGAATTTAGACCCAAGAGGAACTGGGTCTGCTATATTGTTTTCACCATTTTTAGGGACACTTTTTTGTAGCTGATCCCCTTCAGTGGAACGAAATATTGATGTGTCTCTCAGGTCAGAAACAGAAACTAGAATAACACACTCTCAGCTGTGTTTGTCTCCACGTACCTGAGAATAGATGACATGATCTCAGGGTCTCTCACACATAAGTAACATCTGTGTGGCATTGTTCATAGAACAACAGACCTAGGACAGAATTACATTAATGTTTTCCTTTTCTTATGTCATGATTTCTACAAAACTGATATGGTCCTGAAGAAGGCTTCAGTTCAGCAGTCCTACGGGGAAAAGCACCTCACATACATCACTCAAATGCTGTTCTCTCTGGGAAGAGTATGGCACGTGCTGGAAGACACGGGGTACTGTACAAATTTGTAATGAAAAAGAGGAGAAAACAAGATTCTGTTGGACATGGAGGAAGAATTTAGGGGGGGAAAATTCAGGAAGATTGTACAATGTAATTCCTTGCATTTAAAGAAACCTTAACTGTGACAATGGGATTGCAATTCATCTTGGAAACAATAAACGAGAAGAGGTCAAGGATCATGAAGTCTACTACTGGGCGTGGAAATACCATGTCCCTTAGCACACGGGGTACCATCTCCTTAGCAAGAGAGAGGCCCCATATTAATTTGGGTTTTTCTTCCAATGCCCACAACAAATCCTATTGGGGTAGCAGAGATTTCTAGGGAGAGTGGCTTGTTTAAATTAAAAAAAACACCATTTAAAAAAGCATTTTAATTTTTTTTTTTATTTCTGGATATTAGCTAAATCTGCTTGCCTAGGTAAAAGGGTGTGAAGTGGTCTGCACCTGACAGTATTGTTACTGGGTGACCTGTTATTTTTACTGCTTGAATAGAGTCCAGAAGTTCTAAGAAACATTGAAGGATCACGAACATCATCCTACCCTCCCCCCTAAAAAAGTCTCAAGAAATATCTATGACATGCAAAAAGGCTTCCATTTTAAAAGAATATGAAATATGTTCAAGTTCTTGTAAGAAACAGAGCATTACACTCGGGGTTTCATTTAAATATGATTTCTGAAAACTAATAAAAAAATTAGAAATGTTGATGCACAGAAAAATGACAAGTGAGAAAAAATTTATATAAAAATATCCAAAGGATAACACAGGGAACTAAATGGGGGAAAATTACTTTTGCTTTGGAGAGAGCATTATGTAGGCAAGGCAATTTTATTAACACAGTTGGATAAAATATAAAGGGTTTTCCTAATCTCAGAGACTTCAAAAGAGACTTTTTTGGAGACAATATTAATATCAAAGCCAGTTGTCACTATTATTAAAATGTTCTTTGCTCTTCATTAGTCACAAATGATCCCCTCGACTCACAAAAAGGTACTCGGTAAATTAAAAGCTTTTATGTAACACTCCAACAAAAGTTGAATGGCTCCAGAGTTAAAAGGCAACTCTTGTGTCTGCCAATATTCAAAGTGGTACCCAATTTCTTCCTTTTTTACAGCACCAATTTCCTTAGGGTATTTATTCATTTATAGATCTATTAAGAGACTGATTAGGAATGGACGATTAATGAAATGCTTTGTCGTTCTGAGTTCTCACAAGCAATCATTAAAGGGCCTGATTTTGCATGTTGGGCAGCCCACTGGTGCCATGTAAAATCCCTCTGGCGGATAAACGGGTCCATCCATCTACAGGGCTGAGTGAAGCCCGGATTTCTGCCTGCGTGAGGGCAGAACAGCAATTCCTCGCACCAGGTACTTTTTCTAACGCACTATGTCTAAGCACTTCAAAAGAGTTTGTTTGCCGACTGAGTGAGCCAGAATGCAGCTCATCCCTCCAGTGGGCTGCATTGTGTGACTCTTAATCGCTGATTAATTGCAGTCTCACGCCGCTGAACTTAACGGGAACTCCTCGCTGACTTGCGTGGCGAAAGACTGGAGGATAGGATTATGAGATTTCCTTCATGTACACTGAGAAATGCCACCCAGGATGGGATGAAGTTACCGAGATTTGCCCACCACTGAACGCCTTGCTTTGAATAACGGCATTTAGAGACTTCTTTCTGCTGAGCTTCACATCTTTCTGAGGCTGAGATTTGAGGATGGAGGATTCACTGTTGTTTTTCATTGTAGTCATTTGTATTCCCATTGTCAGACAGTGCTGTTGGTGGCACCTTTTTTCTGTTGTATCTTTGCTCTGCGGTAAGGTTGGTGCCAGAACAGTGGATGCAGCACTGAGTACCAGGTTTCCAGGATTTTATGGCTGCCCTGATACTGATTTGCCTTGTGCCTTCAGTTAGATCACTTTGCCCCTTCGTGCCTCCATTTTTCTATTTAAAAAATGGGAAGAGAAATCGCAGGCTAAGACTGAATTGATACCTTTAGTCTGCAATAGAAAGGTAATAGAGTAGTACAAAGTATTAATTATTATATTATCTCTCTCTTTATAATGGATTTATATTTAATTCGGTTACAGAGAGATGCTTTGTTCACATAATAACATTTTCTACTGCCTTTGAGACTCATAGGAGCAAGCTTGTGGGAAGGAAACCGGTAAGTGTTTGAATTTAGAAATGCTGCTCGTTTCAGTGTATTTAAAATGCTGTTGAAGTCGGGACGATTTAAATGTGTGAGATTTCAAACATCTCATTGACACACATCGCAAATTCCTTCATTGCCTGAGGGAGCGACAGCAAAAGGAAAAGTTGGAGTCTTTTAGTTTCACAGTTAAGGCAGCTTTTTTTTTTTTTTAAAGTGAGTTAATGATGGAGCATTTGCCTGTGTGGTTGTAACAGAGCAATCTGTCACTGTGAGAAGACTCCTGGGGTGACTACCAAGACATGTTAACTAGTGATGGTACCTCCATTTTACATGACCCGTTGCTAAACCTGGTGTTGCAGCGTACTATGGCCGGATTCCTGTGAATTAATGTGAATGGATTCACATTTTGAATAGAGCCATGGGCCAAAGTCAGCGAGTACAAATTAAAGGAGGTAAGGGAGCTATGCTAGTGAACGCGAATTGAGGGTCTGTCCAATACTCTTTTTCTGTTCTTGTCCTAAGCATTCAGATAACGTTGCCATGAATAGAGGTGCATCTGTTGGGTTTTTGTCACAGAGTTGGCTCTCGCTCACGTTCCCTTTATTGCACACTCCACAGTGCACTGCACTCAGACATATTGTAGGTACACACTCATTGATCTTTACTCCACAGGATGAAAGATATAAATTTCCTGCAAGTGCACCTTATGCTAATGTTCAAATGAAAATGAATAGTCCACATTGCAGCACACCAGGTTGTGCTTTACCTTCTTAGATCTCCATATGCATTTATTTGGGAATATGATGGTGACACTAGCCTTCTGGCCCCATCTCTATTTCTTAGCTCCAGAACAGCATGCGATTTTCATGCATATAAGCTCCTCTACATTAGGACTTTGTTTTCTTGGCCTAGGAACCAAGACTTCTGAGCTGGAAAAAAGCTACAAAGTAGTCTGACAAAATTCTCACCTGGGCAATAGGAGAATCGGGACCACAGTTTATGCCTCAGCTATACATAGATAATAGCCTATTCATTTCAAGGTTGCATTTTGCGTTTAAATGAGACTGTTATGCTGGATTGAAAGGGACTGACATGGGCTCTGCCATTCACGTCTTCCATGATGATGGAATATTCAAGTGGGTATGTTGGACATTTGGAACAGAAAAAAGCCAAAGCGAAACAAGAAAATCGGTCTCCTACCTTTTCACCTTCATTAAGTATGTGATGTAATCGCAACTGCAAAAAAGTCTCAAATATACGCAGTGATATTCCATGTAAAATTCTCTATTATGGTCAAGCCCCAAATCCCCCATTGGATTCACCAAAGCCAGAATTTCAGCTGATGTCTGTGTACAAATAAAAAAAGCCAAAATTAGAAGTGAAGCAATTGCAATATATCTCATATACTGCTCCAGCTTCTAGAAGATAACATCTTTATCCATTTTATCCAGTTTCTGAACTGATGCTCTGGAATTGTGGTTGTGATTGCTGGTTGTGAATGGCGTTTGAAATGAGAGACCCTAACCCAGATCTCAGACAAAGAACACAGACAGTGCTTTGTGGCAATGCCGAAACACAGTCATATCTAACTTGTTTTGTTCAAGGTGAATTGGAGCCAAGAATACATACCCTAATACTCTAATTAGGGTAACAAAGTCACCACACTTATTAAATGCTTCCAGTTTGGCAGGTATTTTTTCCATCACAGGTCACAGCTGGGACTTGATATCATGGGTGTCCTTGTTTATTGCTAGTTCCACCAATATGTGCATTCAGGTCACTTCATGATCCCAATCACAATTCCCAATCACTTCCAGGTTTTAGATGACAGGATCATGTTCTCCCGTCCCTGTAAACTGAAACTCAGACTCAGGAGATTCCTTGTTGGGTCATCTCTGCTTTTTTTCTGTCATGATCCTGTTCAATCCTGTTCTAAACTCATTTGCCCACGTTGACCCATTGCTCCAGTTCCTCTCTGTGAAATTACGTTTCCCCAACCTGCCCTCAGATACCCTCTTGCTCCATGTGGTCTATCACAAAGTCTCCGTCCACTTTATATCTCCTAGCTGAGTTTCTTTGTGGCTCAGTAAGAGACAGCACATGCCATGGCTGGTCTGGTACGTAAGGCATGCTGACCGATTTATTTGCCAGCCAGCTGAGATCAAACAGCAGGGATGACTGCTGTTTTCCTTGTCTTTCCCTCAAGGAAATAATTAAAAATTTTACTCTTCTACCATCATTTGTGGAAAATACTAACTTCCAGAAGACTCAAAGGGACTGAGGCCCCTGTCCAGTCTCAGATTTGACTGCAGTTGACTCATAGATGTGACCGACAGGCAGATCAAGCTATTTTTATTTTTAGCTAGTTTTCTAACAAAACAAAACAAAACAAAACAAAACAAAACAAAACAAAACAAAACAAAACAAGAAGATCAAGATGCAGTGTGGTTTAGTCAATGTGACTTTGAGAAGAAGATCAAGGATGTTTGTCATTAATCTGACATATCTAGTTATCATTTGAGTCTTCTTATGGGGCTGACACAGAGCATTTTTTTTGTGTAAGACTGAGTATTAATGGGCCCTGGACTCTGTTGGGACTTTCAAATATCACTATAGTAAAACTAAGTAAAAGTAGCCTTATAAAAAGTTTCTCTAAGCTGTAGCAGATGCCCACACCCAAAGAGAATAAATATACTAAGGTACATTATTAAATTACCCAGAGTATGTCAGAAAGAAGAGCAAGATCAGAGGGCAATTGTGTTGTGTCAGTCTTCAGGTTTCCCAGTTCAAGTTCTCCAAGAGCTCTGGACCAGCCCATTACCTGAGTGTTAGGCATTGCTTAAGTAGCAAAATCATCCCTGTTTTCTTGAAACTGAGACACTTAATGCCTGTTCACACACCGCTCGGTTCAGGCTATCTTGAGTTCTAATGAACATATCACAGCAATAGCTCAGAGCTCCCCGTATTTCCAAAAAGCATATGTTAAACAATGTAAGCAAAGAGAAACCATAACAGGCTTCACTTGTCCTAACAGTCCATCTGTTTCCTACTCCCCGCTGAGCACATCTCTTTTCCTGGTTCCCTTTCAGGTGCACTCTTACCTTATGTAACGTGCTTTTTATTGGAGATTCATGCTGTGACCCTGTCAGAATTGCTACAGCAGGGGTGACCTCGGTAATGACTGTCCACAGCCTGCCAAGCTAAGTTGGTCAGTGTTAGCTGATTAAACTTTTAACAACATCCCCTGTGCGATAAAGGGCAAAATGACAACTTTGCCCATCGTCAAGGTGTCTGTATAATAAACTAATTAGTAAACCACACAGTCTGTGGAGCTTTTAATGAGTGCTATCGTCTGGCCTCTGTAATAAAAACCCAGTCTGCCCCCTTTTGGGATTCAATTAAGGCACAGACTGTCATATGCTTGGCCTGGCTGATCAATGAATCCATTCCGACCTTTGTCGGAGCTGTTTGCAAGGTCAGTGGTGGTAGCGAGGGAAGCCAGCCTGGTGGTGGGGAGACATACCCAACAGCACCCGACAGGCACCAATATCAGCTGCTAATGTCCTCCTGGTCATTTGACATCAGCAGAAGCTTCTCTCACACAAAGGTTAGCCGAAAGAGAGCGTGGCGATATATATATCTATATATGCAGACATATAGATATATGCATTTATATAAAATTATATATAGGAGCTGTTGTTTCTGAACAGAAAGGTTTCCTTTTTAAATAACAAGGAAATGTTCATTAAATGTTCATTAAATGTTCATTAATTCTTTCACATCGGTATATACCTAGGCACCTGTGGGTTTTTTCATGCACCACAATATGCTATCAAATGTTTGCTCTCGAAACTGCGTTTACTGATATGCTCCAGATAGATATACAAACAAAACAAACACAAAAGAATAGCTCTAGATTATATGCAAAGCCCCGCTTTTCAAGTCCTCGCATACAAATAATACTTATTACTCAACAATTCCAGAAGGCATTTATAACCATTGACATAATCTTTATGACACACCAATGCAACAAGTAACTACATATTAACTTTACAGACAGGAAAATTGAGGCAATGACCAAATCAGATGCCTAGGCAGGGCAGTGAGGGCATCTTTCCAAGCAAGGGTTCCATCATCAAGAGGAGAAACAGAAATTGGGAGACTAGTAGAGCCGAAGACTACATCTGTAGTGTCATTATCATCTGTCCTGACCCATGGCTAAATACCTGAGCTCCACTCAAGCCTACTGATAGGTGTATAGACTGTCTACAGCCACACTGCCACCACTGTAGAGCTGATGATGCAAGAAGCATTGGGTTTTATTACTGCTGTAGTAGCAGTGCAGAACCAGAGTTCCCTCCGGACCTCTCAAACATATCTTACTCCAGCAAATGAGAAAGCGCTGCATTAGATTATATGACAGGGCCATCAGAGATTGCATCCTATTGTGAAATGTGCATGCAACCATAAGAGCAAAAACTGGATGGAGTTTGTGTCTTCACTCTTCCCAGGTGAGAATCCTAACCTCTTAAAATTCAGAGTGTCTTTTCTCTTCTGCCCTCTTCTTCTTTCATGTGAACTGAATAATCTTTCCTCTACCACCTTCTCATAGTATTTTATAACCTGAGGATTAAGGAGATGTCTGAAAGCTGATTTTTAACTGCCATGATGCAAAGAAAAGAAACAAAAGAATTGTGTCTCAACTGTCCTGCTTATTCAGGAATCGAGCAATCTCCATAAGCATAACCCACATTAATTTACAGCAAGAGACCAAGTTCTGTTGGTCTTACAATACCAAAGAATAGAAACACAAGGCAATTACAGTGATACAAAGGTGATGCCTACTATTTGCATTCCTGATATTTGCATTACATTAGAGGTGGAAAATAAAAGAAATGTAGAATTATGCCTTTTATAATTTAGGCAAAATAGCACTTTTCTGCTATCTCTTTACTACCCAGTTACAACAAGCAGATAACTTACTTCGTTATCAAACAAAAGGCTTGTTGAATATATTTATTATTTTTAGTCTTTATTATCACTACTCCAGTGCCTCCATCCTATGTCTCTCGGAGACTCTTCCTATTTTTTTCCGGCATTTCTGCATGTACCCAACTTTGCATTGTTTACTGTGATTCCTACTTATAGCTCAGTTGCCACTACGTTCCTCTCTTAACAGATCTGTTACTTACAAGTCATACAGATTGATGGTATTTAAGACAAAATTTTCTGTACACAATGCCTTCCAGCAGTGATAAACAGTTCTGTGACCGAGGGTTTTTCCTGTTCCCCATTCTAGCCCCAAATAACCTAATTCAGATTTATCGGATCTGTTATGTCTTGGATAACTCTATTCAGCTGTTTGTGATGCATAAATCACATTATGAATGTAGTTGTGGAGTTCTCTCTAAACTGTAAAGAGGACAGATGTATCCAGATTCACAAAATTATTTCAGACCATGAGTTGTATATTTTAGGGAGAACTTCATGCCACCAGCCAGGTACCATAGTCCCTGCTCTCTACTTGGGCAGCACACTTTGGTAGAGATTAGGAGTACCCTCCAGTATTGCTTTCAGTTATTGCCCCCAAACCACAAAAGCAAAGGTGCTCACAGCCCAGACTGGTTCATGAAGCAGAGGACAAGTTAAGTGCTAACTAGAGGAATAATATTTTGAATTTCTCAAACAAACTCAAATGGTTATTTTTGTTGGAACAAGCCTTGCTCTTCTACACCAGTCTATCACACACACACCAGCAGGAGGTTTTTTGTGTCTGGTAGATGTCACTCCTCTTTCAAAATACAGCTATAGCAATTAGTTTCAGAATATAGCCTGTTAAGATGATTGAGATTGTAAGGAGTTACTGGAAGGAGTGATTTATAAAAGAAACTAAAGAAAGAAGAAGAACAAAGACCAATTCACTAAAAATAAATTCTGGATTATTTTTCTTAATTTTTGAATTCAAGCAAGAAGAAAAGAACACTTTTAATTTAATGTTGTGATTTTCTCCATTTTTTTCTTTCCTATTCAACATTTTAAAGAAGAAATTACTCATTTTATACCATATTAAGACATTGCCTATTAAGACTAACAGAGCGAAATCTGAATTTGGATTTCAAAAGCCTCAGATTGAAGAAAGACCAAACTGTATATGTTTCTGCAAATTTTTCATGGAAGACATGCATTTTGACATTGTATTCTGCTGTTTCTTAGCATGTCTATAGGGCACTGGAATACGTTCCTTTCTGACCTGTAATTTTTTCAAGCAAAAATCTGTGGTACAAAGTAAGATTGTTTGATAAGTCTAATTATGTTGCTTTGGTGCTGTTGAACTAACCCTTAGATCCATAATACAGGTTATACTATAAGTTATGCTTATATAGTTTTATCAACCTCATGACTCTCTATGTATACTTATAGGTGCAGTGGTATATTATATGCTTATAGGGAAAAACTTTAATAATTCTGCAAAGCAATGAAAAGTGGAAAAGATATATGTAGATGTGAAATGCATTTAACATTAAAAAAGTGTTTTTGATAAAGCATGGCTTAAAACATTCTGAATGTTATTCTCCCTCATTCTGCATCAATAATTTGAAATTGTGTTTAATTTCAGGGAAAATAAATAATAAAATATAAAATAATTTTATAGTGTTTCATTGAGTTTCTTCACTCTCTCTTTACATCAGCTGCTCATTTACAGTACTAAACTTAGAAAAATAATCAAAATATGATTAGATGCTATCAAGATAATTCTAACTGAATGCACAAAATTGTTATGAAAATTTACCAGCCCAGTCCACAGATTTAATCTCATAGTTTTACTAAGGAAGTGACAGAGTGAAATCTAACGTTAGCTCTTGTCTATGAAGAAATTTACTTGTCCTTGGGTTTTCTGATAGCTGGAACAGCACTCAGAAATGGAATACTAAGCAAGAAGGTCTCGTGGAGCTACGTCATTTGTGGCTCATCAGCAATGCCCAGTCACCCTCAGACTTTGACCAGTTGACATTTAGGCTGATGGAATTACTGTGAATGCTCATCTGCAAGATGATTGCACCCACTACTAGAGATGGGAAGAAGGTGCTGAGAGTACTGCAGGTTCCCACTGTATTTGATCATTATTCAGTATGGATCTTTCTCCCCAGTCCCATGAAATCTAGCTCTTCTTCACAGTCATAAGGATTAAGCGGCAGACGACTGAGTAATATAAAATCTTCTAGCTACCCTTTTTATTCACATTGCACAATAATGGAAAATATTCTAGGAAGACTCTCTGAAGCAGCATACTAAAGATCAAACCAGTAAAAATAAATAACCCATAAGCAAAATATTTCTTTGTTACATTTTTCAGGGGTACTTTGCATTAGCCCTTATGCAGCTGGGGCTGTGCAAGATGTGGTTTATCAACCTATCCACAGAATATATCACAGAAGGGTAAAGTAGGTCCAATTACATTTGATCCCCAGCATGGGAGATGTGATGTAGGAAGGAAGCATGACAAGAGCATCCTGACTTGAGAGAAGGCAAAAATATCTTAGCTAAATATAGATTAGATGAAGTCTTGATGCTGCTCCAACCTTTGAGAAGGGCTGGAGATCCCTGACTGACACCAAGGTGTCTCGGGGGCTGCCTGCTGCTGGTGGTGTGCCATGCAGGTCCAGAGGATAAGCATCATCTGACTGTGTCGTTCAAGTGACTGGAAGCTCATTTGGTGACACACAATGTACATTTCTTCCCTTTTCAGTGCTCTTTTCTTGGAGAGATATTCAGTTTATAGTGCTAACATTTGATCATGGTTTCTTTCAGTAGAAACTGAGCCAGAGGTACCTGTGAATACTCATAATCAGTATACTATTAGTAATTTCAATTGAGTTCATTAATTTGGGATTGGAGTGGCACTTTAGTTCAGGAGTAGCCATAAGAATTGCTCATGAATTTTATCTGGCATAAAATTCTGTAAGTGTATGGGTAAATTGTGTGTGAGCATGCAAACAGAAAGCTCTTGCTGTCTTTTATTTTCATTTAAATGGATGTCGTTTAATATTTGGTGTGAAAGACTCATTGGGAAGCTGTGGATAGGTAAAATGTAGAAAAAAATTAGAGACAGAAAAGTATAAAACTTTTTCTTTCTTCACTTTAGTATTTCAAAAAAGCTCTGGAAGGCTGCTCATGGATTTACTGATAAAATCAAGAAGTTAAACTTTTTCTCAAGTCAGCTATTGCTTCTTTCCAAGAAAGCCTCAGATTTCGCTACTTGGGTTTCAGTACGAAGGCAATACTTATAAGAGATTAATTTCTTAATCAAGGGTTTATATACAATTCTGATTTAGTATTCTTGAAATTTCATCAATCACAGTTAAATTATATTCATCAGTCTGCTTTTTATCTCCTTTGAAATAACTCTAAGTACAAGAGGCTGTGAATTTGTAAATCTTCAAGAATAAAATGGGCTGCTGAAGAAGATTTGGGTGATGATTTTCACTGGTGGATCAACTGGTATACCAGCTTTTCTATTGAAAGGAGAAGCACCTTATAAAAATTGCTCGTTTAAACTCTGTACCATCTCAACAGACCATATTACTGTCATCCTTTTAAAATGGAGATGCTAAGACCAGGATTTTTATAGTTTTGACAACATTTTTTCTACTCCCAATGCTGAGACACTGCAGGCCCAATTTTCAGAAGTACAGAGCATTAACTCCAGCACAAATCTGCAGTTCAAGGAGCTGCTGAGTGCCCATAGAAAAGTCACGACCTGCGGATGCTTTTCAAATGTGACCTTAGTGACTTGCCCAAAGCTGGCTAGTGAGATATAATTACTGTGAAATAAGAGTTAGTGACACTGTCTGGTTTTGTGGTTTGGTTTTTTCTTGTTTTTTTTTTTTTTTTTAAATGCTATTATGTATTTGTATTGTGATTAAACTGAAAAACACTATAAAGAGCAGGTCACCTCCCAAAGACGTTTTCTTACTGTTGTTCTGGTTTTCCCTTACGGTTTTTTTCCTGCAGTTAGAGCATGATGACACTCAGTTGTGGTCCATGGCATCAGATCCACAGCCATCAGGAAGACACCTGACCAGAAAACCAGGTTTGGCAGGAGAAATTTTGTCCTTTTTGACCCTTTGCAGGGCCAGAGCTGATTCAGCATGGCACCGTGGCCTACCACAGCAATTTAGTACATGCTTAACTGAAAGGGAGTTTAAGAATGTGTTTAAAATCAAATGCCTCATACATAAATGTAATCCTAAGCGCTTATTCCAGGATTCAGGCCCTTGTGTTAATGTGTTATCTACAAACATGAGGGATATACATATGTCCAGATGAGGAAAGAAAGGCACGGCAGAATATCCCCCTCATAGAAACTAAGACAAAATCACCTTCGTATTTTTGGCATGAGCAGAAGGGAAAGAAGATTTTCTTCATCAAGCCTCAGCAATCCCAGGGCCGGACTTGAGTATAAGAAGTTCCAGCTAAACATGAGGAGGAACTTCTTTACTGAGAGAGTGGTGGAACACTGGAACAGGCTGCGTGGAGAGGTGGTGGAGTCTCCTTCTCCGGAGACATTCAAAACCTGCCTGGACACGTTCCTGTGCAACCTGCTCTGGGTGGACCTGCTTTGGCAGGGGGGGTTGGACTAGAGGATCTCCAGAGGTCCCTTCCAACCCCATAGGATTCTATGATTCTATGATTCAGGTGCAGATCTGAGGTGCACCCTAGGAAAGCGTGCAGGATATGCTGCATCCAGAGAAGCACATGCCTGAATGTTTTCCTGAATCGAGGCCTCAAGGAGGAAATTTCCTTTCCCTGCCTCTGAAATGACTGGCAGATTATTCTTTTAAGATTCTCTCCCCTTTAGTGTTTAACCACTCTCACTTTCTTCTGAGCTCACTCACAAAGCCTTTATCTTATTTGTCAATGTTTGATATTAAAATAAAATAAAAAAAAAAAGTATTAATCTCTGCAGTGACCTTTCTGCTTTATTTCTCCAGGAAAGGGACGCTGCATCTTTTGTAAGTAACTTCAAGGCAAGACATTATGCGGCATTCAAACATATGGCTTTTATCCAGTTAATCATTGTGCATTACCTACTTTCATCAATGTTCGGAAACTTAATTCCAGGATTACTCATCCTCCCAAAAACCCAAATAAGAAAATCAGAAGAATAGACCCAAACAATAGAACTTTTATACCAGGATAATTAGAAAAGGAACCTATTACCCAGGATTATAATTACTGACTAACATATTAAATGACCTTTAACATTTACCTTAAGCCCCAGATTTCTAGAAAACCAGCAAGGTTATGAATGCCATATTAGTAATCTTTAATCTTTATTACTGCTGTGGACAGAATTTTAATGATTTTTAAATAGGCAGCGGTCACTAACATATCCCTATTAAAATAAAAAAAATCTCATAAAAAATTAAATGGATTAAGACTTCAAATGTACCATCATCAAAAGTATTATCTAATTATGGAGTTCAGTGAACAGGCCAAGTGAAATGGTTGGTAATATTAGTTACTTACCACATGGGAATGCCCGGGATTTATGCACAAATAGATTCTGCTACTGTTGCAACATAGTAATTAAGAATTTGTCAGGGAAATTTGACCCTCTAGGGTAGATATTACTTTGTAAAATAAGAATGGCAGAGCACTAGTCTCCTTGCTGCACATAATTTAACTTGATTATTTATACATCAAAGGGAGTCTGCAGTGACTACAGTATAATATTTAAGTAGAGAGATATTAGAGAAAGAAGCATCTAGTGAAATCTTTTTCCCAAATCTCCGTGAGAAAATAGGGGAAATTTTCATAAAGCATTTCATTTTGCATATAAATTGGTGCCTAGATTGTGCCTGTGAATTCACTGCTGTCAAATTTAATTTTTCTTTAATTCTTCAGACGCAGATGTGAAAAGCTCTGTGTGCAGGCTGCAATTTTCAATGCTTACAGGTAGCACCCGGATCGATAATGTGTCTTTATGAGAAATTACCGTTAATGTTATTGAGTATGCATTTTGCTTTATAGGATAATAAGGTAATATGAAATGCCAATTCATTCATTAGGAGAAAGCTAAGTGCTTAAATGAAATGGGTGACAGGTCTGAAAAAAGATGTAGTAGTGGGCAGGAAGTCAAGAATGGATTTTTAATGACCTAATACCAAAAGGTTTTTACCACTTATTTGCATTTGCTTCCTATAAACAATATTAACTTTAAAATAAAAGTGCTTGAATATTTAAATTACAGTAAGTGATTCCACTTGAAGAGGCTATTTGGAAATGCTAGGTTTCTGGGAAACTCTCTGCCTAGCCTTTTTGAAGTCCACAAAATTAACTCATCTGGTATACAAATTAAAACATAACTCATTTAAATAAACAGGCATAAAAGTGAGCATATTGTGATCACGGCTGAAAGCCAGAGGTTAGTATATGAAAAACAACAAAAAAAAATATTCTTTAGCTCTTTGTTTTAAATACAGTATACTCCCAGCACAGTAAAGTAAAATAGCAGGTATTGAAAGTAAGATCCAAATGATTCGTCCAGGGAAAAAATTCCAAACCAAAGCCATTTCATGTTATTATTGTTCAAGATAAGACTGCAGCCTCCTTAGAGTAGATATGGTTAAAAAAAAAAAAAAGAAAAAAAAAAAAAGAAAAAAAAAAGGGTGGGGTGGTATGAAAGTTTCTTCATTATTTGTTTAACTATTTGTTTTCTACATTAATCCAGTATCTGAACCCATCACCACATGAAGAAAAGTTACTGGACTTCTTTATGAAACCTCACTCCATTCTTTTTTCTGCCTGGTTTAATCCTAACATGATTTTGTGAGTTTTACAGTTTACACTGGGCTATTTCCCCGCTTTTTCTCTGCTCTAGACCTCCACAAGTATAAAAACTGTGCCAAGTGGCCCTTCCAGCCTGATCCAGAGGGAGAAGCTTCTCTACCTCCATGGGGACAGGACTAGAGCCTTCAGGAGGTGACTGTTGGTGGCATCCCTCTCCATTAGAGACCTGATGCCATTCCCTGCTCCTGCCTGCCACAGAAAGTCTCCACCGCCCAAGTAATGCCTCCTACAAGCTTCTGACTCAAAAATGCCAAGTTTTACCTCACCACTGCCATTTATTAGGATGTAACACAAGACAGGAGAAGGGAGGAATTCGTAAGCCTACACAGTGAACAGCACCATCCACGTGCTCCATTTCCCCTGGCTCCCACTGCAGTGTTATACTAGGTATGACTAAGTATATCAGTAGTTTAATGCTAAAGTTTCCAAGGCTGCTCTTCCTTCTACAGACATATGGGTACCTGGCTCCCAATACAAATGATGGCATTCTCTTCAGATATTCAAATCCTGTGGAATTCCTCAACAATAATTTTAATGAAGTTTTTATTTGGTCTTTTATAAATTTGCCATTTTTGCTCTTCAACAATAAAAAATATACTTTATTTACTATCAGCACATTAAGACAGGAGTTTGAAATCAGAGGGCTTATTATTTTTTTTTCTTTTAAAATATCTTATATTCTAAAAACAAAGGACAGATACCAGAAAATCTTTAAAGTTTTATTTTTATTTCTATTTTAACTTGCCATAGCTGCCTTACCTCTTTGCCTAAATTTTTTTCTTCTTCTAATTTTTTTTTAACTTTTATGTAGGACTCTTTTTCTTTTCTTTATTTCTTTTTTTTTTTTCCTTGACCTTCAACAACTCAAACTACAAAGAGAGGACTTTCTCTAACGCTGTTTGAATATACTGTGTGTTCCTTTTAAGAAGTCTTCCACTGATTTTTATCCTTCAGGGATCAATGGTGCCTTCAGTTCCATAATCTGACAAGCTATAGTAAAAGCAAAAGGCCCCCACTCCTAAAGCCATAAGTGTTAACGTGAGATGGCAACGGATGTATTTTCACACTGAACTCACAACAGCCTAAGGAGAGCTTTAAAGTATCAGCCTAAGTCTCTCTCTCTGGGAGGAATGAGATACAGGAGGAACTTTAGTATTATTGTTAATCTGTATTACAAAAGCACCTAACAGCCTCTGCTGAGTTCAGGGCCCCATTAGAAGGAAGGATGGATAAAGCTAGTTCAAATGTATGTTCATTCCAGCATAACCTATGTATGCCTTTACTTTCTGGAAGTCTGACTGTTTTCCACAAAACACTTCTTAAGTTTGGAAAGGGAGGGAAAGAAAGAAAATGGAAATTCTTATTCACTATTAAATTAAACACTCATCATTTATCTGCTACAGTTACTTGGAAGAAACAAAATTCATTACTGTAATGTTAATATGTAGTTAGTTGGTATCCAAGGGACTTTTTTTGAGCTAACTCAACTACGTATCACTCCATGCTTCTTGGAATGACTCCTTCTGCAGTGTCTCCCCGTGGTCCTTTGCACAGAGTATCAATATTCCCTTCTACTCCGTCACATACTATATGAAGAGTTAACTTCATTTCTTCAGTACTGAAGTCTCACTTTGTCTCACTGACACCCAGATGACTTGACATAACACTGACTATTCCTAGAGATTGAGAAACTAGTTGGGGGTCCTACCTAGAGGAGCATCCCATACAGGGACCAGATAAAGGGAGAATGGATTGGCCAGCTGAGGTGTGGAGGATGAGGAAACTACTCTTCAACACTGGTCTTCCTAAAAAAGGAGGCTCAGAAACCTGGTTGGTGTGTCTCTGGGTGGTGCTCCCTAAGGAGAGAAGCCATTGTTGGCAGTAACTTACATTAAGTTTCCAAGATTGCAAGTGAGGGGGATGCAGCTGAACTCCTGCTCACCTCTTGCTCCGACAGCATTGTACTGCCTCTAGAGCGTGCTAACTTCCAAAACCAGAGGGGTATCAGAGGGACATTAGCAATTTAACAGCCCTTTAATATACACCAGTGCTCACACTGGGATGGTGCAACTGAGGTAATGCTGTCACCATTTCAGATTTGTTAGAGTTGATGCTGTAGTGAAAAAAATATTAACTAGGGTTTAATGTAAAGCAGTTAAATGGGATTCAAAGGGAAGAAGATAATGGTGTATATTTGCACAAAGTCACACATTTATATCCATTTTCCCTGGAAAACAACAACATATTGTATTGTGACAGGTTTGATATACATAGATGATTTTAGGTCTTTGAGCTATGTGAGGACTCTAGGCACTCCAGTTTCTGCTGGAAAGCCTCTGGCTGGGAGTGGTTAAGAAATGGCCTTGGCAAACATGAAAATATGTGTGACCAGCAGACCCTCTGTATTTGCTTACCTTAAGAAAGAACTATACTACCTTCCTACCTATCTCCTGTGGATATACAGGCACTGCTCTTGACTTCTTTGACCTTTCTTGCTATGCTATCACTGTTTCAAGAGCATCATCCTCTGCTGCAGCCAGGAATTTGACATTCCATCTCACTTCAAGTCTGCTGTGGAGATCTTCTTCCCACTGTTATTTTGAATCAAAACATTTCTGAGCTATGGTTTATATGACAAATCCAAACAGTGTTGCTCTGAAAAACATAGTTATCTTCTAGCAGTCAAGTAGTCCCACTGAAATAAAGGAAGCTAAGAGACTGACTCAAAGCCTATTAAAGTCCCTGGGTATTTACTCCAAAGGGTTTGGCATCAGGCTTTTGACATACTCATCTTCTACACATTGTCTAAGGCTCTAACAAAGATATTTACGACCAATTACTAACAGTAACGATTGTAGAGGTTACTGATGATCTATAGACTGCAGTGGGACAATCACTGTGATAAGACATTCTTCTCTTCACATTGCAGACATCTGGGTAGTGTTACATTGCTACTGTTAAAGTGGTTGTGCAAGTGATTTCTCTTAATAATCTAATAAGTGCTTTGGGATCTTTCAAAATAAATGGATTTCTAGAGCACATGCATTACTCTTATTACTACTTATCTGCCTGAGTACTGTCACCCAGAAATAGGGATTCTCTCCATTTATTTGGTTTTGAAATAATATATAATCAGTTCAGCTATAGATCTCAATCATGTCACGGGAGGCAAAGCAGTATCTGTTATAATATATTAGCCAAATATATTCAGATAAATGGATCCAACAGCAGCTTACCACAGACAACAAATTTGTCCAGTCCTTCAAGAATGTACGGACGTATGGTTTGTTTAATGCTGTTGTTGTAGTTTTTATAAATAAGTACCTCATCCCATATACAAAATGTTAGGATAGCTCCTCTTTCTCATTTGCACAGGCAGTTACTCAACTTCTTTATATATTCACTTGTTCGGACACTGGATGTAGTTTCACACTTCCGTTCCCTAAAATGAAGCCCACATTAAACACATTTTCCCTAAACTGTTATTATCTCCTATGTGTAGTTAACTGAAAGTAGAGCAGCTAGTTTGAGTATAATTATTCATAATTTGTTGAGCAACGATAGCATCCATCATTCTTCTGTCAGGAGAAAACTTGATTCCTACACCAAAAAGCTTATCAACAAAATCAAGGAAATTTATAATTGATACTAAAAATATGAGCACAACATAACCCTCCAATTATACCTGTGGTGAATTTTGACTGATGTTTGGCTTAATTTCCTAATTTAGGCCAAACAAGTCCCATATGCTGGAGAAATACATATTTATATCCTGACTTTGCAAATCTAGTTTATAATGGCATTTAAAATATGTGAATCCTAGGAGTTTCAGAGAGGGGAACAGTAGTCTTTCAAGATGTGTTTTCAAGACATGTTCAGTGCATCCTGAAAATTCTGAGATAGCAGAGATTTTTTCCCCTTGTTTTAAAAAACAGAGGCAAGGATGATACAAATATGCAGTCTTACTCTTTTCTACACTTGTGTGTCTATATCTATATAAATACTTAATGTTCTTTATTCATGTTGTAAGTCACGTAGAGATATTTTTGTGGGGGTTTGCATAGTTCTGGCCACAGAGAAGTGTTCACCAATGAGTTGGACTTGCAAGCACTGCCCCAATGCAGAGAAATACACAGAGAGAGGAGAATGTTGCAAGTGTAAAAGGCAACATGGAAAGAAGTTTAGTAAAAGAAAGCTTCTCCAAGTTTAGTCTAAGTTGTCAGTAGACTCCAAGATTTCTCTTTTCTGGTTTGGTGCTTTAGTGGATTCAGGAATGCTAAAGGGCTCAAAAAGTATATTTAATGCCTGGGCATAGCACAGAGTATGATATAGCATAAAGCATTAGCATTACCCGAATGAGGCACCAGTAGTTAGGTATGGGTGTTCCTTCAAACTTGGGAAGACTGTTTTTGTTATCTTGACTCCACTTCTTTGTGCTGGTTGTTTGCAAGCAGACACATAAATAATACTTATTGTCCTGATTGCTAGGTAAACTGCTATTCTTAGTGGCTTAAATTGTCCTTCAGCTGAGGACCAGTTGCCCTGCAGTTGATGCAGCATGACTTGCAGCCCATGTGAGCCCTCTGTGTAGTATTCAATAGAGCTTACACAGTGTCACTCACCTTGCTCTGGGTCCCTGGCTTTGATAGCAGTTTCTGCCTGGGTAAACTCTCACATCCACATCATCTGCTCTTCTTGGGGAAAAGAGCAGTTGTTACTTTACAGCCTTGTTTTCCTGCTTGAAAATGTATTTATCCAGGTAGAACCAATCCCATCCAAACTAAGGAACCAATTATGAGCCAATGAGCCAATGCTAAATGAGGGAAAAGCAACAATAATAATGAACAAGATGGTAGAAGAGACATTGGGAAGAAATCCGTATTTAGCTGTAGTACAAATACTTTTGCTGGCTGGCCCTGATTCCTCACTGGGAGTGGATCTGGCATGTATTTGTATAGCAGCAAGGAGCAGTGGTGACAAATGCACAGCTGTGGGTTTCTCATGCCTGTTTTTTGTGAGTGCTGCTGCTTTTCTAATGATTAATGAATGGCAAAATGAATGTCTTTGCATGAGACCATATAGACAAATATTTGCAGCATCTAACCTACCACAGGAGAAAAGAAAAAAGATTATGTTCAATTACAGAGTTAATCTAAAAAGCCAGGGAAGTCTCCTTCACTTCAGGGAGGAAACAAGCAGAAAGTTCTCATTAAATTCACAGTCTCTGGAGAAGATTGAAATCTCTTTCACAAAAGCATGTCTGATTTTTTGTTGCCTAAATACTTACAACTTTTACTCTAGCACTTGATGTAAAAAGCCAAGATTTCCTCCTTTCAAACAAGTACCTCATGGACAACAAAAATTAACAAACAGGGAGCAAATCTGTGAAGGAAAGACAATACTTTCACTAAGACAAAGTGCGTGTCTTCTCTTGGTACATCTGTTTTTGAAAAGGCTTCTCATCTGTCTGATCATCAGTTACTGGTATTTGTAAAGAGTAGTTGTTGCCTTACCGACTGGTGAACCAACAAATCTGTAAGTCCTCCTCCAACAAAATCCTAGTTAGATTATTAATAATGCCTAAGGATTCTGAACTAATCTTCATTCAGTCTTACAAATTTAAATTCAAATGCAATTTCGTGGAAAATGTTTACAAGGCAGCGCACAGTTTTCTATTCACGTTTCAATTAAAAGGAGCAAGGAGCTAAAGGCAGAGGGTTAAAAATACATGATATGTTCAGTCTCTCTTTTACATAACTAAAGCGTTAAAATTTGAAACAGCTTTTAGTAGTTACCAACACTTTTGTGAGTGAGTGTTGTGGGGTCTAAGTGTTGAATAACCAAGAAAGTACAGGGCTCAGATCTGGGTGTCATTTCCTCAGTTCCATGGGCTCGAAAGAATGGTTTCTTAATGCTGAAAGGTTTTCTTTGTATTGCTCTGGAGTATATACTTTTGAAACTGGACAAGGCTCAGAAAATACAAAATAGACTTTTTTTCCTTCTCCTTAATTCTACACCACTGCCACCCTCACTGCATCATTCAGGTTTTAGGTGAAGGGTTGAGTCATGTCCCCACCATCAACATTTTCATAGATTTGTTTTCATGCTTCTGCAAACTATCTCTTTCTATTGCAGAAGAAATCAATCATGGTGTTGGGAGAATTGAAAACATGCCCCTCCTCAAAAGAAAGAACTGTATGGCTGAAATGTAATTATAATGAGAAAGCTGTTCTGGGTGGACAAAGCTAACCAGATCACTTAAGAACGTGACAAAATGTTGAATTGATCTAGCTGTCTAGAGACACTTTAAAATTTCTTCTTGGGATGTTCTGTTTTAAGACCTTATTACTGTAACTTCTCAGTGGCTATATGTCACGATCATGAGTTACTCCATTTCAATGTGTATTTATTTTCTGTTAATGTTATAACTTAGGAAATTCAAAAGGATGGAAAGGGTACTTGGTTCCATCCCTAAATGTCAACCATGTAAGTGCTTTGACTTTTATTTTCTATTTGCTTTGGTCAGTGTAAATTTCTATGGGTTTTGCTGGTTGGGGGAAGGGGATTTGGAGATGTGCAGTTCTTGGTTATTAATATTTGACTTTGTTAGTGCTATCTGTTTACCGTATGGCTTCTGGAAAGAGATAGGAAATATTAGCTGGTGAGTCCTTAAAATGCATGATGTGTGGGCGCGCTTCTTGTGCCTGCACATTCTTTGCACCGCACCTTCATTTAGCCTGTGAACTGCTATTCAGGGGTTTTGGTATTGTTTTTTGCCACTGCTTTGCTTTTACTTTATTATTTCACTATTTTAACTTTTAACACATTTGGATGGTCAAGTCTTTCTGAGTGAATTACACGTGTTTTATAGAGGCTGGGTTTTGGCCATATTTCTGGAATAGAAAATACAAAGTCTGTTTTTAGCTTCCGTTTATATTCACAAGGCTGGATCCTGCACATAAATGAGTTTTTATACAAATGCCTGGGATTTCATACAAATCCCATTCCCCTTTTGCTCAGAACAAGTTACAAGACAGCTGTCTCCTAGAGCAGAAAGGGCTGTTGTTAAGAAAGCAATAATAGGCCAGGCTTAAGATCCTTAGTAGGGCTTCTTTATTTGGGACTTCTTGTACCAAAGGCTGAGAGGGACCCAAAGAAAATATCAAATATCCACTAATATCGAGGGCCTGGTACTCATACTTGGCAGGGTATGAAATTTGTTTCTATAGGAAATCACCTTCTTTTAAAGAAAATTGAAGCTGTCCAAAGGCTTTTTTTTTTTCTTTTCTTTTCCTCAAACTACACATGAAAACTTTGGGGGTTTGGAGCTGATGGCATATTGTACTGTGAAAAATTAGTTTATGCTCAAATGCCTTTTGCAGTCACAAAACGATTCCTCATCTCTTCTTGCATGAAAAGCCAAAAGTCAGAGGGAGCTTCTCCTCTGGGTTTTTTGTTGCTTTTTTTTTTTTTTTGCTGATACCATTTATGCTTTCCAAAACTGCATCCAGGTCCTGACTGTCACCGCCCAGGTGCTGTCCTGCAGCATGTTTGCAAACAAGCCATTTTTCTTGTTTAATCTAGCTTTATTTTCCCCCTCTAAAAAGCAACTAGAAGAGCAGGGGGCGTCGACGGCAGTGAGGTTGCCACAAATTCCCTGAAATGCTGGGTGACTTTTAATATTTCGATGCTACCAAGGAGGTTAGGTGGTGTGCAGTGCCCTGTGCAGTTGTGCTGGGAAGCCACTGGGTGTCAGCAGGAATGTGAAAGGAAGGCAGCGACACCGGCTTTCCCCTCTCCAGAAAACGCCTCCATTCACCCTACCTTTATAACAACGCAGAACTTTTTCCACCCTGGAACACGAAGGGGCAAGTTACGGCCCCATCTGTAACTCAGCTCAGCCTGAGGAATAAAACTTTCTGAGTCTTTCTTCTTCATCAATCACTACCTTTCAGAGCTGATTTTTCAGCTGGATTTTTAAATTTGACTGTGAGCTCAACCCCATGCCTCAGCCAGCTAGCAGGATTGCTCAAAATCATAGCAAAATCATCATTGCAATGCATGCTGGGGCATAACACAAAGTCTTTTTAGCACATCTGCGTTCCAGAGTGATGCAGAATTTGATTACCCTTACCATTAAACTGTACCAAAGTTTTGCGCAGCTTTTTGGACAGGCTGAGGGAGCTGGGGTAGTTCATCCTGGAGAAGAAGAGGCTCTGGGGAGACCTAATAGCGGCCTTCCAGTACCTGAGGGGGCTACAGGAAGGCTGGGGAGAGCCTGTTCACAAAGGCCTGCAGTGACAGCACGAGGGGCAATGGGTTTAAACTGAAGAAAAGCAGGTTTAGATTAGACATTAGAAGTAAGTTCTTTCCAATGAGGGTGGTGGAGCATTGGAACAAGTTGCCCAGGGAGGTGGTTGAGACCCCTTCCCTGGAGACATTCAAGGTGAGGCTCGATGAGGCCCTGGGCAACCTGG